>NW_010588962.1:13473-28168 GCF_000705375.1 Tinamus guttatus | reverse complement strand
CGTGAGCAGGAAATGATTGGCCTAACTCTTGGGGTGGGAGAAAAGCAAGGCTGTGCTCTGGTCGGCAACTGGGAACCCGAGGGGAGACTGCCCCAAACACACGCCTCCTTCCTCTGCTCATTTGCCTTTCACACCATCTCCAGGATAACCTCTCTCCTGCTGTCTTGTTAACCTAATAGCTGTCTCAGATCGCTTAGTAGCAAGTATTTGTGTGAGAAGCACACTTTGCTTTGTGTATTTGTGCCTATGTCTGGATAGTAGGTCCAATCTCTTCTCCTTCTTCCCTGCCCTGCCATCCCCTGGCATCATTTGCCTCTTGTTGTTTTGGAAGCAGCCTGCCTGGATGTGATCCCCCACCAACCACTCAGTAACGTGTGTGCATGTTCCTGTGCACTGAGCTCTGTAACAGCCTCTCCTGGGCTTTCCTCCTGCTCTCCTTAATTGGGCACTGAGGGACAGTAACCAACAATTAGGTGAGCTGGAGAAATGCCCTGGTTTCTTGGCCTTGCTGTTCTGAGCACCTTGGGAAGCACTTTCCCCCGAGATAAGAAGAAGAGGAGGGAGGGATCTGAGGCTCTTAGAAAAATGGAGCGAAGCAGTGTGAGCCAGAAGAAGATGTGATATCCAGAGACCACCAGGCTTTTGTAGACTAGTCCATTCATAACAGATCCGTGGTCATCAGCGATCACCTTCCCCACAGGGCATCCCTCAGAAGGGGTTACCTTCACTGTGACTGTATTGCCTGGCCCAGCTGGACACAGGCCTAAGCAGTCTCTGACTCCTACTTTCTGTTGCCAGTCCAAGGTCTTGCCTGGGCTATTCTCCAATGTCTCCAAGAGATCAGGTCTTGGCCATGTCAGTGGCAATGGGATCCCAAAATATTTTGGGAACAAGAACTTGGGACACTGAGCCAGATCCTTCAGAGGGGGCTGAACTTCTGGAAAAGACTGGATGGAACTGGGGGACAGGGTGTCTGGCTGCATCTAGGAGAGGCTGGAGGATGTTGGGATCAGGGTAGTAGGAACAGATGATTCCCTGGTGTGTCAGTTCAGTGTCTAGGCTGGAGCCAGCAAATGGCAACTGGGTGAGTGATAGACAGAGGTGACTGACCCAAAGTGGCCTGCTAATACAAGAGGAATCAGCTGAATCTCAGCAAGCAAAGACCTGGGAACATCCCTTTGCCATCCTAGCTGGTTTGGAGACTATCTGTGGAGTGACACTATGTGAGCCCAGCTAATGGACTGTTGGACAGGCACAGGATGCTCAGGCACAGCCCAGTTAACAACGATGACTGGAGCCCAGAGCTGGGTACCTACATCTCAATGAAAGCCTATGGGAGTTGGAGGGTTTTTGGTCCCAGCCCCTCTGAAAGGTTCAGCACAGGGCTTGCCAAGGCCAGAGCTGTGTCTGCTGCTGGCCAAGAAATTCCTGCCAAGACATTACTTGGCGAAAGTCCTGGAGGCAGGATAAATCAGGAGCAGTCTGGATTCACAGGCAAGTGCCTATGCATGTGCTCGGACACGTGTCTGTAAGAGGGGCCATCCCTTCCCCAGCTCCACTCTTGCTAAGCCCACCAAGCTCAGGGCCCTTTCAGCCCTTGCTCCTGGCTCCCTGAGGTTCAAATTTGTGTTTTGATAATGTCCTCTCATGGGGCACTGGAACTTTTCAGAATTCCCACCCACCCAAGATGCTCCGCTTGGTGAGGGAGGGTCCAAAGAGGACATGGAATAAAAGTCATCTGTCCACATAGCAAATGACCTGGCCTGTAACAGGAGACAGCTCCCCCATCCTCGAGGCACATACAGCTCCCGAGGGGCTGATCCTGCCATCCCCTTTTCTCCTTCTGATGGAGCCTGTCCCATTTTACCAGGCCCAAGTTTTTCTCAGGCTGATGCCTCCAAATACAAACCTCTCATCCCTGCCATGGCTGAGGGCAGTTACCTATCACAGTTGGTGAGCTCTGCCAGGCAGGGGTTACCCTCTGGAGAAGACTGATGGAATGGAAGATCCTTGATCTACAAAATTCCCCATGGGAAACAAGATCTAAAGAGATCCAAGCACCGGCCTCTTACGTGGACCTTGGTGCCTGCAGCTCCACTCATCCACAGGGTTTGAATCCCAAACATCCTTGTGCAATGCCAGCAGCAAACAAGTGACAAGTCACAGCAGACCCAGCCGTGCAGAGACACAGGAGCAGGAGGGAGCCTTGCAGAGAGTCTGCCTGGATAAGGCGGCCGTGGGTGCTGCATCGATCAGAGCATTCAATACATTATTCATGACCAACCTGTGCTGCGGCTCTGGAAAAAGTGGCGAGTGCACATTTCTCTGGGAAATATGCCCAGGAGAGCTGAGAGCCCCTGCTTGAGGCCGGCAGTGTTTCAAGGGAGAAGCCAAGATGCTGAATGCCTTGCTCTTCTGCGGCGTGTCCTCGGAGGAGACAGCAGCTCTCCACATCAGAACTACATGCTTCCACCCTACGAGTGTTCATAAATCCAGACAAAGTGGAGCAAGAGCCATGCAGAACACCCAAACCTCCTCTTTGTAGACAGCATCTAAAGGCTTCGAGGCTTAGCAGGGAGCAAAGGAGAGCAACTGTGCAGGAGGGAGGTTGCCTGTGGTGCTGACCTCAGGTGGGGATGGAGCCTGGCCAGGGTTCGTCTATCGGGATGGAGGAAGGGGGACACTGTTGCTGTACTGCAAAACATTTCAGCCAACAGCCACCTAAAGGCTTCGAGGCTTAGCAGGGAGCGAAGGAGAGCAAGTGTACAGGAGGGAGGTTGCCTGGTGCTGGCCTCAGGGATGGAGCCTGGCATGTCAGGGTTCGTCTATCGCGATGGAGGAAGGGGGACACTGTTGCCGCACTGCAAAACATTTCAGCCAACAGCCAGTTTCAAATGAGCTCTAGCTCATCCCTGAGAGCCAGTCGGGCATGCCCATGGGTGAGCTTCGTACAGCTATTTTGGCTCTTCTTGCCCAAATGCCTGGATCCAATGATGCTCTTGGCACCTAGGACTGGGCAGTGAGTCTCGCCATCTGTGTGTTGCACTAGGGAGTGTTTCTGTTCCCTGTGCTCTAAGGGCAGAGTTGAGGAGATTTATCCTGTAAGATCCACAGCCTCAGCCCAGCACCGATGTCCTGGGGAGCCGGGATCGGGGTAGCAGCAGCACTGGGTGTCAGCTGTGATAACAGCCTCACTCACGAGAGCCCCTCGCCACCATTGCAGACACCCTGAGGGCAGGTGTGAGAGCGGCTGGACAACCTGTGGGACAACATTTGTGGTGGCACTTGGCCAAAAGCTGCCGAGGAGCCAGGACTGGGAGGAGAGCCTGGGCTGGGGCATATTGGGCTGAGTCCCAGGACCAATGTCCAGAATTGGTGTTGAGGCAGTAGAGGGTCTTAATGGGGACAAACTGGACTAAGAGAGGCATTAGGACAACCACACTCTGCATTCGGAAGCGGGCGAGCTGGCCATGCTCTGGGCATTACACCTCTTTGCCGAGGGTGGCAGCCCCATGGGGCAGCGCTGGGCATCGTGCGCCCCTTCCCGCTCCACGAGCCTCCTCAGAGATGCAGCTTCTCTTCATGAACCGATCTCCTCCCCTTCTCCACTCCGAGGGATGCACCAGTTCTCAGGAGGCTGCAAATAAGCCCACCAGGCCCGGGACACGGACTTCCTCCCTGGAAGCATCGTCGCTGCAATTCCCGGCAGAGCCGCGGTTGGTTCCATATGGCTGCGGCTCCCTCCACCCCGCTCGCAGCCCAGCTGGCTCGCAGCTCCTCCCCGGTGCAATATGGTAACTTGCTGCCCCGCGCCAGCACCGAGGGATTAGCTCTTTTTTTGCTTTATTAGCTAAACCTAACGAGGCAGCATTTGTGTGGGCCCTCGAGGGCAGGTGGCTGGGATTTATGACTGCAGCACTGCCGTGTGACCTGGTAGAGAGACAGCTTTTCTGCTGGGCATTTTGCGCCGGGTAGAAGAGACCAGGTTGCCCTGGGCTGCTGCGGCTGCTGCAGATACCTGCATCCCTGGCGATGCGGGAGAGGAGACGGAGCAGCACACGGAGCAGGCAGCTGCGATGCCCGACAACCATTCCTGGAGCCCTGTTTGCATGGAACAAGGGCTTGCTGCACTGGCAGCGCTCACGCCGGAGCTGGCAAGGAGGCTGTGCCATGCTGAGAGAGCACCCACATTGCGAGAGTCACAGCTGGCATAGGCAAGGGCTGCTATGAAGGGGCATTTCACTGCCCAGACGGCCGCTGCGCATGAAAAGGGCATTGTAGAAGTGTATGTGGCTGGGGAGCAGCTGGCATTGGCAAAGCACAGCCGTGTCTTAAAGGCGTCCAAAGACCCCCATCTCCTTCCCCAAATTGCAGTTTTGCCACCAAGGACAAAGCAGGGGGTGGGAGGAGAGGGCAGAACATTGCGGGGTGGGGGGACTGTCACCAAGGCCCTGGCTGTGCTTCATGGGCAGCCAACCCTGCCCCGAGCAACCCTGGCATCACACAGAGCCGGGTGGGTGCTGCCCCTTTCTGCAGGGAGCCTCTGCCTGGGGTCCCTTGCAGAACCCAGGCATCTGCTGCCCTGCCTGCCCGCGTCTGTGCTGTGCTCTCGCTGTGAACGCACCTCGCATGCCCTGCCCTAGGGTGACGCAGGTGCCCCCAGACCTGTCTGCGTGGGCCTGGTTCACACCGAGGTATCCCAGGAGTTTCCTCCTGAAACTGGTTTTGGAACGGGCTCAGCTCCCCCAGCGCGCAGAGCAGGACGGACGTGCTCCGCTCCAGACGGCAGCGTAAATCAGCCCGCGGCCGGTGTCGGGCTGTGGCAGACGTTACCCCAGGGGAAGCGGGGGCAGCCAGAGGGGATGTTTCTCTGAGCCCGAGTTCACAGCTCGGGGCTTGAGTGCAAATCCGCCTCCATGTTTGGGTTCAAAGAGGGACCGGGGACACACAAGGAACACGCAGGGCCCTCTGACAGTAGAAGAGAGAAGCCAGCTGGGCTCTATGATGTCTTAGATTAGGACTGCCAGCTTTGCTGGCACTGCTCTGCCGGATCAGAGCAAACTAAGTATTTTGGAGCTGGCCAGAGAGTGCCCAGCTCCCTCACAGCGCTCTGGCTTCGAGAGCAGAGTGGGGATATGGGGGAGGCAGCGGAGCAGGGCTGCTCGGGCGCTGGGCGAGACTAAGGCAGCCAAACTCGCTAGCCCAGACATGCTGCTCCCGGCCCGCCGAAAGGCACCTCTCACCAAGAGCTGCGGCTTGAAAGAGCCTTTGAGGAATAAGTGGGGATTGCAAACACGTTTCTCCTCCTTTCCCCGAGGGAGAGCCCCTGTTATCCTGCTTGCGCGCGCTGCTCCACGGCACGGCGCTGTGCCCGGGCGGCCGCCCAGCTGCTCGCGGAGCAGCCCCGCACACAGGAGGACGCTCGCGGGAGCTTTTTGTAGCATCCTTGGCTGGAAACAGAACCAGAAGAGCAGTGTGTACAAGGAAGTGGTTAAAGGGAATTAAATCGCCCCAAGTGGTTTCTGTGGAGGACAAGGTGGGGGTCCTGCCTCCCTGCCGGGCTCTCTGCCTGGGTGCCCTGGCCCAGGTGGAAATGCAGTGGGGGCTGCTGCGCTCGCTTGGGCACCCGCAGAGCCCAAGCTCTGGGCTGGTGCAGGGGCCCTCGCTCCGCGCTCGGTCTCAGCCCCGGTTTCTGCCGCGGTTCCTGCGGCAGAGGGCGCCCGGCTCCACAACTGCGAGGCTTGGCGTGGGTCTGCCCGGGTCCAGGAGTCCCGGGCAAACGTAACTGCCACCCGCATCCGAGCTCCTGCTGCCCCTGGGAAAGGTGCCCTGAAGGCAGCTCCAGTCTCTGCAGGGACGCGGGCGCATTGCTTCGCAGGCTGCATTTTGCTCACAGGGGTTCCTGCCTCCAAGGAGAGCTGCAGCAAGGCCGTGGCAGTGCAGTTCTGCTCCCCTATGCCCCCCTGGAACAGGATAACCTGGAAAAGGCTTGGAGAAGGCAACAGGGATGGTCAAGGATATGCTCTGTACAAGGGACTACTGGAATTCCTGCATGGACACAAAGAGGCATCCAGGGGAGATGACAGAAGATAATAATATCCAGAGTGGCAGAGGAAAGGGGAAGAGGGAAAAATTGTTCCTGCCCCCTTACAAGAGCAAGAGTGGAGGCAAGAAGAGCAAGGGGGCAGACAGGCAGCAATGCAAAACAGGCAGTGCAGATCTCAGGATGCAGCTCGGCTGCAGGGCTCCCTGCTGCAGGAGGCTCTGGGTGCACAGAAGTTTACAGGAGGCCGACAAGCAAGTACAGAGATTCACTGAAGAAAAAATCCGCTGAAGTCTGTTAAATTCGAAGGCTCAGAAGTCGGCATTGTCAGGGTTGCTGGGGGCCAGAGGCTGGAAGGGCTCCTTGGGAATCTCACTGTGTGGTTACTGTGCTCCTGTACAGGAACTTCCCTGAGCATCTGGGAAACATCTGGGCTGGCTACTGTTGGAGACAGGATGGTGACAGAGACGGACCTCTGGGCCACCCTCCTCTTGCCTCTCTTGTGCTCTCTTGTAGTCTGGATTTCATGCTGCACTGTGTCCTACCAAGTCTCCCTCCATACTTAAAGTGAATGGGATTTTCTGGTTGTTTCTGCCCCTCAGAGAAGTCAATTGCTCCTACCCAGTCTTACCTGTCCCATCTGGCTTCTGGGTTGCTTGCATTCAATGCGTGAGCAAAGGAACAAATAATACATGATAAAAATAACTGCCTACGGGTGAACTTCTCGGAGAAGCCAGGATACACAAAGGAGGTGGTTTAAGCAGGGTAGCTGGTGTCGCAGGACCTAGAGGGTGGGGACCTTTTGCTCCATGGACAGAGATCTATGCTCTTGCAGAGGGAGGCTCGGTGCTGTAATTCAGATGCTGGTGCAATTGCAGAATGTGTCAACGCTGGGAAATCCCCAAAGCTCATTGCCAGATTAAGAATGAGCTCTGGACTGTAGTGAGATGGATTGGTGTCCTGGCATGGTACCCACAGGCAGCCTGTTGTAGCTGCTGTTGCTGCAGTGCGATGCAGTTGGTCCCTACTGGGTAAGCGGGATCTGATGCTTGAAGGGAAGAGCTTGGGAAGTAACCAAAGCAAGGAGATGAAGAATAAGCACCATACCCTTGGAGTCGATCCTGATCCCGCCTAAGGTCTGAGCTGATTAACAGGGTCTTGATCTTTCCTCTAATGCCACAAGCTGGTGCTTGCACAGAGCTGTGGTGAAGCTGGGTGTATCTGGCAGGCTGCTTTTATGGATGCAGTTTTTTCCAACTGGGCCTTCTGGGCCATGTGTTTGTTGTCAGGTGAACGGGAAAGCCTGACCTCTGGAAGTGGAGCCTGAAGCTGTGGGTTGTTAACAACATCACCTGGGACCTGGATTTCTCACCTTTCCTGGCAGTAAGATTCGCCGCCGAGAGGGAGAATGCTTTGTGGAAGGCCATCACGGCCTTGCAAACCCGGCCTTGCAAACCCGTCCATGTTCAACAGGCAGCCTTCCAATCTCAGCGTTCCTCAGAAGTAAGATGGGGACTCTGGGGACAGAATGGGGTGAGAGAGGACCTGTGGGAAGAGTCACTTTGCAGAAGGCAGTGCTTGGGAGGAGAATAGCCAGCATCATGGTGAGGAACAGGCAGACTCAAACACAGGCAGTGCATCTCCTCTGAGCAAAAGCCCTCTCTGCTCCGGGATCCTGACCCCAGTAACAGGGCTGGGAAGCAGGATCCAGGGTCACTCAGGACTCCCAGCTAGTCAGGATCACTCCAGCCTCTGCCTCTTGGCCTCTTCCCTAGAAAGGATGAGCTTAGAAACTGCACAGTTGCCTGGTGGAGGAGCCATAGGCAATAGTGACCTGTCTTGTTCACCTTGACCATCCTTCTTTGAGGCCCTTGAAGCCATTGGTTCTCCAGCTACAAAGGCTGGAAATGCTTAAAGATGCTGGCAAATCCTTTACCTGGGATGCCTCTCTGGCACCAGCAAAACATTTTGTACCACTCCCAAGCACAGTGCAGCCTCACTCACAGTTTGGGGTCACTGGATTCTGCCATAGGACATGTAGTGAATTATTATTTCTGGGTGATCTATGGTCATTCATTTGCCCTACCCCGGAGATGGCTCCATGTCATAGTCCCCATGAAGGGGGTTTGGGGCAAAAGCCCCAATTTACTAGCAGAAACCTATAACATTTGTTGCAATTTTCCTTGCAGAAGAGTTGCCAGAGAATCTGGCAACTGCTGGAGGGAACTTGCTGGATCCTTTGTGGACCCATGAGGCACACCAGAGGTGGCATGAACAAGGAAGGGCCATCCCTCCAGAGGCTGTTTGGCCCAGAAGACAAAGGAGGCTGTAAAAGGCCAAACAAGTCTCCTGCAGTGCCCCAGGCTGCCATCTCCTGTTCGCAGCACACAGGCGGCCGCACCAGGGGCCCTGTGGCCTCTCCCGCTGAGGTGACTGTGCCCATCACCTTGGCCTCTTGGCCCCTTGGTTGGGGGATTTGCTTTCGAAATGACCTCTTTGACTTCTTACGTGCTCCCTTTCATAGCCCACAGTCCGGTTAGGTGGCTAATACCCTCAAAATACCCTCCATTTTGGGCTGTGCCACAAACCATCTGTGGCATCAAGTCCAGTGCTGGGACATGTTGAGGCACCTGTGAGGCTCCCTCAACACCCCAGGAGGGACAATGGGATCCATAACAAAATCCTCCCAGGTTGGGAGGGCAGTAGGTGGTTTGGAGAAGTGGAAGCACAGCCGGGCAGCAGATGGGGGGTGAGGTGACAGCAACCCATGGCTGCCTTCAGTTTGTGTGAGGCTGCCACCTCATACTTAGCCAAGGTGCTCCTGCTGTTGCTGAGGACATCTGTCTAGGTGCCAGAGTGGCCGTGGCATCACAGACTCACACAGCAATGGGCATTGACCCACAACCCAGCACATCACAGCCACGCACTGTCCCCTTCACCACAGAGAGCCTGGACAGCCTGGCGGGAGGCTGGCAGGGCACAACATGGTGGCAGCTCATAGGCAGCATGGGAGGACAGCAGGCCGCAGTAGGGGAGACGGGGCGCCTTGGTGGTGTGTGAGGGAGGCCACTGCCTGCTGCTAGGTGAGGAGAAAGCTGTAACGCGGACAGCAGGACTGCTAGGAGATGGGTCGGTGGGCGAACTTCTGCTTAGCGGTGAGCTTCACTCCTGGAAGTGAAGTTGCTCTGGACACCCAGATTTGGAGAGCAGCACTACAGGCATTTGGAGGAGAAGGATTAGAGAGTGAGGAAGAAATCTGGGACTGAGAGGGGAAAATGAACGGGGAGGTAGTTAAATGTCCCAGAAGCTATGGGATGAGGTGTGTATTCTCCAGGAAGAGGGGAACAGAGCTGTAGCTGGAAGGCTCAATGGACTTTTGTAGTCATCCCACAAATCTCTCTTGGTGATAGCATGTGCCAGTATGGAGTGTATCCTACAGAATGACATCCAAGAGCTATTTCTAGGGACTCCTCCAGCCCCAGAAGAAAAGGAGGATGGAGTCAGAAGTAAATACCTGTTGGTGACTTTGTCAGATGAAACTGCAGGCTGTGCAGGAGGTAGAGCTACACATGCACTATAGCATGTGTACAAAATGCACAGCATCAGGCAGCTGTGCTAGTGGTTCTCCTAGCTTGGAGAGTAGCTGGTAACAGTCTAGAGGACTGGGCTAACGGTGCAAGAGAAGGGTGCTGAGGAGAAAAAAGCAGTTCAAAAGCAACGTTAGGAATAAAATGAGCCCACGTGGCAAAGGACGTGATTGGAAGAGAGCTTGGTTGCGTATATGCCAGGGTTAGATTTGTGCTTAACAAGACAAAGTAACTGGAAACCCTCACTGATGGGGAAAAAAATGATGCCACTGGCAGGAGTAAAAGCCCTTGGTATGATTCACATGAGCGGAACAATAACCTCTATGGCTGCAGCCTGTTTAAGGACAGTATGCATGAGAGTTGCGTGGGAGGGAGCACTTTATTAACGGGATGTTTCCTTGGTTTAGAATTATTGATAACTGGAAAGTGCAAGATCTGGAACACACATGGACTGATGTGCTAACGTCAACACTTGAGAGCGATCCTGCCTGAGAGTCTGTATACCAAGGAAATGAACTGCAGAGCAAGAACTGTTAATTATTCCTTAAGCATTGGCATGCAAACAGGGGAACTGGGATGAAACCCCCTTGGCTGCCCTAAGGAATTCACTTTGGTGAAGAACATCCTGAAGATCTGACACATCTGCTAACCAAAAAAAAAAAAAAAAAGAGAGAATGAACATTGCTGAAACTGTAGGTAATAATCTAACATCAAAGGAATCACACAGGACACAAAATTATGTGACTTTAGCCCTTGTTATGACAGATCCAGATGAATTAATCACTGGACTGGAAGTTGGTGGTTGCCTAGGGACTAGTTAGCATGACCTGATTCCATTCTTTCTGGGGAAAAAAAAGGACAGTTCTAACTCGCTTGCATGTTAGCACATGTGATGCTTCATAGGGTTAATTTTCCAAAGCTGAGAGAAGGTAGGAGAGAAACCGGTTAGGAGGGATAATTTAGAAAAATGTGAAAAAAAAATATTGTGAGATCTTTAGAAAGAGTTTTTGATAGCTGGCAGGTCACAGTGCAAATCAAGAGGAAACGGGTTTGGCTAAAAGCCCATTCTGATTCAGTGGCAAATTGGAAGGCAAAGAGCTACAAATCACAACTGGAGGGGAATGAAGACACAATAAAGAAATAAATAAATAAATCAGTCAATATAAATGGCAACTTAAGGAATTAATCAGGGAAGCTAAAAAAAAAACAAGGATAAATACATGGCAGACAGGGGTAAGGACAACAGGAGAGACAACAGGTAGAAGAACAACAAAAGAAATGACAGCATTGGTACGGTCTCCACCTAACACCACGGAGATGATAAAGCTAATGGTGATGTGTAAAAGTTGTTGTGTTCAGCAAGTATTTCCATTTGGAGAGCAGGAGGGGGGATACACTCATATCAGATGAGATATCATCCAGACCACTGGAATCTTGGAAAGATATTAGAGCACATACAAAAGTAAACTCACAAGCCCAGAAGAGTCCTTAGAGAGCTGGCAGAGGTGTCCTGCCTTACTGATCTTTATTTGTAAGAAGATCAGAGAAATGCTAATGTTTTGCCAGAATTTCTAACAAAAGCAAACAAGATCATTGGATAATTCAGGCTTATTAACCTGGCATCATGTGAAATAATGGAGGAGAATCTGAGTTTGAATACAGAACTAACAGGCAGGAATATAAATAATGAATTGGCCTGCTTTTGCGGCAACAGTTTGACATAACCAAAGCACTGCTGGGTTTAGTGGTGAAGGTCACTATGTGACCATAACATCCTCTTTCAAACTTTTCTCCTGAGGACTCTGTCCCATAGAAATGTGTTTCGTACAAGTGCCAACCACAGACAGGCCTCAAAAATAGTTAGCTCTGTTGACAAACTGGAGTCTTTCCTGGGGGCCTCCCCTGGAAGGTTCATGTTCCTCAATCCTCCTGCTTGTTGGCTTGCTCCTTCGAAGAACTCAACCCATTGAGACCAAATGTCTTAGCAAGCCAAATGGAAGGTGCAACGAAGAGTCTGTGGACTGCACATAGAGTCCGAGAAGATGGAAAGTGTCAGAGCAAACAAGCATGTTAACAAGAGCTCTGACCATGGCATGGGACTAAAAGGGAATCGTGCATATCCACAATTCTTGCATATA
This sequence comes from Tinamus guttatus, assembly GCF_000705375.1. The sequence goes on along the minus strand of NW_010588962.1, from coordinate 16,400 downwards.
TGAATGGAAGAGAGATGAGACACGGTATCTCCTCCAGCTATGACACGATACTGAAATTCTGTCTATGGTTCTGTTTTGTGTGTGTGTGTGTTTTTGTTGATGGTGGTTATTTGTTTTGTTTTGTTTTAAAAGGGTTTAAACATTGGAGAAGAGGTAGAAAAAGACCACCACAAGGAAGCATGAGCATGAGAGAGAGCAAGCGATCACAGGCCTAGTCTGGTTAACTAAGAGAAACAGAGATTAAGAGGTATATGACCGTTTTCCTAAGGCCACAGGAAAGCTAATTTCTGTTGTTGTAGGTAACACTGAACACTTACATGGGAGAAACCAACCAGATACAAACTCTATAGGCTGCTGCTTCCATGAAGGACGCGTTTTAACAAAGTAAAACCTCGGGCCGTTTCTCATCGTGTTCCCAATCTCTCCGGCTTGGCAGAAGAAAGATACATCACAGGTGTCAGAGACCTCACCCTGGGAAACAAAACCCTCAGACACACCCTTTGATCCCCTACAGCAATCTAAACGTACATATTCATCTCAACATACCCCAAGCAGGTATCCCACAACACATATTTGGGATACCTACCTCTACTGGTTAACATTATATTCATATCAGTTCTGCATTGGTAGAAGCATTAGAGACACTTAATGTATCATTATCGGTTCTTGATCTCACAAGTGTCTTATAGCAGTTGGTGTTAACACAGACTGACTTTCAATGCCTGATGCTAAAGTATCCTTATTGCTCCATCTACACCAATTTTAATCTATCACCCTTATACATTGAGAGATTTAGTGTTTTATTGCTCCATTAACACAATCATATTCCTTAGTCGTCATCAGAGGTCCTACGACTCTTTCCTTCACACCAAATGACAAAACCCTTAACTAGGCCTCTCAGGAGCCTAATTGCTTCCATCTCAATGCTAAATGCTTTAATATAGGCAACAAACCAATGGCTAAATTCCAAAGCCAGATAAACCCACATTAGAAATGATTATGCTTCCTCAACAAGGAGCATGGTTAATCATTAGAACGAAACAGTAAATGAGAGATTGAGAATCTACCTTTTTATCTCCAGATCAAGACTTGGTTCCTTTCTGGAAGAGCTGTTGCTGTCATTTCCCAGATTTGGCATCCGTTGTAGGAGAAAGTGGGCAAAAGAAGTGTTGTAAAAGAAGCCACATGGAGGGATGGCCATTCTTTCTGGCCTGATTTTTCCAAACACAGCCTATCTCCATCTCCTGTTCCAAGAGCTGGAGCTCAGTAACTGGGAGCCCCTAAATAAAGGTCAGGGCGACAGATCACCCACCCTGCCCTACTCTGTATCTTCAAGGGATCCTTTAATATGTAGTGTAAAACAGCTAAGGGCAGAGAGCCAAAGCAGGGCTAGCCCCAGCCCAGAGTCAGCTGCGGCTTGGGAGCCTGTCTGGTATGCAGAGCTGTGGCACATGTCTGAAATTGCCCCAATCCCGAAAAACTGAGCATGTTGTCAGAACAGGGTCTTCCTTGGGTGTACTACCTGGAGGTGCTTGTTGCTTCTCAAAATCCTGGCCTCCAGTGCTGTGCTGTGTTCTGAAGGGCTGTCTCCTTCATCCTTGATGGTAACGTTCTCAGATGGTTATATTAGGAGTGGTAAAATTGCACCTTCAGCTATTGTCTTGAGGGATTCCTCAGTAGAGCTTTGCAGCAGCTGGCAGATTTCTTCTTGTCCCTCTGGATGCATCCACATCTCTGCCATCCACCCGCTTTAGCACTATTTCTGGCTGCACCTCAGCAGCACAATACCCCAGGCACGAGGGCTGTTGCCCTCAGGAGACACCAGGGAGTATTCGGTGTTGTTATGTTCATCTCCAGCTCTCCAGCGACCCATGTGGAGTACATCAAACTTTTCCAATGCTCTCCATGCCAGCACCTAAGGCTTGAAGGGCTGATGAGAGTGATGAGAATGAATGTTTTGTCTTTGAGGCTGTTATGTAAATGATGACCCAACCTTCAAAATGGGAGTGAGCTTCCAAAAGAGTGGATTTTCAATGTCTTTACTGAAGTGAATTCAAGCTCTGCAAGCTTCCTGTTGGGTTCTCCATGGCATGGAACAATAGTAGGGTCTAAAAGCCAAGGTGAGGACCATCATCTCTTCCTACTGCAGGAAATCTTCCAGGGCAGCCATAATGTCCATCTTCCTACGGGGTCTAGAACCTCCTCAGGGACCACGACAGAATGGTGGAAATTACTTCTCCAAGTGCAATGGGCTGCTCCCAATTTCCCTGCTACCCCGTTGGAGCACAAGAAGTGTTTCCTGAGTCATTTTCTGCAGCATAAGCACAGAGCAGGAGGCATTTCTGTGAAACGCACGCAAGCGTTACCAACACATGCGCCTTTTCCATGGGCTGTCCGTGGCCGAGGAGCTGGTGGGAGAACGAACGTGTGACGGATAGAGGTTGTGTTGCTCTGCTCTGAGAGCCTGGCTGGTTGCTGGAAAGGAGACCCTGGATGGGAGCGTGCGCTGCGTGGGTGCGTGTGCATCTGTGGGTGCCTGAGAGCAAAGCTGCCCCACATGCCTGGAGCTGCAGTCCCACACTTCTAATCAGCACCAAATGTGCATGTGCGTAAAGCGCACGGAGGGAAAGCCTTTGTCAGGCAACAGCTACTCCCGCTGTGGAAACAGCCTGGCTATTGTCTGAGAACCATTTTCGCCTTAAAGTTTACTACTTTTACTACTAGTCTGGCCCGGAAGGCTTTATTGTTCCGAATGAAGCTGGGAGTTTTTTTCTCTAAAGCAAACAAACCAGAAGCGTCTGAAAACCTGCATATATGTGCGTGTGCTTGCAGGGCTCTGTGTGTGGGTGCCCGTGTGTGTGCGAGCGCGCGGAGGGTGGAGCGGCGCGCAGCTCCGCGCGCGGGCCGGGCCGGGGGGCTGCGTCTGC
>NW_010588961.1:53070-83769 GCF_000705375.1 Tinamus guttatus | reverse complement strand
CCCCCCGGGCGCCGCCGGCGCGTTTCCGTGTTCGAGCAACAGACAAATTGCGGGGACGACGTAGAAAGTGCGTTTTATTCGGGCTAAAAAAAGAAAGGCCCGAAGGATAAAGCGATTTTTCTTCACTCCTGTGATGAGAAAGGACAATTTTTTTTTTTAAGAAACAACAGAAACCTAATTAAACAAAAAAAAAAATCTATGCTTTGAATTAAAACAATCAAGCTGGCATTTCTCCACAGACTTTGCTTTCACACCTATTTTAACTTGATATCTTAGAGATTCCTTTTCCCAACTACTGAACTTCTCGGTTCTGGAGAGGCTTTTTCTGTGGGAAACTGAGAAACCCTGAGAAATTGTGGGAAACTGTGGGAACAGTGAAAGTTAGGAGTGAGAAATCGTGAAATTTGGGAATAACAGATTAGCAGATAGAGAAACCTAAAACACAGGCTGGACGGCTTCTGGCTTCTGGTCCTAAACCTTAAGCCCCTGCTCCTTTGATGATTCCCACACTTTTTATCATTTTTCATGCTTTCGGCTTATCCGTGTGTTGCCAAAAGCTCTTTTGGCATTTGCAAGGCATGAGGTTTTGGGCAGGGTCAGTGTCATTTCCTCAGGAAAAATCTGTATGTTTCATGGGTGCAGTTTCTTGTTTTTCTGTTGTCATGGCTATTTTTTCACCCCCACTCAGGAACCTAGGGAAGCCTCTTCTGAACCTTAGGTGACTTGCCAGGCCCTCCGTTGTCACTCCCCACCACTCCTCTTTCAGGAGATGGAGAGGAGTGTATTTAGAAGGCCTTGGGCTCTGCCCTGGGAGAAGATCTTGGAGGATGCTCGGGCTACAGACCAGGGCTGTTTTCTGTGACTTTTTATTGGTGATACCCGGTGCATCACCAATATTCGCTGAAACACAGTGCTTGTGCTAAAGCTTATGACACTCTCCTGCCTGAAACAGTATTTTGCGTGTGGTTTGACACACTTAGTTGATCATGTCACATCTCAAGGGAAACAAGCATCTCTCATCTCTTGGTGGCCACTGTGGGAGAGAGCAGACAGGCACTTTAAAATAGCAGTCCCTTTTAATTGCTTCAGCTTTTCCTTTAACAAGATTTTTTTTTTTATGATTAATAGAGTACAGAAGCTCTTTACTGCCATGGTTGCTTTGGGCTATTAGGTTTTTGTTTAAGCTGAGTTTGGAGCCCTGCTCCTTAAGACCCTCAGTAGCATGCACAAGCTGATAGAGAGTGACCGAAGATCTCTGTTACCTTAAATCAGAAATAAACCTCACTTAAAGGAGATTTTGCTGTGGTACATTTAGAGAAGCTATTGACAAATCTTTGTCTCTCAGAACTCAGGGCTTTCAAACCCTGTGCTCAAACATTGCCAGAGAAGGCTGGGCTTGGTTAGGAGAGTCCCACCAAGAAAGCTCTGAGGATGAAGAGCTTGTGTGCCCTGCCTGACGTCAGCTGTGCGGCTGTTGTGCATGTCCGGTACTACATCTTACTGCAAAGGCAGTATAGGCATCCTCAGCCCCTGATCTGCAAAGATCCCTTCTCAGAAAACTATTCCAACATGAGTCTCTTAGCAGAGAAGTCTCTCCAAACCTTTTAATCAAGCGAAGTACAAGCAATAGTTGGTATCAGTTTGCTCTGCTCTGCCTGCTCACCAGGGAAAAGGGACAACCGGCTTTCACATTGTGACTGAAGCCTTGATCTGAGTCTGTGCAAATGTGAAGTAAAAAGGAAGACTCTTTTCTTTTTTCTTTCCTCAGTTGAAAGTAAAATAACTCCACAGGATTTTTCCTGAGTTACTCCAATGGAAAGGAGCACTGTCATTTGTAGTTAGTTATTTCAAAGAAGTCCACGGACAGTTTCAAGTGTTCTGCCCTCTTATACCCAGGGAATCTAGTATCTACTTTTTTTTTTCCTTACTGCTAAATTCTGATCATAAATTATTTTGTCCAGTAACTCATCAAAATTTCTTCTGTGTAGCATTTTAAGCTTCATTTCTGATGCCGCAATTATTTCAGTTCATAAACACACTTCTTTTGAAATGTACTTTTTAATCAAGAAAAGCAATTCACAGATAATCTTCTTTCAGGGAAGCACTAACATTAGCATTAACAAGCATCTTAACTCTTTGATATTGATTTTGTTGTGTTAGAGGGGTGCTATTCATTACTCACTTCACTTTTTGCTTCATTCCAGTATTAAAAGGGAGGAATGGGCGCTTTAGAAGAGGAACATTTATGCTGTAGGCCAAAGACAGGCAGAAATTTTTGTAGCAGTGGTTTATAATGGCAGAAGACAGGCTGGTGTTAGCAGTCACAAATATATGAATGCTAAGAATTTGTCTCCTGGTTTTAGATTATAATATTTTTCCTACTTTATTATCTATCTGATTGGTTTCTCACCATCCAATTAATTCATTATTTTAACTGTGACCAAGTAGTACCATATTTATTATTTTCATCATAGGGCCCACTCTCCTAATTGCTCTTTCTATTTTTATACTTCTTTTGGCATGAGATCCTACAGTTGGTTTTAGCTATTCTCTTGTGAATGCATGAAGAGTTTTACTTACCACTATTATCAGCATCAGTTGTTAAAAGAAGTAATAAAAAATCTTCAGTTAATTTTTGGTCTCCTTTTTTTTTTTTTTTTCTCTGTGCTTTGAATAAATCTGATAAAAGGAGTCTGTGTGGGGAGAAAGGGTAGAGAAAGGAGGTTCTGCAGTGGCTGCATCTGGCATATTTTGGCCTAGAGTAAATGCCACAGGTTGACCCTTAGATCTGGGACTCACTTTCCTACACATTGCACTTTTATCACATGACTTTAACTTTTACATCAGATACTATACTAGTGAAACCCTCATACAGATACTTGGGTGGAACAAATCCTTACTAAACTCTTGCTATAAAGCCTTTGGCAGGAGCCTGAAATAGCTGCATAGTGCTGCTGCGGCCCATGTTTATAGAGCTGGTTAGAGATCAGGAGAAAGTGGCTCCATAGGTTCACATAGGAAGGCCATGTAATGCACACATGCATACCTTGTGTGCCTTTCTCCCTTGCCACCTCTGGAGAGTAAACTTAAGGGGGGAAACGAGTAAACAGCCTGATCATTGCCGGGGATATACACAGATACTCATACTCAGGGGTGGGAGTCAATTATTTCTCATACATAACGAAATAAAAACAAAACGCTTTGTCCCCAGGTCATGGAGACAACCATTCACTGGTTCCTCTAGCTCAGCGTGCAACGAGACGCTGAAGCCGAAAGCCACCTGCTTTTTGGAACTTATCCCCGGATCCATTCTGACAACTTGAACAAGCTGCCGACTCTCTTTCTTCAACCCCCTACCCAAAATCGTGCCTTTTGCTAGCACTCTGTGTGAGCCCAACAGGCTCCCACCGAAAAGGGATGTGCCCACATTTTCTCTTTTGGTGGATCCCTTTGGCCACCTACTTGCTGTATTTCTCTCTACCATGCGGAGAGAACAAAACAGATGTCAGTTCCTTTCAGAATCAGGCAGGTGTCGTGCTGCCTTCTCTACTTGCAGTTCAAGCACTAGCAGACCCCCGAGGTCCACCTTTGCCTCCTTGGAGGTTTGCTGAGGTCGGATCCCACTAGGGATGATCCCAATAGGGATTCATCCACCTGGGCACTGGGAGGAGGGAAGAGGGCACCCCTTGCTCCTCGCGGGTACCTTTTCTCATCGTCCATCCATTTCGGCACAAAGACAGTTGGCAGAGGCTCTTTACAGAGGGATGTAAGGCACCTAAATGCTCTCCATGACTCCATGTGCCTTAGGGCTTTCTTCCTTCTTCTTCGGGCAGAGTGAGGGGCCAGTGGATGCTGGAGCACGGCAGGAATTCCTCCCTCAAACACGGCCACGAAGGCATGTGCCAGAGTCGAAGGAGTGCTCCACACACGTGGAGTACAGGGCTGGGAGACGTAATAGCTGCGCCTGGAGGAATGCTTACCTTCCTCCTGGGGAAGATGATAAATGGCAAGTGATTGATCCTGCCACGAAAACAATAACAATAACAAAAAATATCAGGGGCACTAGCTGAAAGCCCAGGAAAGAAGATGAAAAAAAAGATCCAAGCAGGAAATCCTCTAAACAACCTCAACCGGAATAAAATACACTGAAACGCAGAAGGAATAATCATTTGACAGCAGCGGCAGGAGCAAGTTGGTTTTGTTTGGGAGCTGGGAGAGTAAGAGGACAAGAGCTATGACTCATCACACATGGTTAGCACTTATCAATATAAATTAATATGTTTCCATTTCTTTTTCTATTGAAGTTGTTACATGTGGCAGGGGTACCTTTGGGATCGCAGGATATGTAACGAGGTGAAAGGTCTGCCTTTCTGAGTCAGTCGATGTCTTGAAGATCTTAATTAGCTTGAAATTTCAGGTTAATACAGTTGTACGAATGTGCATTGGAATCAGCACTTTCTTAAGAACTTTCCGAAATTTTCCCTCTTTCCGTAAAGGCGTCAGAGAAAGTAAATATTACTAAAAACTTCATGCCATTTCCAACTTCTTTTGATTTGCCTGGTCACCTCCTCTAGCATATTTATAAATGTCTGCACTTCAGAGAATGCATAAATAAATAAATAAGTAAAATTCCTTGCATGCTCAAAATAGGGACATCTGCTGGATAACTTGCAGAGTTACTGCCATGGCTTCCTGTGTCTGTATTACACCAGTAGATCTAGAAATGCACTGAGTATGTATAATTCTTCCTGATACAAAACCATCTACATCCGCTATGGGAAGGAACTGGCAGAGCGTAAGATGTGAGCTGCTGTCAGCGAATATCACTCGCACCACCTTGTGTTTTGCCAGGGGCTGAGAGACATTTTGGTCTTTTTCTAGAGCGGTATCTCACGGCCACAACACATGGTCTGTTCCCTGCGTTACCTCCCGTCCGCCCCGTGCAGTCGCTATGGCACGTGGACCCACCTGATGAACGCGGGCATTTCACTGCGGTTCTTCCTTGTCTGCTGTCTCAGCTCCTCGGGTCATGCCAGGGTATTGCTGACTTCACCTTAAATAATATATATTTGTACAAGCTACTCTCAGATAAGGAGAAAGGAAGGAAATACCATCTCCTTAACTCACAGCTCCCTGTAATCACAGCTAGCTTAAGTGCAAAAACCATATTCTCCTTCATTTGCACCCACTGAAGTCAGACCTAGAGTATTCAACTGCTTTGTGTAAAAAAATAATATTCCTTAGGATTCAATGTTTCAGTGTCACATTCATCACACAAAGTATTATTTTTTAGGATGGCAAGAGCTTGGTTCCTCCCTGCATTTTAAAGTGTATAACAGTACTCTGTCCCTCAACTTTATTAGGAAAATATCACAAAATAAACGAGTGAAAATATTTCTACCTTACTCCAGGTGAGATGCCTAAGGCAGGTACAAATGAATTGTTGCCACTGGGTGTTTGCAATTTACTTCAAGTTTCTGCAGACCGAAAAAAATACACAGGTTTCCTAGACCAGATGACAATTATCAGCAGCTCCACGATACCATGCTTGTGCTGTGCTCTAGCGCAGGCCCAAATGTACCCTTTTATTTCTCCAGCTCTGTGCTGCTCCAGCTATGCCAAACAGAGGGAAAACTGGAGGAATGGAATATGTTACATTGGCTCTTTTCTGCTTAAGCACATGTGTGACTTCCCACAGCCCTGAAAATTTCCACCTGTCCAAGTGGCCTTCAGGAGCTCCACAAATAAAACAGCTGCTCTGTACTGGACACCAGCCCGGCGGCCATAGTTCTGTGAAAGACACATGGAAAATCTAAAATCACCCTTTTCTCCTTTTTCCTCACTTGCACAGTGAGGCTTTGCTGGAGCCCCAGACCTGGGCTACTGCCTTTGGGATATTCAATATTTGCTGTACTGGCTCAGTAGACCATCTGCTCCGGTAGTGGCAAGCAGGCAGGTGCAGATGGCCTGTAGATCTGTTTGCTAGATGTAGCTTGTGCGTTACCCTTATTCTTTAATTCTTTAATATTACATGAAGTCCAGAGAAATGTTCTGAGTGTAGAAGAGGGAAAAGAGGGAATGCAGATGACGGATGCAAGAGGAAGCATGACACAGAGGCCATCCTGCACCATTAAGAGGCTAAGTAGAAGTATTCGGTCTGCATTTGATATCAGCTGGGTCACAGCACTGACATAGTCAGCTGTTATTTATGTCTCATGTTCATCATGAAATATCTTTGTATCTTTTGATGTAATGACATCATGCACTGAAGTGGTACAGAACTGCTGGCTAAAATGTGCATTTGCAGTCAGCCTACCAAAATTCCTGAGATGTAGCCAAATATTTCTGAAATATTCCAAGCAGCTCTTCAATGCTTTAAAAGTTTTTTTGTTTCTAACGAGTCTTTATCTTTAGCATGTCATTTGTTCATTTAGTACTTATGTCTAATTCTACTTTACCTTATTCCATTGTGGTTACATTAGTATAAATCCAGCATCACTCTGCTGTTTCATTGCCATCAATTTCTGCCAGAGAACAGAATTTAGTCCCTGAAATTTAAAACATTATAACTTATTCAGTAATTATCACAAGGTCCTGATTAGTTATGATCCACGTACTCACTGACAAAGCTAAGCAATTCATTTTTCCCATTCTCAAAATGTCAGTTTGCAAATAATTTATGAAGCTTTCTCCCATTTTTATGATCTCAGGACTTATGTTTTATTTATGTGTTTAGAATAATCTTCTTTTGATTTTGTCACTAACTTTTGCTCAACTCACTGTTGCCTTCTAAGAAATCCTTTAAATTACCGGCATTCTAACAAGGAGGAAAAAAATCTACATAATGCTATTGCCCCACTCTGTTTTCCTTTTTATGCCATTTATAGCTTTTGACAAACATCTCTGAATATTTTAGGAATAGAGTTTTAACGTTACAGTGACATGAACCAAAAATCCAGAGTTTCTGTGTTAACAGTGGAAAGCAAAATCCCAGGTTCTCCTGTAGCAGGAAATAATACAAATGGTTGGATTCTAGATTCCCAGCAACTGACACCATAGGGCTTACTTTTAGAAATGATGGGCAACAACACCTTCTCTTACTCAGGTTTGGTGCTTAGTATTTCTGAAATATATGAAATATACATTTCTAGAGGAATATTCTAGGAGAGCCTCCATGCTGCTGGTTGTGGTGCACGTTCTCTGCAGTGCGTGTTGGGGAAGGAGGCCACGTGCCGCTGTGCCTCGTCTATCTGCAGCCACTCGTGGGGGAAAAAACACTAGAGCCTCGTCACTGCCATTTGAGTTTTGATTTAGAATTGTGAGTAATCTGCTCCCCAGCAATTGCCTTTATTTAGTAACTATACACTTCTATTTTTCCCTTGTCTATAAAGGATCTCGACTGTAAAGACTTGTTGACTCTCCTTCCAGTATTATTCTCATTCTCTTGGAAAACTTGTAGAAAGAAATCAGAACAAGGTTGAGAAGAAATTAAAAGTTGCGCTGTGACTCACTCAATGGAAGCAAGATGTCCAATCACCGTAATTTGTCCTGACAAATTAAAATTTATTTTAATAATCAGATAATTCAAGATGGATAACAAGGTTATTTCAAAAAGAATAGCCACTTGTCTAGAACTCAAGCAACAGAAAAAAAACTAACGTAGTGAAAAACATAGGTTGCCAAGCTCAAAACCAACCTTTAATTTTATGCCTTAGTTTTTACATTTAAAATTAACTGGATATGCATTCTTGCAAAAATGATTACATTTAGATAATAGCTATTAGCATAGAGATCTCTAGCCAAAGACCAAATCTGAGGTCAGAAATCAAACGTGTGTTTACCACTTAGGATGGCCAGGCATCTAAATGGATTTTATGTGCCATTACCTGTATTTTCATACCTGCATTTAAAAATAAGGAGCTTTCCATCCTCACTCCAGTTTCAAAATCTGGTTCGCCCCACTCATTTATTGGAATCTTCTCTTTTGAATATTCAGCTGCACAAAACGACACTAGAAACTGAGGCTAGACATGCATGACCAGTTGACGAGACCAGAATAGTGCATCAAAGAACGTGTCTTGTAGATGACTGGTCTATAAATCTGCTTGACAATTTAATTGGTATAATTGATAAAATCCATATAACTGCTAGGGAGGAAATTAAATTACTCTATACAAATCAGATTGGGATTTAGATTAAAATTTTCTGGGTCATTTCTGTTTCATGCAAATTATGTTATGGAAGACCCCCTGGTTTGGAATACATTTATTAAGCTCTCTCATAAAAAGTGTATTAATTCATGTAGAACGACGTAGGCTGGTATGTTGCACAGGTCTTCCAACCTCCACGTGTGTCTGTAGCATGTATAAAAATACCACAATAACCTCAACTGTGTTTTATTCTTGTGTGATCACACTGTGCCTTAAACACAACAGGTTGTAGCCGTGCTCTAACGTGAGAGGTGTCAAGGCCTTATCCACCTGCGCTGTACAAAGGCCTTTTATTGCACTAAAGTGGAGTTTGGGGACTTTATCTAGTTCTAATCTGAGAGCAGGTGGGAATTACTGACCCAAGTGCTGTGACCTGGGCTGTGCAGGGAGGCAGAGTAAGTAATGAGAGCAGCTCCTTCTAGCCTTGAAGGCCACGGGACGAAATGAAACCTCCGGCACCTCGCGCAAGAGCAGAACGACTGTTGCTGTTCCCGTTGTCTCTGTGACCGAGCACCGGCAGCGCCGCAGGGTCCGAGAGACAGGTGGGACCATTCCCTGGGCCCCCAGAAATCCTCATGTACCCCTGATTCAGGTGAGTTTGAGGAAAGAAGGTTATTGATCCTGGCGTGGGGCCCTGAGAGCGCCTGAATGCCCGTGTGTATGAAAGCAGAGCCGCGGAAGAAGCCCCGGTGCTCTTCAACGGCAGGGGGAAGACCAAGCCTGGAGGCCGCTCCAGCTTCTCCACCTGCTTAACAAGAAAGATCGTATTGCAGCGATGAAGAGAGGAAGATGCTTTCCACGGGACATAGCACCATCCGCCGACTGTCAAGGAAAAGAAATGGTCGGAGGCCTGCTGCTTATGTTTACATGACCGCGTGCCAGCTGTACAGTAACACGGTAATAAAGGCTGCTGGGGCCATCATTGTTATGCTGGTGCTGTTTAGCAGCTTGCTTCCAATATTGCATTACAAAAATTACATATTTCATATAATCAGGTCTGTCTCTTACTTAATCATCCTACTCCACGTATAAATCTTTAAAATGGACAGGTCTATAAATCACATGCATTTTTCATTTACCGTTTATTCTAAGCCAGGCGGTTTCTTATTTAAATTGCCATATGAATAAATCTAATAATCCTTATTCACTTACATCATCTCAAACTTTAAATCTATTTCTGACTGAGGTCATAAGTGAAATCAGTATTAAGGGCAAAACTAGCAGCTGTAACAACTATAATAGCTCACAAAATTATATTAAAGGGCTGAAATAACATTAAAAATGAGGAAGAATTGAATTACATTATTAAAGCATGCTATGCTGAATCAGGCAAACATTTGGCCTAACCAGAGATCCTGAATGTGCATGTACTGGGTTTATCATCACAGTGGTCCATATGGCCTAGATAAATGAGGAATAAAGACTCTTCCTCAAATGCATCTATTTATAAACTGCATTTGTATATGGCCTTATATAGATGTTTTTAATGCAATGACTAAATGCTAAACAACTATCCTAACAGCTAGAGACAGAAATATAATTCTTGGTCTACAAGGGACAATTTTGCTGGTCTCACATGGTGGGGAGGGGGAATTCTGTTCTTTTAATCAGCAATATAGGAGGGCTGATGAAAGAGCTATCAAAATTATTCCCCCTTTCTTCTCCTGCAAAACCCAGCAAATCACACTTTACTGTTAAAAACATAGGACAGAAATAATGACTCAGACAAATTGTTCAAACAAGTTATGAACAATTTGTATAAGAATTCAGACACGAAAGAAAGTGTGAGATCATGTTGGTGGTGCAGGGAGCAGTTCTGTGTCACAGAGGAGTATTCTGAAACATGCAGCATTTCTCCCAAGCAGGAGGAGTCTCAGAGGCCTCGCTTATAGCATTTACCTAGGGTTTTTTAACGCTTGCCTCTGCATGGAATTTCCTGCAGCAGGTTCTGCAAAGAGCTCTCTCAGCCTGGAAGCCGGAACCACATTTTTCAGTACATCTGCTTATTTCCAGCACTGATGGAAAATGTAAGGAACAGGGCATTATCCTTCTCCTGAGCCCTTCCAGCTTCCGGCAATGCAAAATGTAGGGTCTTCCCTCGCCAGAGGTTGAATCTGGGCCATCATGTTCAGCGGCTCTCCATGGCTCTATGTGCTATGAATTATTCAAATTCCCTTTTGAACTTACTTGTACTTTTGATCTCCACAGTGTAATCACGTGCTGTTTGGGACATTCTGCTGTCTGATGGTTTTATTAATTTCCCCTCAAAACACATGATCTGTGCGAGAGAGTGAAGCATCATCCCTTGTTTGCTTTTGGCACACTGGCCATCCTTCTGCAGACCCCCAAACTTCAGAGATAGACCTGCTGCATTTGTTCTCCTGATGGAGCTCGTCCATGCTGGCTTGCACACTCTCCTGTGGGCAGCATCCCAGGTCTCTGCAATGGCACAACCATGCTTTGCTCCTCACTCAATTTACAAGACACTTCAGTGTTTTATTTGCTGTTCACTGCTGAGTACTGAGCTGACAAAAGGCTGCCACCCCACAGGCTCCGCTGTGCTGGGCTCTGAGCAGGCATATAAAAAACACGTGGCAGACTGTTCCCCACGGAGGGCCTGATGGATACGCAGGACCAGGAATGGCAGGAGAGACAAACTAGCAGGCTGCAAGCTGAAATAAGGCAGCTGGGGTAGGGACAGAAAAGCATGTGAGGACACAAATTCCTGCTCTCCACTAGTAGATGTTGCAGCTTTCCACATGCCTGTGGATGGGTCAGGTTAGGTTTCACCTTTAACAGAAGAACTGACTATAGAGACTTGAAGGATTTTTGACTGCCTTGGGGTTCCTCTACAGCCAAGTGTAAAGGATGGGCTGAGGAAAGTGGAGAAACTGAGAACCAGTCTTTTCCCTAACTCAGAACACAAGAAAGTCCCTGATACTAATGATTGATGTACTGCGGCCGCATCCCTCTCAAAAGACATCATCCTGCAATTGCCCTCTCTGACTTTGCAATGTATTTGGTGTTTTCCAAGCAACAAACTAGCATTTATTTGACAGTGTTTGCTGTGCTGCGAACACATCTCCATTTTTTGCTACAGCCACTTACTAAACTTTCTTTTCATTTAGGCTGTAACCTGGCAGGGTCTGAGACTCCTCTCGCTATAGCATTTTCACAGGCGACAGCATTTAGCAGCACAGGGAGTCCTTGAAATGCTGCAGAATCTCAGCTGGGCTCAAACAATAAATATTGATATTTTCATGTTGACCACTGTGGACTGTGATACCTTGTAGTATTGTAAATAATTAATTGTTAGAAATATGTGGCTTTAATGCTGTCACCCAGTTCTTACATCTTTACCATAGGTTAGGTAGTCTGCTATCTTCTAGCAAAGATGACTGAAGATGCAACCTTTGGAGCTTGGATTAGTGAGAATTTTACCTAGCAAGGGCAGAACAACTTCCAATAAGCACAAAACAGTAAGTTTTCAATGAGGCAAATTAAGATGTTTGGTAATCCTGTGCCATAATATAACATTAAATATTTGCCATAATTTCATCTCTTTTAGCCATGTTATTAAAACTATATTTTGTTATGTTATAAATATATCTCCACGAATTAGAGATGAAGGACTTGGAGACACTTGATACTGGATCCCTGTGGAGAGCACCAGGTCCTTCTAGATTTCAAATGTCCCACATCTGTGTGTACAAGAGCTATACAATAAGCAGCTGCTACCCTATATCAGATGGGACAGCGCTGCCTTTATAAGCAATTTATGACAATCTTGAAGAAATATGTACTAGGCCATTCTGCTTTCATTATCTCTGCTATGATAGTGATATTCTCCGTGCCTTTGAAAATGCCAACAGCTGTCAAAAATAAATAAGGCCCTTTTGACCTGCTGCCTTTCATTGCGAGCGATCTCAAAGCGACCCTGATTTCAGACTGTCCTCCTGATTCTCACCGGGCTGCCCTTCCAGCCAGAATACTTAGTGCTTTCACATCCATATGCAAATGTTGACCCGTTTCTCTAAGCAGGTAAGTTTTAACACGAAGTGCATCACATTGGCCTTTTCCCAAGCTGGCCTGGCCCTTTAGGATGAAGGGAATTCCTGCAAACAAGTATCCTCTGTTTCACTAAGGACATTTTCGTAATAATTCAGCCTGAGAAGAGGGGGAGGTTTTGAGGAACAGCATGGGAGAAGCAGCCGGGCAGCTGAGAAACTTCTGGAAAAAAACTCCCTGTTTGCAGTGACGGGGGGTTCCAGGGAGCTGTTGGGAGCTCAGAGAGTGGAGCGGGTTAATGTGTCCCGGATGCTGGAGGGGAAAAAAAAAAAAAAAAAAGCTGAGGCTGCTGGGAGTTGCAGTCCCGGGTTGCACCAGCCTTCCGGAGAGGATCCTGGCAGAAGTCCCTATTGGAAAGGCTATGGAGCTCTCTCCATGCACAGCTCCTCCTGGCTCGTTTCCCTTCCTGCTCTTTCCACCCATCATTTTAGGAACAGAGCCCTCTTCAAGCAGGGATGGGGCCTTCCCTCCCCTGCACCGCGCGGCCCTGCTGGATGTGGGGCCATCACGCCTGTCCCAGGGCTGCGCTCATGAACTGCCACCCACGCGGGACCCTCAACCTGAAATCCTCTCCATAGAGTAGGTGCCTATAATTAATGTTCTACAAGGAACATTGAGAATATATATTTTTTCTTTTTTTAATAAAGAAGGGTGCCAGTCTCCTATTTAAAGGTCTGGTTGGTCAAAACATTCTCTCTGAGCAGTCATAGATTCTGGACCATCTTCCACTTACAAGCTTTCAAGCCTGTATCTTCCATCTCTTGGAGAGCATCTTCAGGACCTCATGGACAGAAAGAAATGCCACATTTTAGAGGGGAGCCAGGTGCTGTCTCCTGGTGCTTGGGGGCGTTTAACAGGGGAGAAGGCTTTTGTTTTCCAAGCTCAGCTGTTAGTATTATTTCTATTGGTGTTTAACACAAAGTCCACAGGCAGCGTGGGAGCTTTGCCAGTTGTGCTGCGAGGCAGCGTGGCTACAACTAGAGGTGTAGGGCTGCCAGCACAGGAGTACCCCCGAGATGGGCATTGGGAGTGTAGGTGGCCCACAGGTTGGCAGCTGTAGTGTGGTTCTTTGGATCCAGGTTTTGGCCCTTGGCACCTACCACTCGCCTAAGCTGTTTCTGGTACCTGGTGCCTGCAGCTTGGGCATCTGAAATCAGATGGGAATTTGAAAATGTGAGCCCTGCTATAGCTATGAACAGGCATCAGCCAGAAGGGGGCTCTGGGGTGGCGAGGATCCATGCAGCCTCCCCTTCACTTCCAGCACCCCTGGCCCTTCTGATCTCGAGTCTCTGCTGCTCATGAAGGGTGAATGGGTCACATTCATCCCTAGTTTAACTCCATCAAGAGCACATATAGAAAATACAATGCATTACATTCCAGCTCAGACTGAGGCACATCTGTGCTTGAAGGATCTGGGACCTTGTTCAAGTTTCTCATGAACAATAATTCATATAGCACAAATAGGGAAATGATGCATTGTACTGTACAATATACTTTGTATGTCTTAGCATCAGTGATTATCTTTCTGTAAGCTCTGACATGTTCCATATTAGTAGGAACAAATGAAACCCTGATTAATTACAGGACCATGTGGTACAATTTTGAAATTAAATGTTTCTGTTGTTCCATTTTGATTTGCAAATAAATAAATAAAGAAACTCACTGCAATGCAATGCATTGATCTGCCAGCAATAAGCAACACTGATAGACAAGTTTATAGAAGTTCTATGAATATGATGATTTCTGAGTTTTTCTTTTTGTTGTTGTTGTTTTTTCCTTGCATTAAATAGGTGACTTGAGTTTCTCTCAAACAAAGCATTGGAAAATCCTCTCTGGAAGTTAATACTTTTGAATCTGCATGTTGTATCATGTCCTGTACCTTTAAAACAGTATCTAGCAATAGCTGCCAATTTTCACCTCTAGGAGATAAAGAACAGTGTATTGAGCTATGTCATCTGCCAAAAAAGGAAAATTAACAATGATTTGAAAAGCCTTGGTACTGTTAGCCTTAAAAAAACCCTCTGTTTTGCATCCAGCCTGCTTCTGTGCTTAAATACTTAACATACTTTTGGGAGCTGTATAAATAAATAATGCTCTTATTTCATGATAGCTTTATAGAAAGGCACACATTTATAAAGTGGGGAAGTGGTTTCATGAAGATCAATCATCATCTCCAACTCCACTGCAACTATCAGGGGTATAATCTATAGTACAAACTACTTGAGACAAGAAGTAGCTTCTGGATTTGAGTAATAGGTCACTCCAGTGCCTTGTCCTATGGGTCTGGTTCCCGGTTTCTGCAATACTCTTAACTCCCAAGCAGCACTTCCTAGGCAGTACTGGTCACACTTGTGCAGAAACCACAATACAATTCCTATACTTAATTAGCCAGTATTATTAGTTATTTATTAGTAGATTAGTACATTTTTACTGTTGCTCTTATATTGATTATATTCTTCTAAGCATTAGCAAAAGCTAACTGAAGTCATGTTACTTTTACTGATAAGTAGATGAAGCAGAAGATCTGAAAAAGATGGACTTTGGAAGGGCAAGGATAAATGTGATTGGAGATCACTAAATATTAAACAAAGCAGCATATCTGGAATGAAAGTTAACACACCAGTTCTGTAAACAAAAGTGGATTGAAATGTTCTGACATTCTTCAAATGTGAGAGCTAAGGGCCATCTTTCAATGTACGTGTATCTATCTCCTTTACCTAAACTTACGTGGTGCTAAAAATACAGAGATTTTTCAGCATAAATTACATAATCAGAGCCAACATTCATGTGATGACATCTTGAGCATCATCTAAACAACAATTTGGATCTCAGTTTTCACAACTTATTTCTTTCTCTCTTTTGTCCCTCTGACAATCATACTCTTCTCCCCAATCCTTGGTTCCCTTTCTTTTCCCATGTTACATTCGCATAAATCCTCTGATTTTCCAGACTGTGCCATTCTCTGGCTGCTTATATTTCTGCACTGAAGGAGAAGCCTTTCAGCTAGCATGTGGTGTCCTCGCTCCACCAACTTTGTTGGTGACTTTGGCCAGGTCCACATAAGAAGCTTCTTGGGTCTGCAGGTTTGTTGGCTTTGTGCTCTTCTGTTTTGACAAAGGGCTTTTGTAGATGTAGTTGTGCTTATATATACATAAACAAATATACATATACAAAGCTCCTTGTTCACCACTTGCTGAAGTGATGCATTTATGAGGAAAATCTAACTTTTGCCAACATATGCTTTTATTGGCATGAAGTATATTAGCAAATGTCTTTCAATGGGGATGGGGCAGAGCAGTCACCTAATTCTTGTCTAATGTTCCCTTTGTCTCATAGAACAGAATCATAGAATCATTATCACACAGAATCACAGAATCACAGAACGCTTAAGGTTGGAAGGGATCTCTAGAGGTCATCTAGTCCAACCCCCCTGCACACGCAGGGTCACCTAGAGCACGTGGCACAGGACTGCATCCAAGCGGGTTTTGAAGATCTCCAGAGAAGGAGACTCCACAACCTCTCTGGGCAGCCTGTTCCAGTGCTCTGTCACCCATTATGGTTGGAAAAGACCTTCAAGATCATCAAGTCCAACCGTAAACCCATCACCACTCCTCTCTCCTCCTCCTCTCCTGGATCCCACTCTGTCCTCCAGCAACATTTTGCACTTGGATCAGCCATTCTCTCATTAAGCTAATTCCTTCTATGCTTTTAAGGTCCCCTTCAAATGTCTTCCTTCCCCTGAGACTTCTCTCAGCGTTCCCTCTGGCACTACCTGCCTTTCCACTTGGTCTTTTTGTTTGCATCCTCTGCCTTTGGGTCGTGGTGTCTTTGGAGTGGAGATCTTCCTACAGCTGTGTGTTTAAAGGGAGTGCTGCAGCAGTAGTAGAATAGTGGCCAAGAGAAAAATGCTTTCAAGTTCTGTTCTGAAATTTCAGCTGTAAATTTGCTGTTGGTTAGGCAAATTGATACCATCATTTAAAATCTATCGGTATAATCCCCAGAAAACAAACAAAATAATCTTTAATCTCAGCAATTAGAAAATGGGAGATTACTTTCCATAAATGTGTTATGATTTAAAAATATCTAGATATAGGAATGAGTAGCTAATCCACATTTATTGACATTTAACAGCCAAATCTACCAAACACATCCCTGACTTCAAAGAAATCTAAGAATAGGAGGCAAGTGAATTACAGTAATCCTTAAATTATGCATACTTTTCAAAATCTTCTAGCAATGTGCTAGGTGTTTCTTCATGGGTGGTTTCTGCACTTTCTTCATAAAGCTTAATAAGACATTGCCTTATTCCAGTAAATGTTTTGCCTTAGGTGCTGCTATTTATTTCGAGGAATTAATTAATTTAGGAAATCAGCCCATGTCATGCATGCCTAAAAGGAATTTTGGTCCATCAAATCTTGCATCTTCCTTCCAGAAATGATCAACATGTGGAGGAAAATGTTCTGCTTCTTTTCCCCAGAAGGGACACAATTATTCAAAAAATGTTAATGTGGAAGACAGGCAGAGGAAACGCTTTCTTCTTCAATGACTGAAGTAAAATCTTTCAGATCTGTCTGTATCAGAAAGATGCAAATGTAAGATTTTGTTTTCTCTTTAAGAAGCTTAAAGTTAGTGCATCTGTGAGTTGCAAAGGTAAGCACTATATAAAAACGCAATGAAAGGAAAAAGAATCTTTTTTTTCATGGCTTATATGGTACAAATCAGTGCGGTAGCTTATTCCTAATGCAAAGGCTGAATACGCAGAGCGGGGCTGCGCTGCCCTGTTTGCATGAAGAATTCCTCTCACTTTAGCTCTCCCGACACTGCGGCCGGGCCCGGCTCTGTACAGGCCGCTCGTCCTCGTGGCCGGGCTCTTTGTGCTGCGATATCAGCGCTCGAGTGTTTACGTTGCATAAAACCCGACGGCCCCGCTGAGCGTGTGCTTGGAAAGCCCCTGCGCTCCGGCAGGAGGGTGTCGTGGGCATTTCTGCTGCTGGTGCCACCCAGCCTCTCTTTGCATCGGCAGCCTTCAGACCTTAGTAGAAAATGACATTTTGGTCAAGCTCAAGCGCTCTTTGGAGCCTCTCAACTGAGATGGGTAAAGCACAAGAGCCTCAGCCCCAGTCACCTTCACATCTTGAGCTCTAACATGAAATATCTCCTTCTGGAGGGGTATTGGGCACAGCCTCCAGGCATGTCCTGTCCTGCTCCTTCATGGCCCGAGGTGCTCTACCTGCCGGGAATTAGGCTGTGCCACGTCCTATGTTTCAATTAACCCATGGTGGTTCATGAGCACCAACAGTACCTCGTATGTCCTGCTTCTTTATCAGCTGCCAACATTCTCCTCCTCTTCACATAAACCCACAACTCGCTTTTTTATCTTTGTTTTTTCTCCCCTGGAATTTAGGACATGTTTCCGAGAGCAATTAAAAGTCTGATTGCAATTACCTTTCTTGCATATACTAATCAAGTAATTGCAAATGTCTAACACTCCTTTCTGGAACTTTTGTGTGTGTGGCTCTGCACACACAGGTGTAATAGCAGGAGGGATCAAACCGATGGTCTCAAAGCCAAGCCTCCTCTGTGCAAAGAGAAACAGGCCAGTCTTCAACAGACTAGGGGACCAAATCTCATGGTAACTGACTCAAATTCTGCCTAGAGAGTCTGTTAGGACGCTGCTGCCAGATCAGACTATCAATTAAATGCTAGTCTAGCAACCTTTTTAGGAACGTGATCTTCAAAAAGCTAGACTTGGATGATAAATTTATTTTGCGGAGTCTCTGGACAGATGGATTTTGTGCTCTATTTCAATGCATCCTGAGCCATCCAGTTCTTCTGGCAGGCTCTAAAGAACAGCAGTCATTAAGCATGACTTCTTTTTTTTTTTTTTCCTCGAGATATGTATCTAGAAAATTATTCTAATGCCATAATTGGGTCATTAAGAAATACATAACCTGCAGTTAGCAATCCAGAGCATTGGATGTCATATTCTAATGTTACAGGAAAAAATCATATATGTATTTTTTTGTTGTTGTTACTGCATGGATATCCTGGAAACTGTTTGCTGAGATAAACATTCTAATAAAGCCCCAGTTTCTGTCAAGTCTTGAAGCACCCTTTTTTTGCTCTTTGTAATCCACTGCAGCATTTTAGGAGGTAGATCAAAGTTGCTTATAAGAAGCTATAAAAGCTGCCCTAAAACCTTTTATGTATGTGTGGGTGTGCTCTAATTAGAACTTGGTGAATAATGAATAATTTATCCCCAGTCTTTCACCTCTTTGTTTGCAAATTGTCCACAATGAGATCACCGTTTTCTTACTAGAAAGCATGTCTTACTAGGAATTATTCCTTGTGCCTCATTTATTTTTGTTTTTCGATGGTTTCTACCTCTCTTTTTCCCGTTCTTTGTATCCTTTTTCTTTTTCCCCTATAGACCCTAACAACAAGTGGTCTACGGATGCCTAACCTTTGTACATGCTACATATGGCTGAAATGTTTTTAGATTCTTCTCCTGGCTGTCCTTTGCCCCTAAACCTGTGAGTCATCCAGACCCATGCAAAATGAATGTAAAATGGTATCAGCTCAGAATGGGAATGTTTTATGCTTCTTTTGTGCTCAGTGTGTACACTTATAAATGTTTACATAGGTGCAAGGTGAAGGAAAAGCTTACGGTTGTCTTACTCTTTTGTGTTTAACTGTTCAGATGATTTTGCTAAAGCTGCTGTATTTTTTTTTGCCTCACGTTTTTCTTCTCTCTGCATATCATTCTTGTTTTTCCTACTTCCCAAACTTTTCCTTTGTTTATAGCACAGCTATCAAAGACGCTATCAGAGAATTACAAAGCTACATATTTGCCTGAAAAGAAATGGCACTGATAGCTCAGCAATTACAGTAGCTCATTTGTACTTCTTTCAGACGCAGACCTCGTAATCTGTATATTGCTGGACTACCATGTAGAAGTTTAAGTCTGTAGTTTCCCAGCCTATTTTACCCATTCAGACATTGCAGTCCCTATGCAGGACAGATCTTCTACCTCTTCACAGAAATTACAGGTCCAATGGCAGTGCTCGATATTAAATGTGGACCTAATAATTTCCATCTCTTAACATCTGACCTACCCAAGCAGTCTTAATAGCACAGGCTGAAAGACTCTCATGGAGGCTGTACAGTTGGAAGTTTTGTTTTTCTTTTCTAACCTGGAATAAATGCCTTAATTGCAGGTTCAGACTAAGCCTGGGCACAATGCCACGAGCGGCCAACACAATCATATAGAGAGTGAAGGGAAATGGATATGCTGGTATCCTTAAGAGAAATGAAAAATGTTTGAAAACAATTCTAAATCTTTGGAAATATAACATATTCAATTGTTATAATCAATATATTGCAGATCTTTCCTGTGCCCTTAAATTTTCTAGGTATCAGTGTGTCTTTGAGAAAAGTCTTGTTTTCATACGGAGATCCTACTATGTTTTTTTTACTATTGCTATAAGTATCTGAAGAACACTGCTGAACGTGAAGCACCAGACACTGAAATAGGATTACGTTTCCTTTTCAAGAGGAGTGGTTTCTTCCTGCCGCAGATGACTGAAGTCAAGAAATGAAGCTGGAAGGAAGCACGGCTGAAATGAAGAGAGAAAGAAGTCAGATTTTAGATAATTTCCAAGTATTGTTTTGGTTCATAACAGAAGAAGCTCGTATTAACAGCAAAGCCAGTCCGTACGGGGTGCAGTTTGGTTGTGTGATGTGTACTCAGAAACATCAGCCTTGTAGCAGGCACCGTCACACTGGGCTTCTCCCTGTTGCTTTCAGTGGACTAGAAAAAAGTAAATGAGCCGCAAGGCAAAAAAGGAAACATCTTCTTTTACTTCTGAGAAAGTAACATATCGCAGTGACACCATGGGCTTATATACCTTTCTCTGTCTTACCCATAATCAGACTCCTACTGCAACACGGACCCTTCTGAATTACTGTGCTCACTTTTGGTGTGTAGTGCCAAGAGGTTTTTATGCTTCCAACCGGTGGGTCTCTTTGGGTTGCTCAGGTGGCGAAACTGAAATGCACCAAGTAAAGCCCAGAAAAATGTGCCTGCTCCAAAAATAAATATCGCAAATACTGACAGCTCTTTTACTGTACAGCAGGTGGGGAAACCCTGAGAGAAATGACTTGCAAAAAAAAATTGTTCCCTTTTCTGTTCTTTTATTGCATCCTCCTCCTCCCTCCCTCCCCTGCCCCCCAAGTATTTAAAAGAATATTACT
Organism: Tinamus guttatus; assembly: GCF_000705375.1. The sequence continues at coordinate 63,238 of NW_010588961.1, read as the reverse complement.
CTCTACTTTTTCTGTTATTAATCTAATACCCAACCTGTGACTTTTGCTATTTATACCATATTCCAGGTATACACCTCGAACACATTAAAAGTTATCTGTGTACTCCTTTTTTTCTTGAAAATCATGACTTTTTAAAAGAAAATATCAGATTTAAAAAAAAAAATTGTCACTTGTTGCATTATTTGATGGGTGGTAACGTAGCAGCAGGTTTTAATCAAGCACCAGAGCACGGATGCATGCTTCAGGGCATATGAAATCCAGGCTTCTTTCCCCAAGGGTCTAACCTTGGGGACAAAAATAAACCTGAAACACGCGGGTGAAGTATAGGTATGCAAAGCGTGCTTCCCACATGGTGGAGAGACCAAAACTATTCCAGCCTGTTGCTCCTTCCAGCGTCGGTGACCGCGGGGACGGGGACGGCGCACACGGAGCTTCGCCCAAAGCTGGTTCCTCAGCTTTCCTGAGCACGCATGAGAACGGCCTAAAGGGCACCGGTTTGTTGGCAAAGCCGCGAGCTATTTGCGATAAGAGATGAGAAGTGCAAGGTAACAGCCGGTACCTGAGCCGCCTCTTTCCGGGCTTCTGGCTGAGCGTGTTTTTCAGAGGCAAAAGGTCCCAGCAGGGAGGACGGCGTGAGGTGCCTCCTCCTGCCTGGTCTGCTCCCCCTTTGGGGCTGCAAAGTGCTCGGGGCTGATGTGTGAGGGAGCACACGCTGCGCGGCTGCCTCTGGAAGGCTCCTGCCATCGTGTAACCAGCGGGCACAGGGTCTGCCAAGCTGGGTAAGGGCAGGAACCAAGTTTAAACGCCCGGGATAGTCTTCTCCTGCCACTGAGCGAGTCGGGAAGCTCTGCGCACGGTGCTTCTCCGAGGCCCGAGGGAGGCAGCTCCGCAGATCTAACTCGCGCTACTGCATCAGTGTCACTCACAGCACCATAACCCAGTGACAAGAATCTAATGCGAATAAATGAACAATAATCTGAGATCACTTTAAAACGTGCACCAGAAATAAACATTTATTTTGCAATAGGCAGTGTTTATGACAGCAGTTCTTTCTGTGTCAGGGATATAATTAAGTGGTCTGTGAAGATGTAGTCACAGCACAGAATGATTCTCATATTGCTTTAGACTGGCAGGCTTTTAAAAATCTCTTGGGCCAGATTCTTTACCCCTTTGCACCTCGTATCATCAATTTTGCCAGAGGTAAAATCAATCCAATCAGAGCAGGCACTTTGCACTGTGGGAAATTACTTGGTAAGGTGAGAAGCATCGAAAGGCTGCACTGCGCTGCCTTTAGTACTTTCCCAACTTAATTTTTCATCATCTTATATATATTCTTTTATCTTTTTATTTTATCTTTTTCCTACTCTCTCTCAATCTTAATAATAACTGGATATTTGCAGCTGGAAAAACAACAACAACAAAAACATGTAGTATAAATATTATTCATGACCGGAAAAAGGAAAAGTTTCAGGCACCCCTGGAAACAACAACTTCATATCTCTGAGTGAATTTGTTTACTGCTCTTCTTATCACTTTTTTTTTTTTTACATTCTCCCTGTTGTCATTTTGGGTGTTGGGAAAGTAACAGAGACCTCTATTGAAAACCATCACAGGAAAAAAATTGTAATAATCAAGGATTAGTTATAAACTGCACATACCTTCATCTGCGGGTGCCTTGTTTAAGTCCAACGCGAAGGTGAGCTTGGCTTCAGACAGGGATGTCTTAGGGACTGGGAGCCTTCTGCACCAGCTGGAGGGCAGCGTCAGCCCAGTTGTCACAACAGCTGGTCACAGTCAGCAATTTCTTAATAGACATGGAGACTGGCTGGACCCTAATCATTTTTACTGTCAGTGCCTCAAAAAGATGATCTTTTTTAAACCCTAATATAGCAAACTCCTTAAGCACAAGCTAAACTTCAAGCATGTGAACGGCTCCAGGGAAATGAGCAGGTCTTCTGGGTATGCTGAAGCACCTTCCACGTACGGAAACTCCTGTTCTGAAAACTAGGTATTCCCTTTGCAAAAAAAATCTTTAACCAATGTTTAATTAAAATTGCTTTTATTTCAGACAGTTTATAGATAAAATACCACTATATGTATGACTGTTTCACAACAGACATTTAAGAAGTGAATGTGCAGGGAGAACACATCACACAGCATAAAGCAACCCATGTCTGTAATTAATAAGGCATTTTGTGGAGCTTGTACTGAACTGAAACATTAGAGAAAACTGCTGCAGAAGCCTGAAAAATGCAAAGACGCATAGCAAGCTTTTATGGTGGCCTCAGTCACATGAATTGCAATAAAAATGTAAAACGTGGCCATATGGTTTAAATAAATGGAAGTGTATGTTTGGAGTTAATGAAACATACTCAGAGGACAGTAATTCCTTCTAGCATGAGGCTGGGAGGTGGTGTCACCTCGTGCTCCGCGCCATGAGCAAGGCCCCCGTTCAGGAAAGGGCTGAGCGCGTGTGTAAATATTTCCAGATGTGGAGCTATGTAGTTAAGACTACTGCGCTTTATTCTTAATTTTGGTCACTGAGTTGCTTTAAGTAAGTGTGCATGGATAAACTCCTCCCTAGGCACCGAGGCATTTGGAAACCAAAATCTTGGTTTCCAAGTAATGGAAATATTCAGACGCAGAGGCTCCAAGGCCTTGAGGAATCCTGGCCCCAAAGGTTCCCGGGGGTCCCCGTGGGCCACCAAGGCTCTGAGGGTGCTCGTGGCCTCCCACGTCGCCGAGACCCTGCATTGGTGCCTGTGTCGGCTCCACTGCTCGGATTGGGAGCAACTTGGCAGCCCTGCGAGCACGGAGCAAACTCGGACGTCTGAGCCCCATGGGCCCACGGAGCCCGGGCCTGAGCACCGCTCTGAGCGCGGCATGGACCCGACCTTGTGCAGCGGAGAGCGAGTGACTGAAAAAATAAATTTTAGCCTGAATCCTGACTTGTGGATATGATAACTTTATCGACAAGGCCAAAGTAGGCCATTAAAGATACCCAGAGTGGTTCATCAGCTGGCCCATACCAAAGTCTGCAGGCAGGAGTCCATTAAAAAGATACTTTTCTTCCTTTAATGCTTTTGAAATAATATTCAGTGGAAAGAAGATCATTTCCTGAGTATCCTGCATATGAGCCCCCTTTCCAGAAAAGGAGACAACTACAAATAGTTTGTAACTGGAATGTGGAAACTGATGTTCCTTGGGAACAGTTCCTTGCTGTTCCTTGGCAGCCCCCTGTGTGAAGCAGAGACTCCTTGTCCCGGTTCTGCCATGCCAAAGGGGCCCTGGGAGTCCAGGAAGAGGCCCTCAACACGGGCGGCGTTCCTTGGAGGACAAGCCTAGGCTAAGCCAGGGGGTAGGAGTGAAGGAAGGAAGTCACTGCAGTGCAATATTGCTACAGCAAACACCGCTTGTAGAAGCAAATCCCGGAATGTGTAACGGCGTTAGGCCCGTGGAGTTAATCCAGGCGGTCCTGGAAGGGAGCGTGCAAGCCATAAGCTGCACCCGGCTGGGCGCTGCGGAACGGAGCCAGGAGGACTGCTGGGCTGGTAAACCTCCGTATTTATACCCTGCTGGGCTACTGCCGCACTCACAGCTGGAGGGATGGTAGAGCCTTTGGTAGGCTCGGCGTTGTTCTTGTGGTTTTAAGAACTAAGGAAATTAAACACAAAGCAGCAGCTCTTTGCGTTATGATTTTTAGTAAACCTATGACAGAATCTCACGTATACCAAAGGAGTATTGTAGCTAGCAAAAGTCTAAATATTCACAATTATGGAAAAACAACAGGCCTGAACTTTGCAAGATCTTTTAAATGTGTGTATCAAAAAATATCATACCACATATTTCATGAGCAACCTTAACTCCTGAGACAACCCTGTTTGACACAACACAGCAGCGAGGCTTCTGAAATTTATTGGCACTTCCCTATCAAGGAGACCTTTAGGTGAATCAGATAAGGGCCTGGCTGTATCCCTTAAAACTGCACTCTGCATGTGTGTTCAATTATTTTGTGTGAATGCACTGAGTAAGGATTGAATTAACTCTCCTCCCAGCCAATATGTCTTATCACTTCCTGGCCTTCGAGTGATGCTTTGAGAGGAGTTTGTGGGATGCAGAGAAGGCAGCAAAAATGTAACATTTTATGAAGTCTCTGACATATTTGTTGCTTCTGCTCAAGGAATTCCTACTCTGGTAGTTTCTTCAGCCCGTTCTCCTGATAGATGAGGTCAGATCATCCAGTCAGGCAGGAGATACAATATCGTGAGATCTTGGTGATCATGAGCAAAATCAATTTTGTGAGAATTTGGCAACAAAAAGGACAGAGTCTTCTTAATTGATCAAAAAAAAAAAAAAAAGACAAACTAAAATTGCTACCTCACAAGCAGAAATATTAACTACATCTGATACCAAATACGCTTGATGAAATCTCAAACTAAGTGCAGATGTTCTGTAAACACACACAAAAAAAGGGACAATTTGTGGTTAATTGCTCACTCGGTTATATTAATTTGCAATGAACAACAAATACTGTTTACTATGTGTTAGGAAATGAAAACTTCTATAATAAATTCTGTTTTACCAACAAGATTTTTCTGATGAACACTTACCTATCAGGTTCCGGATTAGCACTTTTTTTTTGCATATCCATCTTTTCCTTCAAAGAGAATGGGGATTTTGGATATATAACATAAGAAGGTTGGATTTCAGATATTACAGTAGATCTTGATGTACTTAGGTGCCTTAGGGTAAGTCAGAATTACTTAAAATACAAGTCCCTGCATCTAGCAGAATGTTTAACAGCCACAGCCAGAGGAATGCACTTTATAAACATCATGTAGTATTTATTTCTGAAACAGTTTATGGTTTAAAAGACTTATTTTGAAAGACACTGTTTCTGATGCAGGAAGACTGGAGAAATATATATGCTTAATTTTTATTTGTATAGTAATGCAATATATGATCATGAAAATACAAACATTTACATATGGTAGAAAATGTATCGCAAGTCAGAACCTCACAAAATCTCATAAGCAATTTTTTTGCCTAATAAAAGCTATGTGATGCATGTATGGAATTCAAAGAATGTATTTATCTTGGGAGCTCTGAAAATCTTGTTCTGGGTTTTCGTTGGAAAGCATATACCATTTTTCTGCCGTAACAGGATGGGACAGGTATGAGGGAGCATTTATCAAATAAGATGTGAAAGGACCTCAAGGCACTGAAGATTACACTTCATTGTAAGAAGTATAAAAAAAAAACACGAAAATGCTGTGAAACATTTGAAACTTAATAACCATTTAAGAAGCAGTTTTACTAGCAATAACTCAGAATACAGTAGATTACAATATACATGTTTAGTTGTAAATTGTGATGTTTCCTTTATGGGATCAAGGAAGGCAGGAGGAGATGGCCAGTTCCCTCTTCAGCACTGAGTGCTCCCTCGCCTCGTGTTACATCAGGGTCTGACAAACCGGGCTCCACGAGGCCTCCTGGGACTTCGTGCAGGATGGTCCGTGTACCCAGCTCTTCAGCTCTGCAGAGCAATTTTGGAGGAATAAATTTTATCTGCCATTACCCCTCTAGAGCAGAGAATGAGGCACTTGCACCTTTTGCAATTTTATCCCTGGGGGCCATGAGGGCTGCTGTCTGGTGCAGTCACACGCTCCCCAACCTTGGGGTCGGCGTTGGTGGTGTCAGTGACTACATAAATTCACTGATCATAAATCTGTTCCTTCTTCACCCAGACACCCTAAGGCTCCAAAAAGTGCCTATATTCCCAGGGCTTTTCATGTCATGTGGGGTTAGTCTCAGGGGTTTTGCAGCATGTTTAACCTTTTAGGTAATCCTAACCTCAAATTACCAGCAAAGCCTGTGTTTAACTCTTGTTTGAGGAGCGGGTCTGACTTACATCAGGGAAAGCGAGCCTGTAAAATGAGAGGGGCCAAAATTACTGCTTCCTTTGCTGGACATGCTCTGACTGTGTTTGGTTTAGCTCAGGTTTGACTTTGGAAAGAGAGAGAGAATTTTATCATCTTGGGCCACAAAAAAGAGGCTTGATACCTCCGGGAAAGTGGACAAAGGCTCTTTCTTCTGAGCTGCTTTCTGCTCCTAGTACCCACATCTTCATACAAGAACATAATTTCCCAGCACCCAGCTCATGGGCAGAGGCCTTTCTTGCACCCACACCATAAGGAAGCCCATCCTGCTGTTGAATTTCTTGCCACTGCTGCCCTTTTTCCCTCTCCTGACTCCGGTTCAAGTTATGCCTGTGCCAAAGGCTTTGAGCATGGGTCACAGTTGTGTGTAAAGTGGACACAGGATGCAAAGAGTCCATGATATCTCTGTTAGTCAAAGTGTTGGAAAGGATGAGTTAAAACGGTGCAACCAGAAACTCGTATCAAAACATTTGTTGCTGACTCTTTTTTTACTACCATCCTTTAAGAGTGGATGTGCTGTAGTAAAACAGCATTTCATAACACTTCCAATTGTGTTTGCCATAATCACAGTTTGGCAAATGTTTGCCACTGCAGCAGGCAAAATACAATTAAATGGTGTCAGATGAAAGGGAAAAATAATGAATTTTTTCTTTCATAAATCATAAATCCCTAGTCTTTTCAGTCTTGTAATCCAACCCTCTGCTTACATTACTTTATCTTTATGAAGGTGATAAAGAAAACATAAGATAGTGCAGTTGATTATAAATTATAATTTTATGAGCATCAAAAATGCAAACTTGCAAAGCTTATGTTCATGCTTATGTGTCCACATATTTAAGTGCTAGCAGATGTTCAATGATCAATAAAACTCAATTTATACACATTATTCTGAATGTCCTTGGTCATAAATACAGACTGGGAATGTCTAACTTCACTCTGAGCAAGAATGATGATAATCAACTCTAAAGTTACAGTACAGTTAGTTATTGCGGCAAGTTTTATTTCAGCTCCAGAAATAAAAGTTATCTATTTTCATCCAGATTGCTGGGACAAAACTCATGATTTAGAATCTAAATTGTAGCCTCATGGAAGCAGCAAATGCTTAAAATTGATGTAAACATTGTCAGGCATGGTTGACTGAAAAGGATCCTTTAGTCGATATATAGTCAACATTTATTATAGTCAATAGTCAACTGCCCCCAGTGGCTATAAACTTTATAGCTGAACCGGGGGGGTTGCCCTGCTCATGACAAAAAAAACTCTGTACGTTAATCGGGGAGTGATCACTGCTTTGCACAGAGGAAAACAGGTTCGTAGATGTACTTGATTTCAGGACTGACTCCCCAGGCTCACTATATAAAAAGCAAATATAAGGATAATTTTATGTGGCTGTAAGGTATTGCATAGGAGCTCAAGTCCACCAGAACAGAGTATGATTGGAAGAATAAACTCTTCTGAAGTCAGGTATCTAGCAGCCATCATAGAAAATGGTCTTTTCTGCACTTCACATAAATAAGTATGAAAAGATAAAACATTTAACACAAAAGAAGCAGAATAGGAAATGTGACATGTTCTCTAGGCTTTTCCTGTCCTACCACTGCCTTTTTTTTTCTGCAAGGAAAGCAAACTCAGCAAACTGGACGACAGTAAAACGAGACCAGCCCATTTCCCCTCAGCTGTAGTTGCTTCATTGCTGCAAATTGAAGTTTTGGACTTTCCTGATCTCTGCACTTTCCTTGGGTAAGAAAGCAGCACTTGACCAGGCAGGGATTTTAGCTTTGCCTATGGTGTTGCCAGCCTCCCAGGCTCTTCCTTGGGCAGTAAAGGAGGCTGCTGCTGCCCATCCCCTTCCAGCACGGCCCTTGCACAACTCCTTGCTGCGTCAGGGAGGAATTTGCATTCAGGACGAGCAGGTTAGGCAGCCACTTTCCAGCTCCTGCAAGAACAATTGGGCACAGTTGCAACCCCCAGGTCATTTTTCAAAGTTACTGTTTTTTACAAACTCCAGATTTTTTTTTTCCGCAAATACGGTCTTAAATTATTATCTCTTTTATAGAAACACCTACCTTTCTTTGGTAGCTGTATTTTAAATAAAAGGATACAGCCTGTGGAATTAGTCTATAAATCTTTGCAACTAAATCTTTGCATTATGTCTGGAGAAGCAACTACTTTAGGTTTTTTTTAAAATTTATTTTTCTTTGTTACTGTAAGTGATTTTTCTAGATACAACGGGGGCTTACATTGTTCTTGGGCAAGACTAAGTCTACAAAGAAAACAGCCATTAAACTTTCAACTGTAAATGTTCTTAATACAAACCTCCTTTGAAACATGATGAATAGTAGAACTCAGAGATGCTTTTGTTCTCTCTGTAGATGTTTACTTTCTTCATATATTCTTTTGAGAGGGTGTGTGTTGTAAAGGGTGTTGTAATTTTTGGTTAAATTATTCATATACAGGCAACACCCATATTATAATATCTATCGACAAATGTTTTTATTGATAGAGAAAAGAATTTTCTGCCAACACATGTTTTTGCTGGATTATCCAGTTAAAAACCCCTTTTTTCTTTCCAAAAATGGTCCTGATTCTGAATCCACAAAATTCAGTAGGTGCCTTTTTGTTGACTACAGTGGGATTTGAATCATGTCCTTGTTACTTCTGTATGCTGTGATAGTATTGCCTTTTTTTTTTGTCATTTCATGACTTACTCCTCAGAAGCAACTTGTCAACCTCACCCGCCTATCACGGATTTTCCCTTCCCAAGAGGCTGTAGGCTATTTTTTCTGTATAATTCTCCTGTCAAACAGTCTCCTGAGAGTTCCCTCACGCTAGCATGTTGATAAAGGTTTTCACACTGAAAGGGAAAATAGCCTTTCCTGAAAGCGCTGGCATCCCTCCCTGCCCGTAGCCCGCGCCGCGTGCGCGAGGATGTCACGTCACCCTCCGCACGGTGACCTGCTCCCGCAGAAAGGCACCATGGAAAGACCCGGCGTGGCAACCCCAGCTTCTGCACCCAGAAAATCCGGCTGCGGCGTCGGTGCGTTAGCACCAAGCCAGGATCCCAGCACGTGAAGAGGCGTGTTTAGAGACTTGCCATCTATAAAATGTCACTGTTACGTGTCTCCCTATGCCATATATCTGCACACAGGCATGTGAGTGCATGTCTGTGTATGTTATTGATATTCATTCAATGTGTTTGCACAAATAATAAAAAAAATCAGAATGCCTTCTCATATGACTTTTTATGGCAAAGATATAGCTTTGAGGTTATTCATTATTATTTAACAACTCCTATTAAAACAAACTTAGTTTTACACTTGGCAGGATTTGAACATGGTTAACCTTAGGAATTACCTTATCTTTTCATAGACATAGCTCTCACTTTTTGAACAGAGAAAAGTTATGTGCATAAATCATGGAGACAACGTAAGCAACAAAGACAGGGTGTAGAGCCCAGTAATGAAACACGATCTTCATCTTAGTAATTATTTCTTGGTGCCATGAAATACATCTGGAACCTACAGTTACAATGTAAATATCTTGCATGTGTTTGTAAAAGGTGAGCTTCTCAGAATATCTTGCCAAATCCATATATTTTGCTATTGATACATATGAACTGGAACCCGTGAAACAGGTTTCGTTGTTGTTGGGGTGCAGGGTCAGCACCAAAACCCTGCACGCAGGTTTGCCAGGGTGCTCCTAACCACCCCTCAGCTCTCAGTGCACGTGGCCGTGTGTCACAGCCGGCCCTGGGTGCCTCCCCGGCTCCTTGGGCAGTCTTACGTAAATACCTGCAGATAGTTCATAAAAAGGGCTTTGCATTGTGTGGATGGCAGGGTTTTGTTAGCGTTTCCTTTGATCGTTTTGCAAAGGAACTGCTTTTATTTGCCTAAGAGGTACTCTCCCTAATACCTTCATTTACTAAGTCTGAACATAAATCTCAGGCTGTAATGCCTCTAACTTATGGACATGCCAAAAACTATTGTGTCTGGAAGAAGAAGTCACACTGCAGAGAGGTATGCCGTCTGCAAATCATTTTCTAGAAGACTCCAAAGAGTATGGGACTCTCATTTGACTTTTTTTTTATTATTTTTCTTTTTTTGAGAGAGAGAGAGGGAGAAAAATCACTGTGTCTTTCTTTTGATCCTGATCTGCCTAGGGCAGAAACATCTGAGCTTCCTATCTGGGAAAGTACTTTTCCTGCTTCTTCTACACAGCTGTCTACTGTC
>NW_010588961.1:28591-53014 GCF_000705375.1 Tinamus guttatus | reverse complement strand
GTCAGCCTTTCCAGACCCTTTTCAGTAGAAAGTCCATAAACCTCCCAATTCCCCAGATTAAGTGTGGTTTGAGACCTCAGAATGGTTGTGCCAGCACTTGTGCAGGTGTTGAACACGACTCCATGAGCTGCGCACGGAGCAGGCAGAAATCACCTTCCTCTTGGTGCCCCTTGTCCCAATCTGCTGGTGTGAGTTTGGTTTTGAAGACTTACCAGTTAGCAGAAGACTTGTTGTTTCCTTGGTCCTGAGCTGCTGTGTGTCAGCAATAGCACATAGGCTATCTACATCCTGCTTCTTTATTGCCCAAATTCCTCCAAAATTATCTCAGCCTCCCATGAAAAACTGCAAGCGGGTGACCTCACTGCTCTTACTTATTCCTCTTACCTTATACTGATGCTGTAACATCACAAAACCAGCTTTGAAAGTCACTGAACCGACCTTCATGGAACCAGCACAACTCACAAACCCAGCAGACAAATACGCACAGCTTTCTGATGCCTTTCCTTTTCTCCTGAAATTCTTGTGGACTGAAGTTATGGAGGGGTCTGATGAATGCCAGAGCTGGCAGATATTAAGCAGACTGAAGTGAGCTGTGGAACTGAGAAGAGGGAGCAGGATCTTCCCCTTTCGGCACTGTCAGCAATTATATTGGATCAAGTCACATGGCATAACTTCACACCAAGGTAATCACATGGGCTTCTTCTGCAGCTGGGGAGAAAATTAAGTGTCTCTGGACACTGAATGGGACTCTTGACAAAAGGCTGAGAAAGAAATTTATGGTTTTGATGGACGTAGTTCAATGAGAATTAACATAATCAAGGTTCGCCTCTAAATAAAACTATTATAAACAGTGGCCACAGCAGTCTTTATTCTCTGGTGGAGACTGCTAGAAACACTAGAAACAGCTGAGAAATTTCATACAATAAAAGCTCCCTCTATGAAAAGGAGAGACATAACTGTCTCCTCAAGATATCAGATTATGTACAAATTTCTATAGTCCTTCCTTTCATTTATTTTCATTTGGAAATTGTATAGTTTCTGCAGATTCTGGGTACTACTGTTGTGCTTAGAAGTCCAATTTGGCCTTGCCAGCAGGTCCTATGAAATTACCCACCTTACAGAGAGATTTTGAGGAGTAAGCATCAAGGCAGTAAAGGGTCTTGAAAATTCAGAGAGGGTTTTTACTCTTGGACATTCCCCTTTTGCCCAAGCAGAGAAGAATAAAAAAACAATTGTGTGTATGGGACAAATAAAATTTCAAAGGACTTCATCTTGCTGAAAGTTTTCATTAATTTGAGACTAACGTCCTTGCCAATAGCAGTTTATCCTTAGAGTCTAACTAATGATACATGGTTCTCAATCTCCAGGATCTCTATTTCCATTATTGCAATACACAAAATCCATGGGTAGAACCACAGATTGCAGCTTGCCAATATTAACTGCTAGTCACTAGCCTTTAGACAGCATGCAAATTCTGCATTTGTTTCCCTGATAAGGTCTGAAAATAAGAAGGCAATACTGATTCTGGTGAAAAATACAGAATCTGCTCATGCTGTTCAGGAACTCCAAAGCATCAATGCTTTATTTAGAAAACAGATTTCAAATTGTTCTGGGCTCACATAGCTTCACCTTGGGCCATCAGATGGCTCAATTTCTTGGCATGGATATTAGCTGGCAGACTTTCTCAGTGTGAACATTTGATCTGAAGTTCCAAACATCCTGATTCAGAGCAGAAGATACTCCGTGGGACACGTATTCGGTGAAAGGGAGCGATCAGCAATATGGTCCCCACTGTGTTAATTGCCATCGTGCTGATCACAGATCCCTGATATGCTAGGCTGGTTCCTGGAGTGAAAGCAGCCAGCATCACCGAAGAGCTGGTGGAGGACTTCATTTCTTCACCCCTGGTAGCTACACTTTTCCTAGATGCTTCACCGTAGGTTTCTGAGATCTGTCTGAGGGACCTGTCCTAGGGGTCTACATCTTCTTTAAGGGCGTGGATGGGCCTTCCTTATGAGCATCTGACAGCACAATTTAAACAGAAAATTCAAGCCTTTGAAATTTTGCTTTGAAATATAAATATATTTACCATTTCCTTGCTAGTCATCTTTTAGTCAGAATGGTGAGGAATTTGCAAGTTTTGTTGACAGTGCTGCCATGGATTCATTTCCATAAAGGCAACTTTCCATTGAGACCTCACTAGAGCACTACTCTGCTTTGCAGCTTTTGTTTAAATCATATTTTTTCAATTTTTTTTCTTGGAAACCTGAGGATTTGCCTGAAGCTGAGGTTGGTCTTTCATTTCTTTACAGTAGAAACGGGGTAAAAGACAGTGTCTTTGCATACCAGCAGGAGCTGCCTTCTAAAAACTAGTGCCCTGTAGGGAACAGGGCCTGCTGCTGGGCTGGTCTTGGGAGGCAATTACCTCATGATAAAGTTACATAACTTTTTTTGAATCAGGTACTTTTGTAGCAGCATCTTTATTTTGTCCTATTTGTAGCAACTTAGTGGAAGAAGAAGAAAATGTTTACTCAGCAAGAATTGACGCAAGAGTTTTGGTTGTGAGAAAGAAAAAAAAAAGGTTACAAGTAAGACAGATATGAAACAAAACTCCAGTCTAAGTTTAATAACTGGTCATCTTGGTAGTTTCTTATTCTGGTTTACTCAAGGTGTCTCTGCTGCCACAGCAGCTCTGATCTCTTGATGCCGCCCTCCGCTCTTGATAAAACCTGGCCTGAGCCGTCATTTCCCCGTTCTTTATCAGCTTTGAGAGCTAATGACCTGGCTTTCATGCACGAATTCCACCACAGGCAGTCTCTTACGTGGCAAATTTCTCTATTTTTATATCATGCTTCCTGATCTTTATTTACCACTAATGCAGTCTCCAAAACTCCCACTTTCCACCTGGATCCGTTTGGGAGTTGTGCTTTGCAACACAAAAGCAAATACCCATGACCGCCTTGGTCAGATCTGAAAAGCTGTGTGCTTTGCAACACAAAAGCAAATACCTATGACCATGGTCTTGGTCAGATCTGAAAAGCTAGAAGAACAAGCACCACTGTGTTCACCTTGTATTTAATCAACTCGCTCGGCAACCCGATCCTCACCTAATCTAAGCCGCTTACTTTATACACTTACGTTATGCAGCAGTTGCAGCTTCTAACACCTGATCTGAGGTACTATACAAAATACCAGTCATACATGTACTCTGTAAAGTTCACATAATCATACTGTGTGCTGGCACATTATCAGCTTTCCACAAAACCTGCACATAGTGTATTCACAAAGCAGGCAATAAACCTGGCGACTTTGTCCAGCTTCCACACCTCCTGTGTAGATGTTCTGCCACCTGGGTTTCCCAAGTCACAAACCAGCAAGACAAACCTCAGCACCATGGATGTTGTCTGGCTACCTTTGCTGCACAGAAGGAAGACATTCAGGGACTCTCTCAGAGTGGAGACTGCAGAAAAGGCCAGTTTTGGCTTTAACTTAGGTTTAGTTATGGGCTAGCTACCCTAACTCTGCTGTCAGGATTAACAACTCCTTCCTGCATGATACCTTCTCATTTTCCAAGGAGAACAACCCACGTACATGTGTGAGGAGGTGCATGAAGGTCCCTGCTGCTGGCTGACAGCGCATGACTGCAGAGGCACCCATGCCAGGCGACATATTTCATCTCCGGTCATGCAGGTCCCCAGCAACTTCTCCCCACAATTAGACTGCCTTCCTTCCTCCTCTGGGCATTTGTTCCCACTCTGCAAACGCACTAGTACATCCTGGCACAACTGTTTGTGAAGCTACATGGTAACCCAGATCATGCAACTGAGCTGAGCCAAAAATAGCTCAGTAAAAGAAAAGATTATTTTTAACGCAGCTCAGTTCCCCAATCCAGTTTCCCTAATGTTCGTAATGCACCGAGGGATGATTAGTACAAAGTCTGCAAGAAGTGCTGCGGTGAGGCAGGAGTGTCCAGGGCCAGCCCCGCTGCTGAGTGACAGCCACGTCCAGCAGTTCCCTTGGGAATAGCACCCGTACGGTGACAACTGTCTGTGCCCGCAAGCCCTCAGGGAGGACGGGAGGTAACCTACGCTGCAGTGACGTCGTGGGACGTAAGCGTGTTCCACAGCCCCCTCATCCCAGTCTCCTGAAACCCTCTCGTGATGGCTAAAGCCAGGGACTTGACAGAATCAAAGGAGGTTCAAGACTTTCCTATCCTTCCTGTTTCTCCTACCCACAGTGCTATAATAGCAGGAAGGACCCATGGTCCCCGCAGAAGGCTTATCATGTAGGCTGGGTGCTTGTGAGCTGAGGCCAGGAAAGGTGCAGGATGATATCACAGAATCACATGCAGGATGGTATCACAGAATCACAGAACGATTGAGGTTGGAAGGGACCTCTAGAGATCACCTAGCCCAACTCCCTGCTTGAACTGCCTGTATTAAGGACATAACTTCCATTGACTGGGAGCCATACCTAGGGTCTGAAGCACCCGTGGCTGTCTCAGACTTGGCTCCTGTGGCAGTTATGAGGTACGAAGGAGTTTCAAGATGTTCAAAATTTATGTATATGGCCACAAAACACCCTAGAAAAAAGTTTATGTACTGGAGGTAGCCCTTCTATTCTGCTGCAGTTGTGAAGCATGAAATAAAAGAAGAGCAGATATAACCTTAGACTCTTGTATTTTTGAATGGCCCTTAGATATTGATAGATATTCACAACACCTCCGAGACCTCAAAGACAAGAATGACGCTGATTCTTCTCATTTCCATAGGAATGGAAATCGGAATTATCTTTAGCTTTCCCCTCTGTATAAAACTGATGTGGGAGGTAAAGCAGACCCATCATCTGGAGTGCTGGTAGAGAGGACCCTCACTTCTAATTATTCTGATGCATTTGTGTGAGTGACTCTTCACGGGTGCAAACATCCTTCCCCTTTAGTCTTTGAACACATTATTAATGAAATGGTTTTCATCTGATGTATCTAACAGGCAGGTATTTCCTTCCTGCCCTTCCCCTTGCTCTTTTGGAATGACTACATAGCTTCTTTTTGGCTTATGTACTTCATATACCCTGTTCAAAGGGCTATATAAGAGCAACAGCATGACAGGCAACCTATAAAACATAAAAGGGCTGCTCATATCATAGTGCACGTCAAGCTAATGTTACCCTCCAGCCATATGCAACCATCATACATAACAATCACTAAAATCTGCTATAAAATGCTCTGTAAAGAACATCCCTGCCTTGGCAAGGGATGGCTTAGATAGTGTATGGGATCTTTTCTCTATGGACTGCTATGGTATTACCGGTATATTTAACCTCAGAAAATAAGTCACTTCCTTCTTAAAAGTATCAGTAAAAGCTTTCTGACTTTTTCTGTCATATCAGAACTAAACGGGTTTTAACTGTGTTGCTTCAAATTTGTTAGGAAAACAATGAAAGCATTTGCTCAGGTGTTAAAAAGTGAAATTAGTTGGTTTAGCATCAACATTTAGATGACACAGTATCCTAAACAGAGAAACAGAATCGACAGAAGATATGTCCTGGAAGTTGTCAAAGGAGCCTTGGAAAATAATAATAAAATATGCTACTTTGTATTGCAAGGGGAAATGTCTGTGACCATTTAATAGGTAAAATTTATTATGGCAGCTATTAAAAAGCATATGCTGGAACACACGGTTTTCATATGAATGATACAAAATATTTGAATTTTGTTGCAATGTACTGATAATATATATGACGTGAATAACTTAGGCCTTTCCAAATGAACACGGAATCACAGAAAATAAGACTTGTAGGGATCTACAAAGATGTAGTCCTCTCTCCATCCCAAGACAGCATTTACTGCACTTGTACCTGACTGATTTGTTTACCTAAGTTTTAAAGACTTCCAGCAATTGAGTGTTCAGTACTTGCTGTCCTTACAATTAAGATTTTTTTCCATGTCTAGCTTAATTGTCAGCTTCATTTTAAGACCATTGCTTCTTGTTCTGTCCTCCATAGCCATGAAAAACAAATTATCCCATTCCTTTCTAGAACCTCCTGTGAAGTATTTTGACTTTTATCTCATTCCTCAGTTTTCTCTAGCTTAAGCACATCCAGTTTAAATCCATTTTATAATTCTCATATGCTCTCCGCAAATTCTTTACAATTTCTCCTTATGTTTTTTGAAACTCATTTCCCAAAACTGGACACAGGCATCTAGCTGGGGTTTTGTTAATGCTGAATAGAGTGGAAGGTTACTTCCTATGCCTCACAGATAGTGCCTCTTTTACCCATCCCGACCGTTTTCATAACTGTGACTTTGTTGACTCACCTGTGAACTGCAATAAACCCTAGATATTTTCCTGCAGAACTCGTGACTACAGATTTACTCCATACACTTTCTTTGTGCAGTTAATCACTCTTGCCTAACTGTAAAATCTGTTTTTTATTGAATTGCATCTTATTTCTAGGTCTTTGCTTTACTTTGTAAAGATCATTTTGAATCTTTCTCCAACCTTCCATGTTTGGATCTGCAAAACCACAGCTGAACTTGAAGTGGAGAATATTTGGGGAAATTATTCCATACTCTTTTCCTGCATTTTTTACGTTGAAACAAATCTTCTTAGAAATCACCAATATTTGCATTCAGTACGACTATTTCTTTGCCACCAAAGTCTGACATTTCTTACATTCGGTAAACCTAAATTTAATTAATTGGAAGTAAAGTCTCTTTTCCAACTTCATCCTTCCACTACTCTTTTCAGTTTTCCATACCTCAGTATTAAGAATATATATTAAAGGAAAGATTATTTTGCCTAGCAATTTGAAGTTTGAACAGACAAAAAGGCATTTTATTCCTGTGATACACCATGAGTGAAACTTACTTACATGGTAAAACTTACGTGTTTTACCACTGCCACCAAAAGGGTTAGAATTGCACCCAGAGCAGCATTTCTTAAAATACTGAAAAGTAAAACTATTGGATTGAACCATTATTCATCAGTTGTCCTCAGGCCTAAGACAGATGTGCAACCACCTTTCAAAGACTGTCTGCAATCTTCCCCCTTCCCAGACCGCCGTCCTCGGCAAGTGTCCAAATACCAACAACTTCCCTTTGAATGTTATTGATTTTATGGCTGTAACGATTGATAAGTCCCCTATTGTTTGATCCAAACTTTGTCTTTGTTTAGATGCCAAAAACATAAAAGATTAGGAAGCATTCTTTACTTGATTAAGGAGAAACAATAATGTTTAAGTGGGGGAAACCACGTTACAGACAAAAGAATATGCAATACATCTGGCTTTCATGTCCTATAATTTGATAAAGCAGATGGCAGTTTCTTTTTTTCTGAAAGAAAAATATTGCAAAAAGAAATAAGCAAGCATCTTTACCAACAGCAGCATGTAAAATAAATTAACTAAGAGTAATAACCTAGCACAGGACATTTATAAAAACAAGTCATCTTCCTGGACCACAACAGCCCTTGTTTTAACATCACTGTCACCCCTCCCTCCTCTGATATGCCTCTCATTTAGTCTTGCATTTTCTAAGCTGAGGACAAGGTTCCCCTCTCCTTCAAGTTCTCTGCCCTTTAACTCTCCTCCTTTGACCATAGCAGAAAGAGGGGTTTCTCAGGGACGTAATAAAATTAATTTCACAGATTCTATTTCGCTTAGGTTTCTTTATTCCCCTTATCTCATTCTGCAAATTAACTGTCTTTAGGAGCTCAATGGCAGCTGCACTGGGGTTATATCAGATCTGTGACTCGATTTTTCCAACCACCACGTGCATGGTCTGCGGTGTGGAGCCTATTAGCAGGCTATCCGGGTTTGCCATCCGTGGCAGTGTTTGGGGTCTGTCTTTGTGTTTGGAGAATACAAACCCTTTTGTGATTTTGCATTGCTTTGTTCATGTCTGCAAAGCAGAAACTTGATTTTTAGGTCAGGGGATATATTTCTGTCTTGTGTAAAACAGCCAAATCAGTGCAGGAGACTAACTGCACATATTAAAGTCTCTTTGCTCATGGCAGTCAGTGAAGATCCTGAATCCGGCTAGTCACACCTGGGAGAAGCAGTGAGGAAGCAGATCTTGTGTTGAAGCAACAGGCCATTTCCAGGAGGTGAAGGAGTACGGCTCGTTCAAGGAAGGAGGAACTGGAGGCAAGGGCTACGGCCCTTGGTCAGCTAGTGTTGACACAAGAGTTGTTCCATCCCTTCTCCAAGATGTTTGTGTGCAAGGTCCAGCCTGCAGACCTCACTGTTTGATTTTCTTAGCCATGCAGTAATGTTGTGACTCAGATAAAAAAAGGAGGATGGAGTAGCAGGGTATCTTTGGGGGGAAATAAAAGGAGGAGGGGAAATGCAAGAGCTGGAAAAGACGGCAAAGCTAAGAGCTTGAGCAGTTCCACTTATCTTGTACCATGTCTCGTCTCGTAAATCTTGGCTGTGACCTTGCATTCCATTAATTCCTGCACTCCTGTAACCACTTTTGCCTTCAGCCAGCAAGAGATTTCAAATGACCTTAACTCTCATGTAAACTATTAATAGAGAACATATCAGTCATCACAGTACAGTGATAACCACAGTGGTCTCTATCAGAAATCATTGGTCTCTATTGGAAAGGTCACGTGACAGTCCTAGGGACAACCTCCAGGCTCCAAACTCCACGAAGCAAATTCTTCACATTAAGGCTGCTATGATGCCAATGCTAGGAGGGCCTTGGGGACACTCCATGACTGTTCCACCTCTTTCCTGAAGACAGGGGTTACTTTAGGGAAGCATGGACTTTGTTAATGGTGGCTTCTGCTACATCATGGTGGATGTGTGGGTGGGAAGGAGCCACCATGTTCTCTGTCTGGTGATAATTTTCTAATTAAGACCCATATTGTTTGGTCTGGCCAGACTGCACTGAGTGCAGGCAGAGGGAGCCAGGCTGGTTTGAAGTTTTATTTCTTCATCAGCAGTTCTTCATCAGCAATTGCCCTGTAAGGGGATTCTGTGAGGACAGCAGAGAAGGAATGCTGGGCTCAATGACTGCTCCAAACTGACATAAAAAGTCTGATCATTTGAAAGCTCCTGAAGAGCACAACAAAGGCCATCTGCCATGGCAGGGCATAGACTTCACATGGGATGAAAAGTCCTCAGCCTGGGCTCCTGTGTGATTTGACAAATGAGGTAAAGATAAAAATAACTGATATAAAAAAAAAATCAAGGAAATTGTTACTAGGATACCAACCATTCAGCAGAGGACAAATCAGAACCCAGTGAGTCTGTAGGTAATGATAATTATAGTGCTGTGTAAGTATGTGAAGCAGGCTACCGGTAATCCTTTCTTTTGTGAGAGGAAGTCAGGCTGGGATGCTCGTCTCAGCAAGAAAATTTGGTTTACCATAGGTTGTTTTAGTGTTGACTTTTCATTGCTATTCATGCTCAAAATACGATTTTCCCTCGGCACCAAGGGATGCCTTCCACTAGTAACTATGTAGTATGGAGTCAGATGGAGCTGTAATGAGTGTAGTTGCTGCGCACAGACCTGTGGGACCCGGAAAGACGAGGAAGCAAAGTGCTCTTTCCCCTTGCTCCTGACATCAGAGATGTCCTGGATGCATACACAGGATAATACACATTTCATCTACACTAGCGGTGTGGCTTCTGCCTGGGCTGTGTTACAGAATCACAGACATGAAGGGAGATAGCGCCAAAAAAATTACACTGATGTGACAAAAGTTTATCTAACCTGCTCTTAAAAACCTCTGACAACAGGAGGATCCTACGGTTTCTGTAATCTGCTTTTTCAAGTATTTTCATACTTGGAATTGTGCCCTTACTATTAGTTTTGAGTCTACTTTGTGGTTGTTTTGTTTTGTCCTACCAACTCCCTATGGCTATAACCATAAACAAGCTGTCATGCCCCTTGTCAGTCTTTGCCTCTCTAGAAAAAAACAGCTCAGTTTCGGCAACCTCTCTTCATATGTTATCATTCTTGTTGATTTATTTGGGATTATCTTTAATTTGTCTATATTTTGAAGTGTAGTACTTGGAAATGGGACTTCTGCTGAAACTTCCCAATCCCTATTTCTCACACATAATCCAGCTCTGAATACATTTCCAAAGGAAGACTTGGATTTTTTGTAACAGTACCGTTTTATTCATTCACTCAGTTTGAAATCCAACTCCAAGTTCTTTTCCTTTCTTTTTCAGTACTCCTAATAGTATTGTGCTTATAGTCCATTTTGTAAATGTTCATTTGATTTCCCTTCCCCAGGTAAAATACTTTCATTTGCAGTGAAGCCGTTTCAGTTCCGATCCTGTTTTCCAAAGTCTCTGAATTCTCTCCCTTCCCTACTCCTTAGTGTCTTCTGCAGATTTTCTATTTTCTGTTCCATAATCCAAACAGTAAATATATATTCTGAACAGAAAACAGATCAAGATGATCTTCCAATGAGACTCCATTTGACATAACCACCCAGCTAAAACCAAGGTGCTTGCTACTTTTTGCACGTATTTTATCAAACAGCAATTTTTCTCGCTCTTACCAGATAACATTTTCCTTTAATCTCTAGTTTATTTATAAGAATGTTACAAAAAGTTGTGTCAGAATCTATGTAAAAATGCAGTGTATTAAACACAAGGAAGTGTTTAATCCACTGTTTGTCCACTGGGTGAGTTACAGGGCAAAAGAACTCACTTTGTGTGAGTCAGCTTTAATTTTTAGTATCTTTTTATCCTCTAAGTGTTTATAAGTATATGTTATCCTAAGGGGGAGTTTCTTTCTAGGTGTTAAAAGTTTATTTCTGAGTGTTAAAAGCAGACTCACCGTTCTGTGAGTCCTTGGTGTTCCTTTTCTCCTTCTTACTACTACATACTGTGTTTATTGCCCTCCTGTCCATTGGACCCCCTGTGTTGCAAGGTAACGTTCCCTAAGGGCACTCCAAATGGTGCAGACACTACTTTGAACAGTTCCTTACATATTTCAGAGTGTATCATGCTTTTTCTCCTGAATATATGTAATTCAGGTCAGGAATCTAAGTGTTCACGCTGCTCCAACTTGCCCACATTTTCTTTTGTTTAATTTCATTAGCTATTGGTGACCATTAACCTTTTTAGCAAATGCTGAAATAACAAAAGAATTTACAATTTAATTTGTTCTGCGCTGATATTTGCTATCTCCCTGCTACATATCTGTATTTCCTGTGCCATCTTACTTCTGAGGTTCTTACAGCACATTTGCCGGTTGCCTTTTAGACCTCCTGCTATTTGTAACTCCCTGTATGCCTAAATGTTTTGCTTCATCCGTCCATATAATAGTAAGTGATAGATGCGTTCCCTGGTTTCCAGGCTTTCCTTGAGGCTTTGATTTCCTGGTGTCTAAAGAATTCTATGGAGGATCACTTTAATCTGTAAATGTGCTTCTTCATTCCTTGTACCAGGACAGTTTGTTGTAGAACATTTAATATATATATTTTTCAGCATCTGCCAGTGATGTTCTACTCTTTCACACCTTCAATTAATTCCTCAAGAGGTTTTCACCTCAGCTCTCTACATTTTCAGAAACCTGGTTGTTTGCAGTCTATCCTTAATAGTGAGGCTTTTCTTAGAATAGTGCACCCTGTCATTTCATACTTGCTTTCACCCAGATAATCTTCGACCTGTTGATTGTCAAGAAACTTCTCAACATTGGTTGAATCAAATCCAGTTTAGCTGTGTCCCCAGATTTCATCCCTTCCCCTTTCCTAATTTCTGAGAAAGAAAAAAAAATACTCACAATGTATCCTGATTCCCTGCTAACTGTGTGTGTCCTACTCGATTGCTTTTCAATAGGAATTTTGCTATGTGAAGTGCTTTGCAGCACTGAGGTCAAGTCACCTGAACAAAGTTGTCGCTCAAGCAAAAAGAGCTTTCTGTATTTCCTTTTCCTTCTGATTAAGTTATCTCCAAAACAACTCCAAAGAGACAACCATCTTGTTCTTTTCTTTCCTCATTTTCCCCCAAAGGCAGTCAAGAAGCTCGCTTCTCACCTTTCCTGGAAACAAAAAACAAGTGTACATGTCTAAATGAAAGACAGCATTTTTTACCATGCATTGACTTTCATTTTTTAAAAACAAACAAACAGAAAAACATATCTGTGTCCATATACCAGGTCTCTGATTTCTCTCCTCAAGACTCCATGATCCCCAATAAGTCACAGTTTTGCCTGGCTACTAAAACTTTTGAGTTTTCAGGTTTGTATGACATAACTTGGTATTTGCACGAACTATTTTTGATATTCACCAGTGCCTCATTATTCTCTCCTTGGTCTTTCTTGTGCTTTTTGCTAACAGTTTCGCTATGGAGGTTGTTAAAAAAGTAGTAATTACTGCCAAGCAAGAGTATAGTGGTGGCTTTGTGATGCAGATAGTGGTCAGCTAGGAACTTGACTGTGACGCCGAAATTACTGTAATTCCCGTCTATCTCTGGACAGGCTCCAGATGGCAACAGCTTTCAGTCTCTGCCAACCTGGGTTGGAGCAGTTTGCCTGTGTGTGATTTCGCATGTCTGCCAGCCAAATCAGAGATCCAACGTGAGGATCTAGCACTTAGAGGGTGTTTGATACTCGTGGGAGCTGGCTGGGTCAGGAAACCAATGACTTGTTTATAACAGATTGGGAAAAAAAAAAAAAAAAACGGAGTCTTATAGTAACAATAGGGATAACATTTTAGTCACAAATATAATTATGGTTCAGTGCAAATTATTAAA
Organism: Tinamus guttatus; assembly: GCF_000705375.1. The sequence continues at coordinate 40,294 of NW_010588961.1, read as the reverse complement.
TTACTATGTAAATCAGAAAGATTTTTTTGTGAAAGTGTTCTCTGACACTCCAATAAAGATTAAAGCGCAGTCGGAATTGCTTATACAGATTGTGAAAGGGGACTGCAGCCTCTCCTGACATGTGATTTGTTTCTCAATGAAGCGTCAAAGCTGTTTCTTACAGAGGAGGCAATGTGCAGTCTAGGTGGCAAAGCACAGCTGGAAAAGCAGCCACTGAGATGTCTTTCACTTCTCTCAGGTGCAAGTCCTTGTTCAGAAAAAAAATCACCAAAAGAACTAAAACAATGACACCTTATTCCAAAGCATTAATAACATATCCTCTACAGCCCTGCCGCACAAGCATTTACATACATCCAGAATTCCCCTTGGTATATCCTAGACATCCTTTTGTTTGTTAATCACATTCCCACACATGCACTAACATTGTGAACCATGAGCAACAATAATCCAAATTTACCAAGAATAAGAGCATAAATACTTCCTGCCCAACAAAGCCCTCCCACTGAATTCACCATCTCAGATATCTCGAGACTATATGTGTGTATATATATATATACTAAAAAAAAAAACCTTGGGGAAAAAAAAAAGCAAGAAAGCAAAACTTATAGTCATAAGCCTTTTACTAAGAATGACCTGTCCTAGTCCTAGACAGGCATATCCTTTAGACAGGCATATCTAGACACCTGGGTATGTTGGACACCTATTAGCCTCTGAATCCTAGCTTATCTCAGCTGTTGGTCAAAGCACAGGGACTAGTTTTTGAGATTGTTGGGGCAAAGACAAATCATAAAATATCTCACATCCAAATCCTGTGTTGCGCCTGGAAAGAAGTGGGAAAGCAGCACAGTTTCAGAGTGGCACGTTCCTTGTAAACAGAAACATCGAGTGAGTGCTAAGAATTGATATTTTGGCCTTTAAACAGAGGGATGTAGAAGTTGGAGAAGCTATCTAAACCACAGATTGGGCACCTCTGAACAGTATTTAAGGTATGTGCCTTTAGGGAATGCACACATTTTATTCAAGCTAATGTCCCACCAGAGCTGAGAATGTGATGTGCTTTTTGCTGCTGTGACAATTCATCCAAAGCATGTCACAGACATCAGCTGTGTGTGGCACTTCTGCACTGAGCTCACTAGCTACCGAAGGAGAAGAGAGGGACAACATGAGCTCTGTTTTATTATTGCACAGCACAGATAATGATACAGGGAGCCTATCAAAAGGGGCTTTGTAATTATTGGCTCAGAAGTCCTTGTGGTTATTTTACATTTAACCCACATACCAGTTCGGTGTATGCTGGCACACGGAGACCATATGGAGGGCAGAGAGCTTTACTGCCTACCGCAGGAGAGCAGGCTGGAGAAGGGAGTCATTTTCATGCGTTGAACAAAGTTCCACCCACATCATAAACTGGTCATTCTGCCACATCATAAGCTGCAGAAAAAATCACACGCATCTTTAAAGAGACTCTGCAGAACTTCAGCTGGAGACTCTGTCTTTTGAACTGCCCCTGAATGCACTGCTGATGCTTTAGAATAACAAATAACGCATGTGCTTATTGGTTATGGTTATGTATGCGCTCCCTATGCATTTTCTGATGTAATACTACTATATATTGTTGGAGCAGGGTTGAAAGTCACACAAACCATTTGCCTGACATAAAAAGTGCTAATGAGCCAGATTATCAACTGATGGACATGGGGGAAACCAAACATGAAAATTTGTGCTAAATGAGAATTTACGCAGGTTATTTGCAATTGTATCTCCTTATCTGTTGACTTTTCATGATTACAATCTAAAAAAATGTCTGAAAAAGTTGCACATACACATGCACACATTGCATTGTTACTGTATCAGCATACACAAAATTACTTCTGTGGACAATACATACTTATCTGTTCCCTTAAGTAAGTGTGTGTGTATTTATGTATAAATCGTTGGGTAAAAGTGCGGCAGAACTTGAATGAGGTCCTGCATGCTTCCAAGCACACATTTTGGGCAGGCCTTATGATTGCTTTTCTGAATAGAGACTGAAAAGGGAACAAAACCAGCAAAGTAGTTTGAAACAAAATTTTCATCGTCTTATTGATCCAGCACTATACCATAGTATAAATTGAAGAGTGGGATTTTGTTTGCATTGCCTAAACAAATGCATTTTTTAAATAAAATAAAAATAGGTGGAACAGGAAGACAAACAGGACCATTGTAGGAAAAAAAAAAAACATGTTTGTGCCCAATTTGCTGGAGGAATTTTTAAAGAACATTCTATCATAATGAAAATATTGCCTTTGGAATGACAGCAAGATTTATGTCAATTTAAGTTGCCTATCTTTCTTAGCTGTAGTCTTTCAGGTTCGACTTGTCCTACAGTTATTGCGATTGAATTAGCTCGTTTTTATTTCAGAAAATGTTCTCTTTCATTCATGAATCAACAGCCTTTTGCGGGATCTGGCTTTGCTCCTTGCTCCTCTCCATCGGCCCCTGCTAAGTGTTGTTGCTAAGGACCAGATGAAGCACCCTAATGCATTATGCTGTGAAATCTGTGATAAAAAGTACATCCCATTTGTGCGAGGTGCAAATGAAGTGCTCTTCCCATTGCTGTCCTGCAACACAGGAAATATGAATCTATCTGGAACAGGCTGGTCCTGATTAAGATTCCTGTGGGCTTCAGCATTTTGACAGACTACTCCTAAACTTAGTAAATTAGCAGAGTGCCATTGTAGGATCTAGAGAGAAACATTTTTCTTAGGGTAGAAGACTGTAAGAATTTCAATTTTAAAAGGAAACTTTATATAAAAAATTTCATCTTTCTCCTAACGAAGTTGATAGAAATTTTCCTCTGGATTTCAATAGGAAAAGAAAAAGAAAAGAAAAATATCCTTTAGTCAGCGAACTTGTAACTTCTCCATTTGAAAGCAACTTAGTTTTACATATATAATTTTGCTAAATGTTTAGACACAATGAATGAATAAATTCAGTGAAATTCTCTATTTAAATGATAGGGAATTTAGCTGGAGAGGACAGAAACTTTCAGACTCATGGAATATATCTCATTTGCTTTCTAATGACTTTCATTTTAAATATATTGTTCAATCATTGAAATTATTTATTCAAATAAATTTCACAATTTGTTGTACAGATGTGTTTGCTGAAATCACATAATTTGCAGAGAAAGTTGTACTCATTAATTGTAGCTTATTATGGATGTACTAGGATGTGCTGCACAAGAATTCTACCACTCTTTCAAATGGATTTAGCAGTAAGTGTTCAGTGCATCAATTAGTGCTTTTACGGAAGATTAATTTATCCTCCAGCACAGAATAAATGTGGTTCTTTGGGAAACTGCATGCAGGGGAACTCGTGTGAGCCAGGTTTCTCATGCATGTGAACTGTGAGTCTCCTAAAAGACCACCCCATTGAGGTCAGGTGAGTATTTATAAAAAAACCACAGTCCTATGACTAACGTAAACACAAATATATAATCTAATATTGTCCGGCAATTCCATTCTGCTGCATCTGTGTTGTCCCATCCGGAGGCAAACATATATGCATATATGAATGACATATGGCTAATGAGTCTATCTTGCCTCCTGTGAACAGTATGTGCTGGAGCTGGAACATATTTCCTGTATTTCATCAGGAGACCTGACAGGCAACAAGGCTGATGCATGGAGTTCAAGCTTGTGAGGATTTCCTGGTAAGATTGTTTTTCTCTGATCGATCAATTATCAAAGTAACGGTAGATATGAATACCTATTTTCCTCTGTTTGCGGTTGCACAAGCTTGGCACTCACTGGTGTGTCCCGGTGGTCACAAAGCCAGAGGAGCAATGGGACGGTGAAATCATTTGGACTGAAGATACTTCCCGTGAGCCTAACAGATCACAGTGACTTGAATTATGAGTTCTCCAGGCTGAGAGCCATAAATGAGATCTGAGCAGAGGTGAAAGGGTAAGTGACGATTAAAGTGCCAAAACTTCGTTTCATCTCTTGAAGATCTGGACAGGACAAAGATCTTCAGAATAAAGAAATACTGGAAGCAGGAACTTCTGAATTGTACTGGAAGCAGGAACTTCAAAAATTCCGAGGAGGTGCAATGAGCGCACTTCCTTTTTCTAAAGACTGTTACTAAAACCCGGAGCGTTGTGGAGGAGGTACAGATGGTCTCTGAAGACTAGCTGTATGACTCGTATTTCAGTGGGACTCCTAGTCATTATAGCCAGCCTGTTACCTCTGAGGCAGAAGCTGATGTTTGAAACATGACCCTGGAGACGGGCACCTTCTGCAGCCCCTAGACACCCCCTGGATGAGCACTGAAGCTGTGGAGTGTATGGCACAGTGACACTGTCCTGGGGACAGCTCCAACTGGAATGACTCAGGACAGTCCATACCCTGGGATTCACCAAGTTCAGCACCTTTCTCCCTGAGAACTAACTAAATCCTCTTCATTACAGCAGATGCTTCCTACATCAAACATCTGTTTCATCAGTACTAGTTGATCATTTGTGATCTTGATGGGGGAGATGGCCTCTCTGCTACAGATGATGTTTCTTTTTCCTTGAATAGCCATATCTTCTTCTAAACTACTGAGATAACCAGTGATCCAAGCAGATGATGGACATAGAACTTTTTCAGAGTACTGCAAGAAACTGCTTTTACTTGTTGGGATTGAAGAGCCCAAACCTCTCCAGGCCTCCTTGTATTATTTGGACAATTGTCTGTGCTGATGAGCTCAGTGCATCACATGACATACAGATATGTCTAAACACCATGACTGCTTCAGTATCTGCTTTTTAGCTGGCATGAGAACTTCACTGGAGAAGAGGAGGTAGCTAATACTGCATAGACAACTGGTATCTTCTACCTGTTGCATTTCTTGAGAGGAAACACTGGCTATCAGTGCCTAAAGCAGCCAGGCCTTCCTAGTGGGGATCATGGCTGAAGAGACGTCATGTTCCTGTAAACCCAAGGGGATTTTTTGTATTGATGCTATCCAGACTACATGCCTCAGTAATGCACATTCCTGATGTTCCCACAGCGTATTCATGAGGAGAAGCAAGTGAGATGGGGAACACTGCTCCTCATGGCCTATTCTGCCTAGGGAGAACTACAACTGTAGATGAAACAACTGTTTTTAGAAAGACCTCAGTTGAAAAGACTGGAAAGTATCATTTTGGAGTTCCTGTTTAGCTGTTGAAGGATGTTTGCTAGGAAAAAAGACAGAGGGAGCAGCCTGTGGAAAGAACAGAGAAGCATACCTGTAGGCCTGTCAGAGATGTTCGTGCTTGCACTAATGCCCGAGCTGAAGCAGAAAAAAAAAATGTTATTTATGTTGTTAATGCTGGCACAGGTCCTATCAATTTTGTCTTTGACTTGATAGCTATCAGTGACTTGCTTCCATTCTTCATACTGAAGGACTTAGTCATCTGCTCATGGTCTCAGAGCAGCTCTAAGCACACGAGAAGGGTCAATACTGCTGGAGCTGCATTTCAGCGGGTTAAGGCAGACTGAGAACTTTGGAAAAATCATAGGGACAAGGAATTTTCTTGTTATGCATATAAAGAAACTTTCTTGGCTTGTAATATACTTTGAGTGCCCATAATTTGTGTTTTGATGCAGACAGTAGAAACGAAATAAATGCAGTAGAGATATTCTGATTTTTATCAAGTAATTGTTCATTGCCTCTCTAAGTCAAATACTATTTTAAAAGACGATTGTAAGCAGTAGTAACTACCAGGGATTTTTTTGCTCTGGCTATTTAGTAAGCTTCAACTTGATATTTGTGCTTGTGCCTTTAGGGATGAACAAGATATAAAAAAAATAAACATAAAACAAAGAGATTTGCCACACAGGATTTGAATCATCATTAACGTCTACAATATATCCTCATCTGTCTTTAATCGCTATTCACATGCTGTTTACTTCAATTGATTCAAGAAAATTTATTGTTGGGAGGTGGATGACAGAGACTGTCAAACAGCATCCTGGATGTTTTTTTCCTAACACTCTCTCTATTTTTTTGTTTGTTTGTTTATTGAGTATGTAAGGAGAGTTTTCCTTTTTTTTCAAATGCTTATAGATTTTCCAAACAAGGCTAATATCTGTAAATGGCAGCATCTTTGTCACTTCATTAAAAAGAGCCAAACAAAAATGTGCGCGCAAGGTGGAAGGGGTGATTTTCTCTGATGCTCCTTGCACTCTCAGATAATCAGCAGCTGCCAGTTGCACTACTGACACTTATTCATCACGTTTCACCATCCAAAATTTTTCACTCGGCCACACATGTCATAAACAGTGATTTCCTAGGCTTAAGAAAAAGCTGTAACCAAGCGCCGAGGCCACAGACAGCTGCCCGCTGCAGAAAGGGCAGGGGTGGTGCGAGACCCTGCAGCTTTCCCTGCAGGAACGGCCTGCGCAAGGGAAACGGCTCTGAATGTGGGGCAGGCGGAGGGGGGGCGTAACTGTGCGACTGCCCCCGCCACTTCTGAAATAAACGTGTGGCAATAGGCAGGGTAATTGTTATCCTCTTTATCCGCTTTTTCTTCACGTTGTTGCAGTGGGAACATTTTAAGCGATTTTTTAGGACAAGTTTGAATTCAGTGAGACCGCTTACATAAGTAGCTGTTCATCAATTTGAGCAGTATGACCCTTGGTTTTCATTTCTAGGACACATCATTCAGGAAAGTTAGGCCTGTTATGTCAGTAGCAGTAACTGGTTGTTAAATCCCAGTCACATCCTGCAGAATCTGCCTACGAGATTCAGCACGATCTACATTAAATTCACCATAAAACCATTCCAATACAGCTCATAAAGGACAGTACAGAAATTGGCTGTTTATTTATCTCTAGCTGATTTTCTTATATCGGGAATTTCAAATTCTCCAAACTTGAAAGGTTACATTCCCTCAGGCCTTTGTCCTAGATATTCCTAGATACTCCTGAAAACGTTACTTGGAACCGAGAGTGGGTCATACCTGTATCTCTGTAAATGCCACTGCGATCATCTTCCCTTGCGTGCTTTTCCTGCAGGACTCCAAAGTAAAAGCTCACTGGAAATTTTCCCACAATATGTTTGCTTGTATCAGAACACTGACTTGATGGATCTGAACCTTTTTATGGGAAAGTATTAGTTTCAGTAAGGAGGTGCCTCAGTTTCAGAACTGAATTTCTGGGGAAAAAAGGAAGACAAATTCTCCCTTATTTTCCTGAGAAAATATGGTTGCTCTGTGTTTGGCACTCCCTGTGGGGTAATGATGAGGGAGGTCCCAATCCCTCTGATTTAGCCTCTTTCTGGGCCAGTTATGCAAAGCAGAACAGCTTCAGCAAGGCAGGGAAGGAGGACAATTCTGACTGGGTTCTGTCTTTCTATGCCCTTTCTGACATTTTTCCAGGACAGCCCAAATTTCATTTCAATGCACAACAAAAAGAAATTTGAAATTCCCATTGTTTTGCACAATCCAAATATTTGGCATATTTTTTACACTAACCCAGCATTGATGATCTAGTGGATCCATTAGAATCTTCCTAAAAAACATTAGAGGACAGAGTAATTCAATTTGGGATCTATACAACTCACTAGCAGTCCTTCTCAATCAGGTTTTTAAGCGATACCTACAATTTGGTAGTGCAGAGTGCTCAACTCCGAGCTCTTACCAGCACATAACTTTTGGGACTCTTCATACACTTGATGCCAGTAAATTGTAAATTGATCAAACTTTTACTAAAGTCAGTAGGAAGAGTTCCACTGGATCTACATGGAAGTTGCCTCGGTTATGTCCTTATTTCTTGAAGTTTTAATTTGATACTTGATCTTGCTTTATCTGGGATGTTCAGAAGTTACCAAAAATCAAATTGATTGATCAATCACTACGATTAGAATAAGAAATATAAAATTTGTCTATTTTTTTAAGAAACCTGGATTTTTTCCCCCTGAGTTATCACTGACTTGCTTAGGATATCTATTATTATTTACTTATTTAACAAATAATTATGAATCTAAAATGTAAAGGAATTTAAGCACAAGGGGATATAATATTGTGGTTAAATACTACATTTCAGTGCTTATAACTTTAATTTACTCAATGGTAATTTCACAATTAGTCTATTATAATGCAGTTTTAATGCATATTTATTATAGTAATGAAGTACAGAATTACATACATAAAATACAAATCATATTTAATCAAGAGCAAACAATCTCAGATAATACCCAAATAAGAGTTACAGTGATATGTCACTGAGCTTGTATGTATCATTTTTCTTTTATCAATAAGTAGTTTTACAAATTGTCATAATATAAATTGTTTACATTTGTTTTAAAGTGCACTATAATATTGATTGATGTTTATGACTGACTCTTTATTTATTGGTATTAAGAATGTAAAAGTTCTCCCTCTAATGAGATAATTAATTTTCCATCCTGCATAGCTCCAGTTTCGAATTACATTTAAATATTGATTCTTATAATGATCTATTTGTTTAAAAACGAAAAAAAAGGAGAACTAATTACCTATTTCATAAAACTGTCAGAGGAAAAGCCTTAGAAAATGGAGTCTTGTCTTCATAAATAGTAATTTTTTCCCACCTTTTAAATTCGTATAAATCTTGTAGATTTTGCAGCCCCCTCAAAAAAAATGCAGCCCAAACAAATGGATTCTTAAGTTCAATCCTAGTTATTAATCCTTAATTGACAACTATGAGTCTTGCCTTCTAATTTAAATTAGAATAATACTTCTATTGTAGTTTATTAAATTTATTCAGGGAAAACATTCTAAAACTAAATAAAGTTAGAGTGGTTTAATATATTTTTCGTTCTATGTAAAATATTTCTAATCTATACTTAAAATGTCCTAGGACATACTATGTGTCTTGAGATATGCTTTTAAGAATGCTAATTGCGTAGGTGCCCAACAATTGGCAATAATATGGTACCATTTGTTTTGTATTTGATTTTATAACTTTTTATTTATTTAATGTAAACATTATCAGCTTTCTGCATTGGAAAATTATCCACGCTTGAAAAGGACAAATACACTTTAATAACAGTGAAACATATAAAGCTATTTAAAATCAGTGGTAGTGACTGAAGAAAATTAACTAACTTGTGAGAATTTCCAGCACAGTTAAGCATTTGAAAGTAACAGTATTTATATATCAAAACCTTCTATGTAACTTATGTCTTAAACTAGAGCTGTAACTTAAAGAAGACACTGCTGCTCCAGTTCTGCATCCCTCCACAACTGTCAAATCAAAGTGCCAAATAATAATGAGAATGATGAGACAATAAACACCTTGTCCCTCTTACTGAGCATGAGGACCCCCATAGCATCTTTAAATCTGCATTACTCATCACAAAACACTGTAATATTCACCGTTTCCTCCACATACTGCAGTGGTCTGAATTCACAGCTGCAGCGAGAGTTTTGGTAAATAAGAAAGAGCCTCTGACAAAGAAGGCAGATAAAATTATTAAGGATAAAGCAGTTTCAAGCCCTTACAGAGATGTGAAACAATAACGCACTGAGCTTACACTAATCCTGACTTGGAGACTGTGGAAGCAGTGGTTCCACATGTGATTTCAAGAAGCATTTTTGCTAAATTTTAAGGCATGATGCAATACTTTAAAAAGTGGATATAGTATCATGGAGAACATGCTGGCTAAAATCACAAGTTCACTAAAATCAATGGGTGTTTTTACTCTGCTTTTGTACTATATTCTCATTACTTTTTCCCTCATTCTTTTAACTTATGCTCGTTTTATGGTACTCATCAATACACTCTTATCTCAGAGTTCATTAAAACACTGCATATATTTCATTACGTAACCACAATCCAACTTTACAACAAGAGACAACTGCAGGAGATTTGAAGAACCAAAAACTATCACTTTTTTTCCATAACTTGTTGTTTAATAGACATATAATGGGTAAGGGGTGGAAAGGCTTTATTAAGCTCTAAACATGGATCGTACACCTGAGGCGGGTTTTTTTGTATACGTTGCCTGAAATGTATGGCATTCTGTTGGACATGACTCTAAAGTAACTGCATGCCCTGCTGTAAGTTAAACACTGGAACATAAACACCCACACTAAACCTGAAAGAGACAATAAAATAAGAAAACACATTTCCCTTTTCCGACTGACCTCAATCTCTGAATGAGGACCCCTGCATGTTACATTAGCAGGCTGGGCTCCATTATACTGCCGCACGCTCCGCTCAATCTACTGAAATATTGATTTTTTACAGAGCACACACACTGTAAAATCAATATTCCGGTACACACAGCAGAACGGCAACAGCGGAGCCGAGGCCACCTCCGTGGCCTAGCGCAGCGGGCGCCCGCCGAGGGACCGCGGATACGCAGGGAAGGGGAAGGCAGGGAGTAAACTGAACATGGGAAAAACACAGTAAAATGGGATCGGAATAAAGGATGAACGGCATCGGGAAGGCCTGCAGACAGCCAGGGAGGACGAAGAGCGTGTTTTATAAAAGCAAGAGAAAGACATGGCTTGGAATTTGTGTTTTGGGAGACAAAGGGGCTGAGGAAGAGGAGAAATATATTTAAAGGTAAGAAATTCTTCTGACATTCTGCCTACCCCAAACACAATGTTTTTTAAGTAAGTCGGAAGGTTTTAATTAAAAAAAAAAAAGATAAGCTAAAGAGAGAAAATAAAAGGCAGACTTTGCAGGATTTTTTTCCCTTTATTTCCCTTCCAGACAGTGCAAAAGGCAGCAGTATGTTTGCACTAAGAGGCACGTCCTGCAGTGACACGATCGTTTCCCTGCAGGACGACGCCGGGACAGGCCAGGCCTTCACCCCGATCCCGTAAACGCTCTCCTGGACGTACAGCTCCTATGGACCAGCGGCCACGGGGAGCGCGGGGGCCCGGGCCGTTACTGACGTACAAGTGTTGCTGCAGTTGAGGCCTAAAGGACCCACTACAGGTGTCACCCTGGGCCGCCGGCAGCGCCAACTGTTAACTTCATTAACAGTTTTGTCTGCGCCTTGCCAACGGACTGATTAATATGCTGAGATTATCTTCAATTTACTAATAATATTGTGAAAGACATAAATATATGAGATAAATGTGTATATTTGTGCATGTATCCATTGCTAAAAATGACTGCAGGATTTATTGTTTTAAAAATCTTTACTCTGTACTTGTTTAGCCTTTTAGGGCTGAGCAAAGCCTATAAATTCTGCACTATGTTTTACTCATAAATCTGTGTGTTTAATAGCTAGGAAAGGGTAGAGGGCAAGTCGTGTTAACGGGGAGCAAAAGCTTAGCCCCCTTCCCCAGAAGCAGAGAGGTGGAAACACCCTCTCTGGAGGACAGACCCCAAAGAGCTCTTCCTTCACAGGCAGCAGCCGGAGGGAAGAAGGGGGAGGCTTTCCAGAAAAGGCTTTTTCTCTCTTTTTGAGCCGCTCCAACTCATAGCTAGGAAAGGGTAGAGGGCAAGTCGTGTTAACGGGGAGCAAAAGCTTAGCCCCCTTCCCCAGAAGCAGAGAGGTGGAAACACCCTCTCTGGAGGACAGACCCCAAAGAGCTCTTCCTTCACAGGCAGCAGCCGGAGGGAAGAAGGGGGAGGCTTTCCAGAAAAGGCTTTTTCTCTCTTTTTGAGCCGCTCCAACTCTAAAACGCCCGGCATTTCTCCCTGCCCGCACGCACAGCAGGTTGGGTTTGCTGGCGGGCGGGGATAACCGTAG
>NW_010588961.1:7686-27987 GCF_000705375.1 Tinamus guttatus | reverse complement strand
CGGGGGGCCGTTCTGCCTAACGGGGTGCGGGGGGCGCTTAGCGGAGGGGTTCGGTGTTTCTGCTTAACCGGGGGGGTATGTATGTATGTGCGCGTGTGTGTATATATGTATATAAACTGGGGGGGAGGTCCCTCTGCCTTTGCTAACCGTGTGTCTTCTCCTCCGCAGCCACCCCCTGTGCCGGGATGACCAGGTCTCCTGAAGCAAAGTTCTGTGACACTCAGACTCTGATATGATAGAAGTCAGTGCACTACAGAACTTTGTCTCCGGCGGCCGTGGCAGCAAACAGGCTCCCCGGGCGGCTCAGGTGGACACGTCACTGCCAGCGAGCTCCCTTCCGAAGGGGGTGGGATGGGACGAGGAGCCGAGCGAGGTGGGAGTGGGACGAGGAGCTCTGCTGAGCGCCCAAACCGGTGCTTCAGGCTCGGAATAAAGTCTTTGCGATCATCGTCTCGTGGCCTCCTACTCTGAAATTTTTCTTCTTTTGTTGTTGTTTTGCCTTTCTTTTTTTTTAAGACAAAAATAGCACAACATCTGAGTAGTCGAGGGTTATTTAAGTGCAAGTTGGGCTGATCTGAATGTCGACGTAAATATGAAAGTAAATGTGGTGCCCGGTGCAACCGAATGGCAAGATGCTACGCTGACACTTGGGACGCTGCTGCTGGCTGTGCTTTGTTTTCTCTGTGTAATGGAATAGTAGCTTAACTAAGGACTGGGGGTGAAGAGAAGACCTTGTGCTGTCTGCCGAAGACTTGGACATAGCACCCCCCTGTAACTCACATTGTAAGTGTGCTAATTGAACGTTATGGCCTTGTCTCCTAAAGTACAGAACTTTTTTTCCCCTCCATCACGATCCCCAAACGCCCAACTCCGGGGTAATGGCTCCTGCTTAAATTCAGGGCTTTGCATTGTCAAAAATCCTGTGGTTTGTTCCACGTTGCTTCTACAGTACTTGGTCCTAACTGGGTGTCGGGGGAGGTTTCGGAAGGACGAGTGAAACCTACTTATTAGTGCTGTTGCAGTATGTTATAATATTACATCACTTGACACCTGGGCAGTGAGTGTGCTCACTGGATAACAGCTTTAAGGGCTGAAAAAGGAAGGACTAAGCTCAGTTTCTTTTTTCAGGTTCAGTTTGAGCTAAAAGCTGACTACAGCAGTCGGCCCTGTTCTCAGGAATTTTGCAGTCTCTGGAGTCTGGTGTGGTTGGTGCGAGGTGGACATAATCATAGGACAGGCTCTCATCATAATGAGAATAATGCTAAAAATATGACTAGCTCCAAGGTCAAGTGGAGTAAAACATGGCAATTTAATAATATAAATCAATAAGTGCTGTAGAGTTTGTTAGCACGTTAAGGCCTCTTTCACAGCAGCTGCCTTCTATGTCATGTTTGAGTTATGCTGCTTTTATTCTACGCCTATACGTGTGTATAGGGGGTCTCGTTCTGGTAGCTGTCTGTAACTAATGACCCCCTTGGACTTCACTTAAAAACCCAAATCAGCTCTTCCTTCCTGCCAATCTAAACGGGAAAGGTACAGCAAGATTATACAGTTCACGGAGCTGGGCTGGGAACTGAGGCGCTATTCTAAGTACAGGCGTTTTAGCTCAACCCGTTTAATCAAAGGGTAGGTAAAGTGAGGAGCACTTACTGTATGGCAGCTCACGTGACCAGCCAGGCTATATTTGGATGCTGGAGGTTTAAGGAATCCTTTTTGCTAACCATTTTTGGCCAATTGCCTGCTGCTTTATGTTGTGCAGTATGACGTCTGTTAACGGAGCCTTGGAAGTGTGTGAGTCTGAACTGTTTAATCAGCGCAGCTATAGGGAAACACCTTGCGCTTTCAGGGCTAAAGTCCCACCATTTATTTAATTTAGGAGTGTTTCCTACGCAGTAAGAGATATGTAATATACTCTTAGCCTTCTTGAGGGCAGTGAGCCTTTAAAAGGTTTCTTGCCTAATTAGAAGTGGGGACAAAGCCTTTATAGCTTCTTACTGGTCTGAAAAGACAGATGGACTAAGTGTAGATGTGCACATACTCTGTCCGAATAAATGCAGTGGAGCTGCGGTGGGAAGCAGGAGCTCGCCCGGCGTCGGCCCTTGCCTTGTTCCCGCTGCGTCGGGCTGAGCCGCTGTGGAGGCGAGGTGAGAACCGCCGGGAGCCCCTCATTCGTCCACGGGCAGGTGCCCGTGTTGCTCCTCCTGTCCTACAAGTAATTCTCGAATGGTGACCTTTGGGTGACACCTCATGCTTTGATAGCAGGAAATCAGGTGACCTTTAAGTAGGGCTAGAAGAAAAGCTTAATGCTTCGGGTTTCATGCCTTACTCTTGTCGCAATAGTCTCATACATGAGTTCTCATAGTCCTTGGGCATTTGAACTTTCACACTTCATTAAAACATCTGGTCATGTGGAAACATGCACTGAAAGTAGGACATGGTTGGCAGATTTTGTTGTCTGTTGTCTCTCATGTGAGACTTCTACAGGAAAGTTTAAGGCAGGCAACAGCATTTGGAGCCTTGAGTGGGAGATGACCTTTGACTAACCTCTTAAGAGTCATTTTGTTCAATCAAGACAAAGCAGGAATTAGAAACAAGAAAAATTAGTGATGCTATTTAAAATAATGGCTGAATGCTAAAATGTGTAACTGCATTAAAATGGCTTATTTTTCAAAGTTGCCTTGGTGTCTCTTGCTTTTGTGTCAGACAATGCTACTCTAAGATGCTGCGCTTTTTTTGGTACTTTAAAACTTTAAATATTTATTCAATTTATGATCCTTTTTTTTTTTCCATTGAGAGACTGGCAAATGAGCATTTGGAATAAATTAAGTGGCCTTCTATTTGGAAACCTGTATTTGAAGACTCAGAGGGAAAGGAAAGGATGCGCAGGTTTTCTTGATCTCCAATCTGTAGAACAGCCAAAGAGTTTTTTGACCAGTATTTTGGAAGGTGAGACTAAATACACAGCTTTATGTCCATGTTTGGCTCCTCTATGTAGACACAGACCTTGAATTGGGGATTTAAAAAGCGATGTTTAGCATGGAAGCTGTCCTCAGGCATTCCTTTACAGGATCCCCTCATAATGCTGAGATTTCCTTCCATCTCCTGCTGTCGGGTGTGAGGACCAGGCAGCGTGTGTGTTAATAGGCAACCCCTTGAGTTCATTATGTGATGGAAGAATATTCAAGAGCGCAGGAGAATATGGACTGAGGACAAGCAGTGCAGCCTGTAGCTGGTCAGTCCAGAGATGCTGTTGTACTTGGTGTTCCAGAGATCATGTTTAGTTCAGCTGATTTTGAGCCGGTGAAGCTTTCAGCAAAAGTCTTGCGTCCGATATAAAAAAGCTGCAGGAAAAGGTGAGGGCACCTTTGTTTTCATTGAATTAATTTGTCCTGCTTTACTAGAAAGAGAAGGGAGCTTTGTGGCTTTTAGTGCTTGCATGATCAGATGCAAATGAAAAGCAGCGTAGAAAGTCACGGGCGGGCTCCAAAGAGCAGGAAGCGCCGCGGGGGCGCGCGTGGACTGCTGCCCGCAGAGCTGCCTCGTGCAGCGCGAGCCAACGTGCTCCCCTGCAGCTCAACTCAGCCGGTTCCCAACCTACGGCTTTATATACTTTACTTATTTATTTATTTATTTATTGGTGATAGTGATGTCTTTGTCCCACTCACCCAGGAGTTAGGAGTGTTTTGCATGGTGCGAATGATGTACCAAGCATCACCCCCAAGCTGGAACCTGGGCAGTCCAAGCTGCTCCTGGACAAAACGCACCATGGAGGTAAGAGTAGGCAAATCCTTGCAAATGGGACTTGGAGCCACTACGAGAGCTCAGCTTTTTCTATTTTATTTTGGGAGGGAAGTGGAAGCTACAAAAACTTGGCACATGCTGTTCAAGTGAGGCTATTTTCTTACTTTGTGTAGCAGCCAGATTAGGAACTTATCCACATGTTAATTATGCTTACTGTACTCTGGAAATAATCTTTTCTATGACCAGGTTTTATTTCCTGAAATTCTAGTGCTAATGGTATCGAATGGGTGTAAAGTGCTCTCTGCAGTTCAACCTACATTTAAGATACTAGTGTTGGAGATCTTGTACTGAAACCTCATCCTAATTAACTGCAAGCTGAGGGAGATGAAGCTTGGCTGCACATAGCCAACACAGAGGTAATTACTTGCTGAATTATACCCGCGTAAGGTATTGAAACAAGGAAACCAAGTCCTGGGTTTTGTGGATAAACAGCATTAGACTATTGGAGAATGTGTCTCACTTTAATTAAAGTTGGTCAGACAGTGATGCAATCCTGACTTTTTGTGCAGTGGGGTGTTTTGCTCTCTGCTGGTTCTTACCTTTAAATTTTGAGAACTGCCTTCTTGCACCAAGACTTGTTCCTTGCAAAGCTCTTGAAAAGGTTCTTATGCTGTAGTAAAATTTCTTATTTCTGTTTTCTATAAAGGTAAGTCTCAATACTGAGTGTTGGGACACTTGTGCAATAAAATCCTCAAAAAACACCAAATTCTGTGTTTTGTAGTAACCGATAGGAATACTAATTGCAGGAATATTTAACAGTACAAGAGACTCAAATTAGTCAGGCAGGGTGTATTTAATTGGCATGAGTAGTCCTATTTAGGTAAGCAGAAAATGTTTAAAGCTCTGCATTTTGGCATCTAGCTGAGCTAGGAGGTGTTTAAATACAGTTACAGTGGATTAATGCTCTTCACCATCTTGCCTATAGCTAGTACCTTGATATAGTTAAGAAGAACAGTAGTGGAATACTTTAATAGTAGAACTCAAGAGTAATAGTAGCTGTAGGAAACTGCTAGTATTTCACAAATAGATGGATAGAGCTTCGGTGGAGAAGGTTGGAAAGTTTGCCTGGGCTGAGGAAACCCCTAAAGAAATGGTAGCACCTCCTTCAGTCGAGCGGGAGGCTGGTGGCAGCCAATGGAGCAGGCTTGTTCCTAGAGCCCTGTAACTGGAGCGTTTTGAGGAGCAAAGCTCCTGCTCCGCTCTCCCCTCCTGCAGCAGCGCGTGGGAAAACAGCGTTGTGTTTTGTAAACACTTGCAGCAGAGGCTCTCGCATTAAAACGAAGATAAAGCACTTCTGGCAGCTTGCAGCGGCGACGTGGAGCCGCTGTGTGTGACCTCGTACATGGCTATTTTAGTGGACTTGCTAGAAGTAATCGAAGCTGCAGTGCAACATCTCCTGAACCACCGTCTTCACAGCTACCGTGATGACTGGTGAGAGTCGTCGGAGCGGTCTCATTTTAGCCATGCTTCCTCCCAGCTCCCACGGGCATGTCCAAAACTGGGACCAGAGCAGCCCTTGCAGGGGCCACCCCAGAAGAGGCAAGGACAGGGTTGTCTGTCACTTTGGGGAAAAGTAAATGGATAGAGCTGGCAACTCTCATGGTTTAACTTTTTTTTCCTCTTTCCCCTCCAATGATATACTCAGAAAACAATTTTGCCTTTCCCGCTGCCCTTCCCCACCCCAGAGTCGTTGCCATTGCTGCTTATCCTCCCATCGCTATTCCTTTGGTTGACAAAGCGCCTGCGGGGAGCAGAGGTTACAAAAGATCAGCATTGATCTGGGAAGAAACATAAGGTAAAAACACAGGGTTTTGGCTGTGTACTACTGAGCTCAAGTTGAGGTCTGAGTGTGTAAAACCAAAGTTGTGTCCCTTTGGAAAAGGGCACCTTCTTGCTTCTTGCCGTAACTTCCACAAAAGTTGCAGTAAAGTACAGAATTAAACGTCGGTGTAAGCAAGAGGACTTTTCCTTTCCCAGGCGACTGTTAATCTATTACAAGTGGTGGCTTTTGCTCTTTAGCTGCACCCGGGCCGCAGAGAGGAAGCACTGAAGTTCGGAGACTCTTTTTGCGCAGGGCTTTCCCAGTGCAGCGATACCCACCGACGGGCAGAGCGTGGCCGGTGCAGGCCCGGCTCTCACCTGAGCGGCTCCGGCGGCAGCGGGCCCTGCTCTGCACCCTCCTGTCCCTTCGCCAGGCCGTGCTGGGCGCCCATGCAGGAATCGAGGGTGGATCAGGGGCGGATTCGCTAACAGAGGTGCCAGTGCTCTCCTCCCTTAGCAGTGCCAGGTAAGAACAACCACCAAAAACAGGGATTGGGGCTGGAAGGCACCGCGCGCGCCGGCGGAGAGGCTGGAGGAGCAGAGCAGGAGCAGGGCTGGAGCGAGGGCAACCTGGATGAGATGTGGAAGTGGTGAGAGGAAAAGGCAGCAGGCAGGAGAGGCCGGGCAAGTCGTGCAAGCAGTAGGATTGAGGCTCTGTTTTGGACTTTGAACGTGGTGTTCACCTGAGCATGGTCTGCTACGCGCTTGGGGATGTTAAACTTAAACTGCGAGGCTGTACATTGGCCACCCTGATTCAGTGCATTTGCACTTCTGTGTGTTTACGCTGTGTGAAAGGAGCCCTGGCCTCTTCACATGTCTTGGTATTGAAGGTGTACCTGAAATATAAAATATTGTAGTTATACAGCATGTCACTTTTAATCTGTTCTGTGCATTAATTTGGTTGGAAATAAAAAGAGACTTCAAATTCTGGATTCTGGTGGCTTTTCACGACACCATAGAAATCCACAATTTCAAACATGCTGAGCTAAGCTCAGCCAGCAAGCACCCACAGTCCTGGAGCAGTCCCTGTTGTAAAACAAGCTATAATTAACTGTGTTCTTTGGAGAGAAAGAGGAGGGCTCTGAGGAGCACTGCCAAGAAAGCAGCGCTGCCCTTAACCCTTGCAGCAAACGATCGATATCCGTGAGAAACGCTCGCCGAGGAGCCTCGAGGGGCGAGAGCTTCCGACGAAGCAGCCCAAGTGACTGTGCGGAAATACGCGGCTGGTGATAACTTTGATTTCTAAACCGATGTGCTCTCTGTCAGCCAAGTCCTAGACAGAATTGTAAGGAAATGGGCAGGAAATAGCACATTTTGATGAAACCCCGTGGTCAGTGGCAGCTTTTGTCTGCTTCTCATCGGGTCCAGGGAAAAGTGAAAGCGGGCTCCAGCATCTGAGGGTATTTCTCTTATAAAAGGCAGGTTCCTGCCTGAACAACCTGTTCAAGGGATGCTTGGATGTAGGTTTAAAAATGGACCAGGCTGTTGAAATATTAATTTTGCAGCTTCATTAACCACAGTGTTTTCCATGTGGGTTTGATTAAGCAGTGAGAATACAAATACAATGAAAACTGAATCCTGTCTTTTAAAGATTTCCTTATTCAAACTGTGTGTTCTTGGCTTATGCCAAACATGCTCTGCTGGGTTACATTGTTGCTCAATGTGGCTCGCTTGCCTGAGCGATGTTCTGGAAGTTTTGGCATTAAATTTAGTCGCAAGTGGGATCAAGCAACCAAATGAGAAGATGTGGTAAAAGCAAACCTTAGCAGTGGTGTGTTAGTGAAGCAAGACCACGGTCAGCAGAACTCAGGCCAAAGTTCGTGGTGTTTGGTGTCAGGATGCTCCCTTTGGAGTTACCTGCGCTCCTTGGAGCGCAGAGTCAGCAACGTGATGGGCAACGGGCTAGCGAGGACGTGAGAAGCTTCTCACCAGCCCATATCCAGCTTGTTCTCCACTCTTAGAAATCTGGGTGTTTAAAGCACATTAAATTGCAGCCCATTGTCAGAATAATGCTCAAAACACGTTAAACAAATCTTTTCTTGTACTAAGAACAGAAAAGATTAAAGGGTGGAACCGATGTTGGATCATGCTTGCTCAAATTGATGCTATTCATTTTGCTTAAACTGTTTTTTGTTGTTGAGGGGAGAAGAGTGATGTGCTGTTACTTAGATGTATGTAAATAAATGTAAGTGTTTATGTATCCATATATAAAATGTACAGCTCTAGATTTTGACGTTTTTATTTTGAAGCTTTCAAGTACTTTGTATGCAGGAAGCATTTTTTGGCTGTTGATTTCATATAATTTAAAAAATATTTGTTCCAGACATACGAAGCCTTTTTCTCAGTAAGTTTATGACACTTTATATTCCCATGAAGCAGTTGCATGCAGGGAGTGCGGGACACCTGTGTGTACAGCATGGACAGAGGATGGCAGTACTGACAACTTGTGGAGTCCTTCATAGGAGCAAAACGTATTTGCCGCAAAAGCTGAATGGACTATTGGTCCTGAAGTAGATCTTCTGCTTTTGTGAAGTTGGGTACTGATACACAAATTGACATAGTCCCAGGAAGAGTGCTATTGACATTAAGGAAAAAATCACCTCTGGAAGAAACCAAATAGGGTAGGGGAAGGAAACTTTGGGCTTTTCTGGATGAGATTTACCCATGGGGTAGATGACAGTTTTTCTTGTCAAATGTTGCAGAAAGTATGCTGCAGAGAGAAATATTCACTGAGCTTTTCTTGGAAGTCTGTCCCTACCTTCTGTGGCTGTCTAGCTTCCTTAACACAGTGTCAGGGGGGGAAACTACCTAATACTGGATCTGAAATGCATCAACTCCAGGACAGGAAATTCCCTGTAAGAGAAAGGATAACAACAGTGTAAAAAATCAGGGATGCTCTCCAAGCACAGGGAAAAATTCTCATGTCACCTAGAAAAACAAAAATAGGTATTCCAAATTACTGATAAAGCAGCAAAAATCTAGGGGAATGGATTTTCTATCTTATCAGTGTGTTCAAAAAAAAAAAAAAAAGAAACCAAAACCAAAAAAAACCTATTGAAACCTTTTCATTAAACAGGGAGTAAAAGGTAGATATATAAAAAGCAAGAGGATGTGCTTTGGAAAGAGGCACATTTAGATGTTCTCCAGTGCTAGATGCACCAGTACTAGATCACCAGGGGTGACGCTCAGGCCTATCTAGTGGCTTTTGATGGCTCTGACTAAGCTAACACAAATGCAAGGGAGGTGGGATGGGAAGAGCAGGTTGAGTGGACACTGAGCAGCTTTGGAAGCAACAGCTGGAGTTGGGGTAAGTGATCCAGGTTTTCTTTAAGCGAGATCCCAGGATGCTGGGGTGTTGTGCACTTCCTTGTCACCAAAGGGGCAGAGCTGGAGTTGGCTGGTGTAGGTGGAGTAAGAACAAAGTGCTGATGCTTTCAAACAGAAAGCGGCTTTGGCACTAATCCACAGGTGTGAAAAGTTGCATGCCTATTCATGAAGCAGAGCTATCTGAAGCTCGGTGCAACTCATTCGTTGTGCTTGCCCAAAGGAGCTCCAAAATACTATTTCTTTAGATTGACAAACACACGATATGCAGCTTGAATGTAAGCCTGCAGAGATGTAGCACTGCAAATCCCTCTGTGGAATTTAAAGCAAGTGCAGACCTAAATTCGTTGTCTGTCAGGTTACAAGCCCGCCGGGCGCTGGACGCGGTGCGGACGCCGGGCTGCAGCTCTGCCGCGGGGCTTCGCGCAGGCACCTTAGGCTGCGGATGGCAGAGGTTTGGGCAGCACCTCGCTGCCCTCAGCGCTTCCAGAGGGTTATTTGGACTCCATGGGATTTCTTTCAAAGTCATTATGATGGTGGGCTCCAAAGTATCGCAGTACAGGAGTACTAGGGGAGTCAGAAAAGTCATTTAGACAAATCTAAGAAGAGATGGAAACTCTTCTTGTTCCCTTAAAATGAACAAATAACCTATTGCACAAGCCAAAAATACAAGCTAGTTTCTATGCTTGATTCGTGTCCAAGCCTTCCAGGGGTGATGCACACAATCCCTTGTGGAGTGACAGTCATACATAATCGTACACTTCTCTATAGAATTGTAATCAAAATGATCCAGCCCTCTCTTGATGGAACTTGTTTGACCGTTTTATTCCTGAGCTCTGCCAGAGTGCCAACGTATTCCTGCAACGGGCCTCCCTCTTAAAGGAGGGAGCTCTCAGGTAGCCAAAGGGCTGATGTGCAACATGCTTTTGGGAGACAGTTAGGATTTTTTTTTGAGCTGGTGACTCAACCATGTCTGCTGCTCCTAGGAGAAAAATAAAAGCCCCTTTGAAGGCATTTTAATTTGTTCAGGGACCTACAAAACTAGTGATACATGTTTCTTAAACATCATAAGCAAAGATTCATCTATTATATTGTAGCCTGTTTTATGTTCTGAGCTTTTCAGCAGCCATGGTTCCCATTCAAGAACCCAGAAGTCCCAAACATGACCCATTTCAGTGGGAGCGCTGAAGAGAAACTAGAGCAGACACCACAGGGGTTAAGACGTTTACTAGCTGGAAGACAGAAGAGTGGAAACAGGTAAGGCAGAATGGCTGCTCTTGGCCTGTTGGCCTACAGATGTTTGGCAAATACAAACATAGAAGGTGGGTCTGAAAAGCTTGCTGCTAAATACTCACAGTCACAAGGCAATCCTGACCACGGCCATGGGCAAGAGCTGCACCAAGGACCCTCTTGCACTTCATGGATTTCTGTGTTGGACAGTCCCTCGTGGATAAACCCCTCTGTGTGCCAGAGATGTCTATCACCGATGCATCACCGATGCATCCCCCGGTTTTCTTAGCATTGCTTCTCAATTATTTTATGGGAGAACAAAAATGAAACCCATTTTTCTTCTCACTTCTATACTTGGAAAACAGAAAGACATCTGCAATGTACTGCAAGTCTTGTCAACTAAAAGCTATTCCTTCTCCCACTGCCACATTTAAATTCCTCGTTCTTGTGTTTAAATCTGTACAGCTCTGCCGAGAAGACACACTGCTACAATATTTTATAGAGAGAAGACTCAAGCTCATCTGTCTTCTTGAGGGAGAGGCTAAACTATAAATGGGTTATGAAGCAGTACTTAAGTCATTACTAACCACAGCCCCACAAAAGAGGAACAATAAAATCTCAGATTCCCTGTGTGAATCTGCACCACGCAATCACAGAAGTTTCTTAATGGAGGCACATTTCAGAGCCTGCACAGAAGACCAAAATCATGATAGATGAGGTCACTTGAAAATGGAACGATCAGTCAGGAAAATTTTTCTGACATGCTCTGCCTTCATGTTTATGGATTCAGCTCCTTGCCTTTTTTTTTCTTTTTTTTTTTTCTTTTTCTTTTTTTTTTTTTCTTTAACAAGATATTTAATGTTGTGTTAAAATCTGAACTGGACAGAAATCTGTATCTGAATTTCTAGGTTTAAAAACAAGACTATAATCCCATCATTTCAAGGCCCCTTCCATAGAAGACTTTGTTCATATCCACTAGATTCTAAACAAGAAAAGAAAAAAGAAAAAAAAAAGACTTTATGTTCTGTTCCAAAGTAAATGATTCTCCATTTTTATAATACAGTGCATTTTAGGTTTAGTTATCTGTAGTATCAGTACCGTTTGAGTTTGTGCACTTGAATATTTATAAATAAAAGCGGAAGAAGTCAAAGACACAGGACCTAGAGAGAAATACTCTTCCCATATGCCGGAAGGAAGCCAGTTGTTTCTGTTCATTAGTGAATGTTGCACAGCAATATTTGAAATAAGTGACACTGTGGCAGCTTCCCACTTGATGTAGTGCGAGGTATTTGAGGCCTACCCTGGAAACTCATCAGTCAAATGCAATGCAAACCACATAGTCAAAGAAACCAATCTCAGGGCAAAAGCAAAACGTCTTTCGAGTTGTTCCTGCTTCCAAAACAGCTCAAAACAGAAAAAGAAATCCTCCATGAGCAAACGGTGTCACCATATCAAGGTCCTAAGCAATTCACTTGCATTTCCAGTCCCTGGAAATTAGCTGCGTCTCATTGCTGCAGGCGAGCGCTGCCCATTCCCACCTGACTGCACGGGAGGAGAACAACTCAAAACAGGGGCTGGTGCATTCTCAGAACCGAAACAGAGCGTCATATACGTGTCCTCATCCTCCAGAGCTCCACAGATTTATAATAAAATGATTCTAGCTTGCGGATGATGTCTTTATTTTTCAAAAATCTTAAAAAATAGCAAAAACTGATTAACAGAATAAACTGGAAAAAAAAAACAAAGGAGATTGGGAGAGGTTTAAAACTTATCAGACAGTTCTCAGGACTGGATGATCTTTACAGTTAATTCTATTAATCTTTGTAACTTTTTGTGTCAATTAATATTTCAATTCTTTTGTAGCCGAGTATCTGCTGAACTGTGCAAACTCCAGTTCCTGCTGGCAGGCAATAATAATGGTTATTAACTTGCAAAAAATGAGAAGACTATCAAGCATACTGACTAGTATTTTATGTTCTTCTTTAGATCATAAACTGCCCGTGGCAACGGTCACTTTTTTGCTATGTATTTGTATAATGTCCGCTGTACTGGTATGGAGCTAAACCTTCAACTGCTACTATAGGAATAATAACATCAGCAGTAATGGTAATAGCAGTAATAAGAAATTCAGTGATAAATAAGGTGACCAGTTTTCTAAGGCATTAGAATGACTAGTTCTAATCAGCCCAGCTTTATTTTGTGGATAACCACAAATCATAGTATGAAGTGAACAGTAAGCATCATCATGCTCATTGCACGAGTGATGAAATGTAATTGCTGCTCTCGTTGACTGGGAAGGCTGGGGGCTCAACCCGGCCGCTTCGCAAGGTGTGAAGAGCACCAGCCCTCGCCCGGCCACGCACCCTCGGCAAGATCCACTCGTTGAGTCAGGAACTCCCCACACCTGCCTGGCCAGGCACTCTGGAATTGATTTCCTTGCTTCAACAGCCTCCTGAGGCTTTCAAACACCTGAGGGCAACTCGCCCCATTAAATCACCCTCATAATGCCCTGTATTCTTAGCTTCAAGACCTGTAGAAGTTACACTGGGATGATTCTGGCCCATTAAAAAAAATAAAATAAGATAAAATAAAAACATATTCTCCCCCAGGCAGTGTAGAAATCCTCCCAGTAATTCTAGCCACTTGGCATTAAAAACAAAAGCTGAGAAAAATATACTATAATTTTTCAGAGCAGAGGGCTAAGGCTCAGCGTGCTGAAGCTGCAGAGAAAGCCACCGTAGGAGCTAATATTCTCCTTCTCTGGAAATGTCAGAACGGGATAAGGAGTCGTTTGAGGTGCTGGAAACTGGTTCCATTTTCTAGAACCTCACATTAGCAATCCACACAGCAGAGCACTGAAGCAAATGGCTGCTATCCTGCTAAGCTCCCCAGCCTCATCTGTGGAGAAGATACTTTGCTCCCTCAGGAGGTCAGACAGCATATTTTCCAAGGAAACTCTAGAAATATGAGGAAAAAAATGTATCTTAGAAATCCTTTTACTGTGCCAGTATTTTAAGCAGCTTCTTGTGTATGTAGGTTATTGGTTGTCCTCCAGATAGGAAAGTACTTTATCTAAAGATGAGCTATTCAAGGACTGGAGATTTTTCTGTGATATATCACAAATGAATTTGAATCAATTCAAACCGAATTTCAAATAACCTACCCAAAAGTGCCATTAGGCTAGGAATTACCTAGATATGAGTAATAAATGATACTAACAAAAAGGAAGAATTCTCCAGAAGAAAGAGAAACTGCCTATACTCCTCTCTTTTCCTTGCAGTTTCTTAGCTAAGAAAAAAAAATCCTACTGGTATCTGTATTACCTTCCATAGTTTGTATTTAAGATCTCAATATTGTTCTTAAGAAGAGGTAATGATTTGTTTCATAAGTCTTACTGATTGCCTTCAATTTTGGAAAAGAAAAATCAAAAGAAAAACTCTAAGCATCTTTTCACATGCTGCCAGTGATGTTATCACTCACCCAGCTCATACACAGTTTATGTGATTGCTATCATGTATGCTGATCCGGGATACTGATCCATCGTTTCATACGCTCCAAGCTGGCAAGTGAGGGAGTTAAGTCTTTCCCGTGTGTTCTGGGAATCTGCCCACCAGGCTGAACTCACTTGAGAGTCCGTTCAGCACACATCTTCTTGAGGAAAAAACACATCTGAAATCTGCTGACTGTCTGAGCAAAACCTGCATGCTGACATGGAATACAGCTCTGTTTTAAACTATGAAAAAAAAAAAGAATTAAAAATACTAAATTTCATAAAGTGTGCAGCAACCCTGTCGAAAATACCATGAAAACTCAGTCAGTGATCAAAATTCAGATGTGACTTTTAAGTTAATTCCTTTATGCCTTAGGTCAATAATGACTAGTCTGATTGATATTGAAGTTTAGATGAAAGTCAAAGAGTTTGCTACTTGGAACTTTGATTGATGGCCTGGAAGCTTTGCAAATAATGTAAAACCAAACCTGCCACCTCTACATGTGCAGAGTTAGATTCTCAGCTGCCACAAAATTTGTAACAGATGAAGGTCTGTAATTAAGAGTCTTACGACGAATATAGTTTTCTTTATATGCCTGCTTTTTGATGGAACATTTGACACATTTAGTTTTTCCTCTAATGACTTGTATTCTCGTTCTTCTTGAGTCTTCCTTATTAAGTAATGCTCCTCCTTTATAAATTAGGAATTTGAGAAGGCTTCCTCTGAGTGGGAATAGTTTATAACCCAGGGCAGGTGTTGAAAGGGACTTGGATGACTGCACCTCTGAGTATCCTAGAGTAACTCCATAGCTCTGAACTGAACTGTATGTGAAGTTCATGCACACAGTTAAATTCACATCTACAGAGTTAATGCTGCAGCTTTTGTTGGCTTCTTTGCGGGGTGTAATGGGCTTCCTTTTCCTAACAGGGCTTTTCCTGACATGAAGGGATGAAGCAAGTTTCTTTTCACAGTTCCAAAAGGAAAGAATAGCCAGGAACAAGTGGTAAAAGCACCTCAAAAATGCATAACTATAAAGCAGTATTGATATCTCAGATGAAACTGATTTTAGGAGAGGGTTTTCTCCTGCTCCTTGCTTCTCCTGCTGCTTGAGGTGGTGAGTTAAAAGGGGCACCAAGTGTCTGAACCCTGATGAAATCTCACACCTCAGCGAGACGATGGCCTTTTTGTCATTGGCCAATGGCCGATGTCATTGTTGGTCTTAATGGAGATAAAACCTCCCACTGCGGGTTACGGGTTCCTGGAATGAACCTGAATAATTTTAATTAGAATGTATATATACTCTGAAAAATCTACTTTTCTCAAAATTCAATTCAGATAGATAAGACGGCTATAGAGATAGGACGCTACTGTCACATCTTCTGTATCTGAAGACAGTTGCTATCCCCAAATGCAGGGCCTTGCTTTTGTATGTGTTTAACAGGAGTTTGTTTTCTGAGATAAATCCGATTTGATTAATTCCTCTAATCTGTGAGAATGGAAATTTCTAAACCATTCCAGTGACCACTTTGGCCATTCATCAGATCTTGGCATCTTCAGTATCTCATAGCTGTTGGGGAAATATTGCCTAGAAGATGATAGGCAAAATTAGTCAATCTTATCTAACAACATTTGGCATAGGACCGAGGTCTGAAATTATTCTTAAAACACTATAGATTTATAATGTAAAAATCTAGGAGCTTTGCAAGCAGCTTTGCTAAAAAGCATGATTATAAAATTAGGAAATAATAATTATCTCTTAAAACATATCCGCATGTGAAGTAATGAGGACACACCAGTAACCTAATAGGTTGCATTTCGGTCTTCTCATTTCCTTTTTAGAGGGAGCAGTGTTGCCTATTGGATTTTCATAAAGTAGCAGCTACTTAAATTTACTGGAGTTTTGTTTTTTTTTTTTTTTTTTTTTTTTTTTTTAATCTCAGCTCAATAGAAGAATGTTTGGTAGCTTCCCTCTGCACTTCCCTTCCCAGAGCTGCAAGGCCAAAGGGTAGCCCGGAACAGAATAATTTTGTTTTTCATCGGGGAGGATCACTTTACAGATAGCCATCGGAGCGAAGCACGTTGCAGAGCCGCGCGGAGCCCTGCAGGAGCAGGGGCAGGAGCGGGATGCAGCTGATAGCCACAGTCCCACAGTCAGGGGCTGGCACCGTTGGCTCATGAACCCCAACTAGAGCTGTTGTAGGCGATGACCGTTTGGTGTCGAAAGACTTTAACCAAGCTCCTCTGCTGATGAAAGGCTGCTGAATTCCCCAGTAACGCCCTCACTGTTTAAAGAAGAGGTGGGAATCATCAAAGAAGGAGTACTAGGTCTTGCTAGAATGGAAATGTACAGGGTTCTCTTTTCTTTTTTTAATGTGGGGGAGTATTTTGTAATTAAAAGCTGTATTTTGTACCTCCCTTCCCTGTTGCACTGCTACAAAATGTCTTAGCACATATGTGCAAGCTAAGAGCCTCTACTTGTGGGGATTTTGAAGGAGATCCCTCTAAAAGTACTGGATGTTAGTTAGCAGGGGAATGCCAATGTTGGGTATGAGTTTTCGTCTGTGAATCTCTTAGTATTTTGGGAGAACTTATTAAGAGATTATTCTTCCTTTGGGAATGGGTGTGTGAGAGCATAGACCTGGGACAATGATGTATTGCACTGAGCCATCTTAGTGTTTGCTCTTCAGGCTTGAAAATACTGCCTGGTTTTGGTTGTTTCAGTGGGATGTGCTGAACTGGACTCACACAACAGGCATAGACGCTTGTTTCCTTTAGCAAAACTGATATCCTAAAGCCTTCTATTTCCAAAATACAGCACTGGAAATTATTCTCTAAACTTTGATGCTTTATATGTTGTGATTCTCTTTACAGCAGATTTGAGAAATGGTTATTCTATTTCAGCAAATTATCTCAATATGAACTAAGATGCACATCGATTATTTTAGTTCAAATAATACTGTCACCTCTGATCTTGAGATAGAAATATGCCACTGAAAACCATAAAAAGACAGGCAGTGCTCTCCTTTGTGGGCTTTTGAATAGGACTGCTCAGACATTTGACAACACATTTAAGACATTCAAACTGTGGCCTAGACCATATGTATTTGTCTCAGAGAAGTTAGGTGAGGCTTTAAGATGCCTCATCTTAAAAGGTTTAAGTATTGTAGCTGGAACCATGTGGGCTGGAGAAAAAAAAGTGGGTAGTTTTGTGTTGTCTGTTATTTGGGAATACTCAGATGATTCAAGAAGAAATACATGAATGCTTAGAAATCCTGAATTATCCAGAACTATCATCAGGGTGGATACATATTGAATGGCCAAACATCAAATGGCCAAATGTTCTATTATCCATTCAGAGAGCAAAAACAATGTCCCGTGGGTAACTATACATTGCAAACTGCAAGATAATGAATTATTGGGGTGAGCAGTTTGTGAGCCACATAGACCCTGTGCTCCTCGCTCAGTTTGTACGTATCTTGCAATAATACCCCTGACTTTGCGGGTTTCAGGAAGGATTTGCCAAACAAGGGGCAACTGTTGGCTCAGCAGAAACTTCCTTGACTGGCTGGAACACGTGCCTGAAGGGAGTCTGCTTTTAAGAGTTTTACTTGAGTACATTTAATTATTGCAGAAGAACTTGTGGACAGTCAGACACTGGGCCTAAATCCAGATCATGACAATACAATTTTCTTCATATTTATAGGCTACTGGGTTGGAACTCTTGATGATTTGAATGGGCATCAGATGAAGTCTCCTTATTTGAGTGGGCATTAGATGAAGTCCCCTGAACCGACAGCAGAATGATTTGGTATTCTGCAGCTCTTTGGCATTAATTGAATTCAAATCAACACATCTTTCCTGACAGTCTATCAAACGAGTAACTTTTTACTAAACTGTCCCATATGTGCTAACCAAAGATGAAAAACTTCATTTCTTTTCCACATGAGCCACCTTGTGGGCCCTCTGCCTATAGCACACATACAGCCTTTCCTGTTTGTGGAGGTGGGAATTATTTGGATGGTGTCCTCCTAATCGTACCAAATGTCTTGTGTGGTACCCCAAGCGGCGAGAGTAGAGAAGAACCTTAAGTCAGTGAAAATGCAGTGTGTCCATGTGAAACAGATTTGCAAAGAGCAAAGCAAAAGCAAGTGTCCTCCAGAGAGGGCCTCCTGTGCACTACGAGAAGGCCAGTTGAGACTTCATTGCATTTTTTCCACAAGCAAAGAACATTCACGTATTTCTAGGCTCCAACCTCATGTTTCTGAATCACACATGACAAAACTAGGCTGACAACACTGGTCTCCAGAGGCAAGCACGGTGTGTTCCTCCCGGGGAACAAACTCCCCTTCTTCTGCTAATGCCACATCTCCGGCTCCTTTGGAACGTGAAAATGCAGAAGAAAAGAACCCTACTGAGGATGTTCACCCCCGTGTCGATGCCAGGCTGTGGCTGCAGGGTCCCTCCTGGGGAGCGGGGCCTGATGACAGCAGCGATGCTGCAGAGGACAGTGAGATGCCCTGAACACACAGGCAGGAGCGGGGCAGAGTTTGCCTGCCCAGCCAAAGGTCAGGCTGCATGGAAATACTGGCACTGTGTCTGGAGCGGGCCAAACCCCAGCTCTGGCAGGCAGCGAGGGGTGGCAGCTCCAAAGGTTTATTTATTAAGTTCCGGCTGGTTTTCAGGCTGTCCACCAGGTCGGCAGGGAGCTCTGCTGGATCCTGCCTGGAGAGCGACGGGAGCGCTGCTGTCCAGCCTGCGCCGTCCCAGCCAGGCACTTCCCATTCATTATTTCCCAGTGATGAGAGGGAGAAAAGCGCTCATAAAACCCCGGGGCCAAGTAATGCAGGGTTAACGCGTGGCTCGCTGCGCTTTGGAGGCATGCACAGCACTTGGAAAGGCTCCAGCCTTTCCTTGAGGAATTTATCAACATAAAAACAAACAACTGTCATGTTTTCTGTTTATTTTGCATTTCTCAGGGTCACCGCACAGATTTTTCAACTTCATGAGCTCTGCAGCAGAACTAAAACTTCAGCACAACTGTCTTTTTCCTTCTTTCTTTCCTAACCCTCATTTTTCTTCCGCAGCCGAAGCGTCAGAGCAAACACGGCACACAAGCCCCTTATGGGGCACTGCGCTCGCCGCGCTGCTCTCAGGCACAGCCATCAGAAGAAACCAGGTCTCAGCGCCCCGCTGCTCCGGCTGGGAAACGGACTCCAGCTGCCAGGAAGTGGGGAGCGCTTGAAGGACCATCCTCGTCCCCGTGCGGGCAGGGAGCCGGTCACTGCCGCTCCGGGCACGAAAGGGGCTGGGAAGGAATTAGGGGCCTGAAGGTCACTGAGATGAAGTGCAATGAGGTACTGCTTCCCTGGCACCGTAGCCTGAGCACGTATTTATGTGAACATACGTAATCACATAGAAGTTTCTTTCTGTTTTGGAATGAGAATTTCATTTTCCTGGCTTAAAACAGAAGTGTTTTTATCTTCATGGACTGCACTTCAGGTTTCCAAGTTCCTCCCTCACCGTTGCTGATAGTGCTAATTCCTGAAATATGAAAACAGCTCCTGTTCTTCAGCTGCTGTGCTGCTAACGCACTGGCTACCGACCTGTGCGACGTGCGATGGCTACAGAACACATGCAGAAAGTACATGCATCATTTTAAGAGGTTACTTTATGAGGTTAAAGCTTTAATTTATACTGGAGTAAATCTGAAATAGTATCATGGCCTGCCCTGGGCTGATTGCCTGACCATAGCTAAGAGCAGGCTTTGCACCATACCCTGAAAAGAATTGAATTTCAAATGAACTGTGCCTCTATTTAAAAAAAAAAAAAAAAAAAAAAGAAAAAGAAAAAAAAAGCCCACAAACATTTCAGGCCACATTTGAGATGACTGCACAACAAGACAATAAGCTGTTAGTGCCTTAACAGTATCAGTGAATTATGTTCCTGAACAATACTGCATTCTGGAAATAAAAAACGGTCAGACGTGCCCCTCTATTATCAATCAGCCAGCAGTGCAGAAACAAAGTTATTTAGCTCTCATTCTCATATGCACACAGATCAATATTATAGCGTATGGAACAGAAACAGACAGCCAGGCCTTGATGTTTAATTAATTATAAATTACTATTAGTTTATAAATGACCGGGCTTAAGCAATGTGTTGTGTAAGTGACAGAATATGATGATTGCAAGCAGCTTGCTTTTTCCAAAATCTAAGCGGTGCCTTAGGGAGAATTGTGATCTAGGGCAAATGGAGGAATCCACACATCACAGCATCACTGCAACCACTAGATCTTTTTAAAAGCAGTTCCTGATTTCCAGCTGACACCCTTAGCTAGAACAAATAGGCTCTGTGCAGTAACACCACACACTCTGTGTTCCTAAGGCTTGGACTTCAGCCTCTCAGATTAATTCAATTACTTTACGTACTCCTATGTAAGTCAGGACTGGTCTTCAGCTGGGCTTATTTTGCTTATATTTCACCTTCGAATCTTCCTGTAAACGCCAGATAACCCAGTCATTGCTGAGGTTATTGGCTCTGGCCTACACGTTTCTCTGCATGTTAACGCACACCGGAGCGGCTCAGGGCGGCAGAGCCGCATTTTGCCCATGGAGTCTCCCTGTCCCCGCACCCC
>NW_010588959.1:74584-123360 GCF_000705375.1 Tinamus guttatus | reverse complement strand
CACCCTAACAGCCAGGTGGATGGCAATGATGGAAGCAGAAAAGCTAAGAAATCAACTTACTTTAAGTTAATCACTTCAGTGTAGAATTCTATTAAATCAGTGCAGCATCTCCGTAATAAGAAGGAAGGAACAAATCTCCTGAGTTTCCCACTGGCTCCTCCAAGGTGCTAAGGAGGGACGTCAGAAAGACCAAAGGCCGTGTTTCAGCCCTTCTGAACCCAGCCTAACCCGCTCACTCGTGACACTGTGAGTGCTTCACTCCTAAAGGATGCTGCAAAATTCACCGTGACAAGACACTGCACGTCAGGAATGGCTGCCGCCCTGCAAGCGCCCGCGGGCGCCGCTCACAGCTCAGCAAACCGCTGGATTCCCCACGCAGTCTGCACGACTGTGCAACGGCCACAGTCACCTTCGCAGGGTCACCTAGACCCTGCCTATCTGCAAGGCAAGCCTCTAAGATCAAGGTAAAACTAACGCAGATGTATTTTCCACAGCTTAGATCTCTAGCAGTGCTTAAACCACTGCATTGGATCCCAGGACAATATGATACCGCGGCCTCTATCTTTCACAGCACTTAATGATTTAAGCAAGGGATAAATCCCAATTTCCAACACCACAGCAGCCGGCCTAGCTCAGGGCACTGAGACTTCGCCTGCCACAAAGCAGAGGAGCGTCAGGACGAGTCCCTGGCATCACACAGACCCACCAAACAAACAGGGCTTCCGAGATCAGAGGCACCTGGACAGGCAATTTCAAACCGGACTCTATTTAAAACATGGCCTTACCTGACAGACTGGAATAGTGCTCAAAATATGGTATGATATAAAGTAGGATAGTTGGGAATTAATTCAGCATCCATGAAGATGGATGAAATATGAGGGAAGGGATAACAAATTAAAAAACAAAAAGAAAGAAAAGAGGAAAGAAAAAAATATATATTGCACAGGTGTAGAACATCAGGGGTTTTTTTATAGGTATCTTTTACTCCAGAGAATTTAGCATTCCTTTGGACACAAGCCTCCGTGCAAATAACAGGCTGTGAACATGTCATCTTTCCTACTAAATGTTGAACAAATTATTCTGTCCATCTGCACAAGTAAAAGAAATCGGACGTTTCTGTCCAACAGATAAATACGTGCTATTTTTAGCTGATTTTCTCTCCCCGAAAGACATATACATCATCAGAAGCAAACACACAGCTTTAACTGGAGTTTCCTAGGATTACCTGGAAATGGAAAAGGGCGATGCCGCGCCAGGAAAGCTTCAACTTATGGGAAATCCTCTAATTGGGGAAGCTTTTACCACCTACGAGGAGCTGCAGGAGCCGCGCAGGGCAGGGAGCAGGGCCAGGGTGACAGCGCCAACAAGGTCCTGTCCAGAGGACACCCCGCATTTACATTTGGGGTTAAATCAGGAGAGCCATTCCCACGGTCTGCGTGAAGCACTGAAAATCTGCCTTCTTTTCAGGCCTGCAGTGCAGCTTAGTGCAGCAGACAGGTGGCTGTCCCAGGTGCTGTGATGATATTAATGCTCTGTGCAAATAAGGAGGTGCCAGGGCGAGCGAGATGTTTCTATCACAGAAATCCCACCAATGCAAAGGGCTCGACCCCATCCGGGGCAGCGGGGATTTGTGGTGCGCGGCAAGGCAGAGCGCGGGTCACAGACACCCCCAGCAGCACCAGGAGAGCTCTGCCCATTTCCCGCACTTGTTCCTTCACGGCGTGAACGTTCAAACGCAGTAATTAGCTGAATTCTTGTTTATGTCAAGTCCAATTTACATTAATAAACTTCACGCAGCAAAAACACGGATGCTATAAGAAAATGTCTAGAAATGTTAAGTCATAAAGATGCAGCATAAACATTGGAGCATTTAATTAAGCGGTTTCTGACATTACCAGGTAATTACAATTTCTGAATCACTTCTTGTCGTTTTTATGAATATAAATCAACAAGAGCACCCAAAATAACTGCTGGTTGGAGGCATTTGGCTTATGCAGACATCTGCAACTTGCATGTGACTCACATTGCCTAATGAAGACAAGGAGTTGTAACAGGCATAGAGAAACATCCATGGCATCTACTGAAGAGCTGGGAAAATCTAATTCGAGGGTTGTTACAGATGTTTAGTATTCACAGATAAGGACTAACTTCATTTTCTATATGTAGTAGACTTGTTAATTCATGTATTCATTCGGACTAACTGTTGTCATCCAACCTAGCAACGCATAAATCAAGGACTTGACATTTTCTACTATTTTCTTTCATTATCTCACTATCCCTGTCCTCACGTATCTTCTGACAATCTCTGACAAGTTACAAGGTGCACTGCAAAAATTAAGCATATATTTATATTTTTATTTAAAACAGACTAAATCGAAAACCCAGCAGGCTCTCATGAGCCTAGCCATTCTCTTATAATAAAGTGCATGGTAAAAAAAAATATATATATAGAAATATAACATAACATAAAAATTCAGCCCAATGTTTTAGGGACATCAATCCGAAGATCCCAAATGCTTCAGTGGGAACAAAAAAAAAAAAAAAAAAAAAAAAGTTTCTTTCACTTGCTCTAACTGCTCCAGTCATCAGGGAGAACTTGGTTTTTCTATTGGGAGTGCAGGACAGAAGCTAAGGACCACTGTAACAGCTGTATTTATCTCGCTTGCAAGGAGCTCTCTTAGCTAAAATTCACTTAAATTCTTGTAGGTGACAATTAAAATCCATGTGTGTGGGGAAGCCAACCTTCCTGGCCAGTTTTGCAAAGCAGTTTTTCCTGAAAGGGCTGCAGTTGCAGCTGCTGCAGGCTCCCAACAAGTCCCTGCACTTTGCCCTGCCCCAGTGCTCCTGTTCCCAGCACAGGCGAATGCTTGGGTGCAGCCTGACTTGTGGCATTCAGAGGACTAATCCTAAGAAGTTTGGCATTTCCTAAGTCATGTGGGGCTGCCTGCAGATAAACTTCAAGTATAGCAGGGATTTAGTCAAAGTGGATTTAATGGAAGGAAAATGTTTCATTTTAATGGTAAGCTATAAGCAGTAAGGTCCTAGATACGGCCTAAGAACTGATACAAGCAGGGATTTATGTTGTGCACGCCTGCTAAATACCTAGGCCCAGGCAGTGCCTTTGGTTATGGCCCCTTCCTTGCAGTAAATTTTGCGAGGGGAGCAGAAACCCCAAGTTGTGGCTGCTGCAGCTCCTGGCTGCCCTGATGCTGCAGGCGGTGACGCTGCGCTCCGTAGGGATGGATTTGCTGTGACGGAGGAGGTGAGAATAACACAGTGCTTCGTGTAGAGAAGAAATCAGTAGTTTTTCCTCCCAGCTTTCATGCCAAACAAAGCAAAAAACCTCCCCTTCTTGCATATAAAAATTGCACTAATAAGTATTATTATCTTGGGCTTTTATAACATTACAAAACAGATCCATTATTAATGTTTTCTCTTCTGAACACTTGAAACTGCAGTGTGCCTCGTACAGGAGATGCTGAACAAATATAATGACATTACTTAATATAAAAATGATCTATCTTCTTTTCATAAAAAATTAAAGCAAACCTTTAATTTTGCTATGCATTTTTGAATTCACAGGTAACATGTATTACCAGTGAAATCAAAGCTGTAATTTAGCTCTTGGTAACACCAATAATTTTTCTATAGTTGCATATCAGTATACTGAATTGCAGGTCTATTACAAACGTTATGTGCCTGGAGATACTAGTTACAGGTTTTGCAAAACATTCTCTTTATTCAAGTGAGCCAGAAACAAACACCAACTGTCACATGAAAGGCTTAAAAATGCAGGTTTGGATAAATAGTCACTGTTGCCTGCTACATAGGATATACAGCAACAACTCAGATTATATGATAGCTTTCTGTTTTATACCCTATCTTTGAAAATGCCCTTGTTTTTATGTGTGAAAAAGGAAGTATAATACTTACCTGCCCATGTTTCTTGAACGAGAACCTTTCAATTCCCAGAGAACTTCATGTGAATTAACAGTGAGAACATAAGCATAAACCCTCATGTTTCTACTAATCTAATTCCTGTAATTGGCCGTGGCTTACTGGAAAAGTCTTTTTTAATATTTAACTGAATTATATGTTAAAGGTCATTACCATCATCAGCTGGAAATATCTACAGCAACAAGTGACGATAGTATAAACACTTACATACAAAAATCAGATTATTGCTATTGCATAAACCCTCCAACAGATACTGGCCTTCTGTCCACCCAGCTTCACCCAGCAGTCGCCAAGCACCTCGTGTGTCTGAGTGTTCAAGACTCATGGCAATAATTTATATACACAGAAGGGTGGAAGCCCCACGCTGACCCCACGCGTGCTCCATGCAGGAATCGCACCCAAAGCGCTGTACAACCCTCACAGAATCCCAGCATTCAGATCAATTGCCCTCCAGATGGTTGTGTGTTCTTGAAATATTGACCGTGCGTTACAGCACAGGAGAAAACTGCCATGAGAAACTCCACAGGACAGACCCCAGCCCAGAAAGCGCTAAGGATTTAGGTAGGCATTCCCCTTTCAGTCGGGTTAGCCTGTATGAGCAGGCATTCCATACATACTTCATGGACTAGGTGGATCAGGCTTTAGGGCTCTGCTCTGTACTGTAGTTTATGGTGGTGAGGGGCTTACGGCTGGACTTGATGATCTTGAAGGTCTTTTCCAAGGATGATGCGACCTCTAGGTGGCAATATGCACAACGGCCCGAGGGGAAGGTCCTTCAGGTGTTGGGCTCCCACTCAGAGTCAGGAGACACGTTAGGCACTTGTCAAAACTTCTCTGCTATTTGAAGAGCAGCCAACCAGCCCTGCACGACGTGAAAGCATCACGGACATGGAGGCAGTCACAAAACAGAGCCCTGTCACCTGCCCAGTGCCACCCCTGCACTGCTGCTCCCTGAAAAGTGCCGGGCATCTGCAAGGCTCATTGATAGCTCCGGGTTACACTTACTCAGGGGAGGAAAAGCAATCCCCAGACTTTAGTTACAGTCTTCAATCATTCATTTAAGAAGCACTTCAATGGCCATCAGCTTGACAGTATTTAAATGAAAAGATGCTGAAAATTCTCTTGTTTTCCAGCAGGAAATGTTTGCTGGGATTGGCATTTCACATGTATAGAGAAATCTACAGTAATCTTATCCTGATGACAAGTCTAGAAGAGGATTTGCATCTAGTGGGAAAGATCCAATTTATCTTTCATACAGTAATACCCAGTGGCTATTGTGAACATGTCATTTTCAAGGAAATTAAAGACAACACAAGAAAATTAATGCTTTAAGAGAAACTTGTATGGTCCATTTAACCCTTCTTTTGACTGGCCACACAGTGTAATAAGATTATTTGCTTCTTTTCATACATTTGAGAAACAGGAACTCTTTTCATAAGTCATACAAAAGCGTTAAGAGCAAATGCAGGCCACTCAGAGTAAACTTCCAAATTCCGTGGGCCCAGGAGGACGCGGGGGCAGCCTGGCATGTGCTCCCAGCAGGCGAATGCCTCTTTCACAGAGACAGTGGGATTTATCCCCGCGACACATCCCGAAAGACAAGCTGCAGCTCCGCTCAACAACGGGGGAAACTGAGGCGCTGATGGGTAGGTCGCACTCCTGGCTTAGCCTGGCAAGACCACAAGCAGCATCTGCATCCCCAGAGTCCTTCCAGACCTTCATCAGCAACCCGTTCGTTGCCTTAACCTGCCACCAGAAACACGCTGAGTATGTATGTGTATTATATATACCCCCTCCACACACATATATATGAAAAATAAGCCAATTTTAAAAGTGTGTGTTTAGCTAAGGTCCAAATGATTTAATTTTATGGTCTTGAAAATTGCAGTGATCCTTTACAGAAGAGACTTATGCAGTCAGTGCCAGTGACACTCCAGGAACAAGTGATTTTTCTGCCCTGACAGACCATACCGGGTACTGCTCAGATCCATCAGCAGACAGACCTTAGCTCCGATTGCACTGATTTATCCTTCAGATTTTGATGCAGAAGGCTTTCGGATTATTTGTCTCCTAAAATGCTCTTGATCAGAGCTTGTTCTTTCAGATTTAATGCCAAGTTATTCATCAGGGCAGATTTTTTTGCTTTTGATTGGTAATTATTCTTTTAGCTATGAATTAGTGCTGCACAGTGAAAAAAAGAATGTTTTAAAAAGGCAGAATTTAACCCTTGAAAGAACACGCTCCCTCATAAACTTAGCTTGGGAGCTGGAATAATGCTCAGATACATCGTTCTGCTGAGAGATCCGGGGATTTGCTCCTCATCTAGCTTTATGTGATAGCACTGGCATGCTACAGCTGCTTTATAAGGTAGATTAACATGCACCGGGCCCCGCTGCAGGGTGAGGGCCAGTGCCCAGGCCCTGTCCGTGCCCGTGTCCCTGGGGCCGCCGGCAGCCGCGTCGCGCTCTGAGCACCCGTCTCCCTGCTCAGCCCAGCTGGGCTCCCCGCGCCAAAAGCAGGGCCGAACGGGAACAGGAGGGAGCTCGCACTCCTCTCCGAGCTCTGCAAATTGACATTAATGAGTAAGGATCATCGTTTGGTGGCTTGCAGCTCATGGACAATCAACTATAACTTCGACCCGCCAATTAATGTTTTAATTTTACACACAGCGCTAAATCGCGCCTGCGGATGGGATTTCCAATACGCCACTAGTGACATTTTCCACTTCCTCATCTATTTTCCTCCTGTTGCTCCTGTTATGACTAAAAGCAGCAGGATTATATTTTTCACAGTGGGAAATGCATCACCTGCTGTTGAAAGAAAAGCAATTATTGTGTCCTCGCTACATCTTGGGCCTATTTGCGTAAAGCTTTAGAGCTTAAATATATAAACATCACGCATGGCGCCAGCTGAAGCAGTTAGACGCCCTGGAAACCCAACCGGGCTGCACTGGATGTCACCTCGGGTGCCTATTAAGCGTAGGGAAGGATGCCAAAGCTGGGGGCCTTCCCGGGAACGGGGACGACTCGGCGGGACGTTGAGAGATGGATGTGCTCTCCCTTTCCACACACCTCAAGCACCAGAAGTCGGCTCCCGACGCCTGTACCCAGCAGTCAAAACTTCATCATATACAGGCTCTTTCTTCCCTCAAAAAGAGGATTTCATCTGCAACTTTCCTTCTGCTTCCCTCCCACTGCCTGCAGCAGCCTCCAATGCGCGCTCATCCCAAAGCCCCGCAGAGCTGCAGCCGTGACCTGTGGCCCGGCAGCCTCCAATGCGCGCTCATCCCAAACCCCGCAGAGATGTAGCCGTGACCTGTGGCCCATGTCATGCTGAAGAATTAGGCCGAGGTGAAGAAGGAACATTGTGTAAGACAGAATATACAGTATGACACAGCTTTTCCCTCTCTCTATTGCCAAACACGATTTTGAAATAATTCTTCCATTGTAAAATTAAATATTGGGCTTTAATAAAGTTTATTATTAGGAGAGACAGTGGAAAGCTGCCATGCCAATGTGCAACCTCCTGCTCCCCAGTCTAATTCAATCATCCTTATCTACTTAGAAAATTTCTGCTCAGAAGTCCAGAAACAGATCAGCAAAAAGCAGAGGGCTACACATCCCAGATCATGTTTCCTTCACATAATCTGCTAGGAAATAAGGGCTTTTAGCACTCTGCCAAACTCAACCACCCTGGCATGCGCCTGGGTAGCTGCTCAACATTGCAATTCATGAAATAAAACCATATTTAGCAGCTTGACCCATAAAATCTTTCTTAAGCTGTGACTTTGAAAATAAATATAGCCTACAGTCTCTGTTGAGATAGGCCAAAAGGCTCAGTGATAATATAAACACAGCTAGGTTGGGTAATTCCTTTACAAATCATTTTACAAACAAGAGTTACCAAAATCTGGTATACGGATGCATTTTTATTGTTTTTTTAAAATACTTTTTATTTTTATTTTATCTTATGTCTTTTCATTTCATCTTATTTTACTTTATTCTATTTCTCCTCTGCTCTCTTTCATTAAAATATCATCCACATACTTGATTCTTTTACCTCCAGATTCACTGCCATTTCGCCTGCTCTGAGCAGGGCGCTGTAGCCATCTCAGCACAGGGAAATGTTAACTAGGCTCCCTTGAAATCCCAGTCTGTATCCTCTGCTCTCTGGCTTCCTACAACCTTACACCCAGTCACAAACAGTATCACAAAAATCCCTACAGCAGAATTGTGCTGGAAATTCTGGAAGAGAAATATTTTTCTCAGCAGTGGATAAAAATAGTCGCAGAGCACTAATCCTCCATGGACAGATGGCCGTTGGTTGTACACTCTCCTCTACAAGCAACATTCAGAAATTCATTGCTCTTTATCTGTATTCATTAGGTATTATTGGTCTCTTTTCATTTAGTATCAAAAGTGCAAGTACAGGGAATTCCATTCTACACGTCCGCTGTTCAGCTGATTACTCATGAACAACAACACTTAGCATTTATATAGTTCTTTACATCTCTAAATTATGTTATAAATCTTGGTTCACCATAAAGCCTTACATTTCTTGCAGAACTCACCTCTCAGGGGAACATTTGACTGAAGGGACAAGTGTGGCAGTGCCACACTTGGTACCTGTTCCTGAGGAAAGGAGTGGACAAGGACTGAGAAGATGTGGCCTTACAGGCTCATGCCATCAGTTTTACTCACCTGCTTATGTGGAAACAAGAAGGGATGAGAAGCAGAGAGTAGAAAAGCAGCGTCCAACTGAAGATAAAGTTGCTGAAGGATTTCATGGCACACCTGCCATTGTTGCCTGCCCGGGAGAGGACCCAAAGCAGGAGATTTTGCAGCAGGATGGTGGCCCTGCCCGGAGCCAGCTGCCTCCAGACCTGTCATGGACACAGCTGCAGCCCGCGCTCTCCGTGCTGCTTGTTAGGAACCCACTGCTGAGGCTTGCCAGATATTTGTTAGCAGATTCAGGGTAATAATCTCACAAATGGAGCCCCAGCACCAGCTTTGGTTTATAGAGTTTTGCCTGTGACCCGTTTTCTTTGTTTGCACTGGCCCTGCAATGCCAGTTAAGCTGCAATGGCCCTGGGTCGTGAGAGCAGCGGCTCCGATGGAGCACGCTCCCAAACCCGGGCATGTCGACAGGATGTGAGAGCCCTTGCAAGCACAGATACAGAAGAGAAGTTTTGATGAGGGCAAAAAAGAAGTCCAAGGGAACGGGGACACAAGGCACTTTGGTGGCAGCGTGCGGCCAGTGCTGACATCAGGGACTCCCCTTGGCATCACTTCAAAGCACACGGGAAAGGGGAAGCCACGGGCAGGAAATTCATAGCACCTCCATAAATACTGTGGGAAGGGGGAAGCGTGGCATTTCTGTCACGCCGCAAGGAATTAAACCCATAAACTCCCCAAAACGGGGCCAACAGCTCTCTTGGCCTAAAGGACCTCTGGTTTATGTTGCTAACTCTGCTGAGACCTCATCCCGAGCAGCTGTGTTCCTTGCTAGCCCATTAAATGTTCGGTGACTGCTGCTATCCTGTAGCTCTGCAGTGCTTAACAAAACTGAGCATGAAAATGTGCCTTGCCTGGGACAGCTCACTTACTGTGCAAGCATTTGCTGGGCTGAAATTTCAAAAAGCACAAAAAAGAAGCCATTCTTTGATATTCATTATACAACCAGCAATTTAACAATCATCAAAACAATTGCAAGCTTCAAAACATGCTTTGTAAGTGAAGCGTTTCCAAGCCATGATCCAGGGTCTGTAATAGCTTCTAGGGGGTTGAATGAAATAAAGGAGTCTATTAAGATAAATAGATGCTCAACTTCAAAATGATGCCTTGATGTTGGGTATTATTGGGAACATTACTGCTAGCTTGCAAATGGCAGTGTCACCTCAGTGTAATTTGTGTCATTAACTGTCCAGAAGTCAAGAAGCCTCCAGTGACACACTGCAAAATGCAGCCTCATACCTGCACACGTCATTTAGGACCAATTCGCTGGGACACTTATTGAAGATTGCTATAAAAAACAACCAACCTCATAGCCAAATTGCTACGTATCCTCTGGGAACATGTCTGAGATCATTTATATTATTCAGTTAAATAATACAAGTCAGTATTTGGCCAGGTTTTTAAACCTGGGCAACAAACTGATCAGTGGCTCCATTTTTTTTCAGGAAACTGTACATTATAATAATAAAAACTATTTTGTGATGGAGTTTGGTACCTCTATGTGCAAAACTATGAACTTGCGTACTTCCATAAAGGAAGTTCTTCATATGCATTTATAATTTATTACTCTACAACACCTCCAGAACTGGGCAGGAAAAAAGCCACGAACGGAAGCTTGCATCAGCGGTGAGTGACGCTGGAGCCTCCACGCTGCACACTGCAACCTGAAACACTTAAATAAATCTCATTTTCTGCCTCCTCAGAGTGCTATGGAAGTCAGGGCTCATAAAGACATCTCCAGTGAGATGCTTAAACTGGGGACTACAGCTTAGACACTTCCTTGAGGAGATTAAAACCTCATTCCTGTCATTGCAACAGGAGCATAAGGAGGAAGGAGCCAGGGGACGACTGCAACTGGAGGTGCCTGCAATTTCTGGGCCATTTTCAGTCTGTGCAGGCAGATTCTTGTCCCAGGCTGGCAGAAATCTGCGCACACAGAAATACCTGTGTGTGTAATCACGTCCAATCGTTTGCAAGATTGAGACTCAGAATAGTTTCTTAAAGGAGTGTTTGTTCTCTGGAAACTG
This sequence comes from Tinamus guttatus, assembly GCF_000705375.1. The sequence goes on along the minus strand of NW_010588959.1, from coordinate 112,643 downwards.
GAACTGTTTGTTTTGGATAGATTTCTGCTCTTCTTTGCTTTAAACATGTTTTATTGCCACAACATTTCACGAGATGCAAGTCATCCTGTGAGTTTTTAAATGCACCAGCCAAAAGCTGACTACTGCGAAGGTTGCATTTCGCCCCAACACTTGTTAGTGTTATGTTGAATATTAACATGCAATAAAACCCCCATGTTTAAAACAAATAATAACAATTTAATTAACAAGAAACAATTCAAGGGTCTATTTTCTCTCTAGCTTGATGGAAAATCTGGTCATTGACTCTATTAATGGTATAACAGGGTTGAAATTTATCTAGCTAGGCTATAAACACTTCAAAAAAAATCTAACAAAAAAAATTAATGAATAGTAGTTACCTTTTTTTTTAATAATTGCACAATTTATCATTATTGTCACTAAAGCGAATGCATTAGATTCCTTGAACCTGAGAAAGGACAGAAATGAATTAATAGCCCATTTTAGTCAGCTTGCCCTAATTAGTAGCTTATCAGTCACATTACACCCTGCAGGACACTCGTGTGCGTTACAGAAAAGGCAGATATTTAGGCTCCTATACATTTTGTATCCTGTTTTAAAACTGGGCTCCTGGGCTTTTGCTTAATAAAAACCAACTATGTTGCTCTACTTGCAAGCCATAAACAAGACCAGACTTGGGTGTGGGTTAGCACAGGAATTCAGGATTCCAGAGGTAACGAAAAGATATCTGTGACATTTGACATCGTGGAATTGTTCTTCGTGCCTTCCTGGGGCTGGGTGCTGGGCTGCCGTGACTGCAAGAGGTTGAACGAATTTCACTAGGAGCCCTGGGAGCTTCATAGGAGGTCACAAAGCGGACACATTTGGAAGGAAACACTGAAGGGAGATCATTAAGATGGCAGGAGGAGCTTTCAATTACTCAAGAGACCCCCATTACAAGTGAACACACCCTTCAAATCTGACTTCTGAACAGCTCTTACCCTCACCCTGTTCCCAGACTTTCATGCGGAATAACACGACAGACTTCCACCTTCCCATATCCCATAAACATTACGCACCAGATGATCACCAGAACAAGAGAACAGCGAACAGTAATATATGTGCTAAAATACCATAATGTTATAGCAAGAACATGATTAGGCAGCCCTCGGTACACATGGTTTTCTTGATATAACCATTGCCAACCTTGTGCCCTAGGCAATGCCGCACTGATCAGTGCTGGGGGGTGGCCTTCACCTCCTGCCCTGCTGCACCAGCTCTGGGGTTACATCATTCCCAAGGAGACAGGACGGAGAAGATATTCTCCTACAGGAGTGAGGAAGAAGTAGGAAGCATGGAAGAAGCAAAGGGTGAGGAAAGAGTTAGGATGTAGGGTAGGATCTCACCCACAGATGTGGGGAGAAGAATCTAAGCTCCCAATGATAGCCCAATATGGGGACAGAAAGCTCAGTGAGGGTGGGAAGTGGATGGAGTAATGAAAGAGGAGGAGGAAAAAGGAAACAAAATCTGACAGCAGTGCACGGTGTCTGAGCCTTCTCCTTCCGAGGGAGGTGCACAGGCCAGGCCTCCTGGACCCCACGTTCATGCAGCCCTTTTGCTAGAGGCTCAAGACTTCAAGAGGCCCCAAAGGGCTTTGGGTTTCAGGGAAGAAATATGACCTCTCATAAAGGAGGGGGAAAAGTCTAAGGAGGAGTGTTTGCCCGAGGATTACCTCAGGAACCTGCTGCCAATTCCAGAAGCAAAGTCCATTACTGCACCTACGCCGCCGCCTTGACCAAGTTGCTGCAGTGTAAATGGAAAGATTCTTATTATCTGCCTGGGACAGAGATAAGTTTGCACTTCAGAGAAGCAGCTCCCTGGCCTCAATTGCCTCATCATTGATTTTCTCCAGGCCATGCCTCTCCTGTCACACTGCGCAGAGAAAGCCTCCTCTGAGAGCTCAGTAAAGAAGCAGTGAATTTAATGCTGCTGAAACCCACTTTATTCCAGGGAAATCTTGCAGAGATGGGGCTAAAGGGAATCCAGTTACCTCCCACCTGCACTGCCATTTGCTTCCTGCAATCCACCCCACTGTGCTCCCATCATGGCATAGACAGGGCTCGATGAGAAGGAAAGCAAACGTACAGCACAGCACACACATATATATAACATACGCGCCACAGAATCACAGAATGGTTGAGTCTATATACAGCATATATATAACGTTCCTCTCAATGCAGCTTAGGCTCTGAATTTCCGTCCCACTGATGCACTGAAATTCAAAACATATTTCCAGAGAAGGCCTAAGTCACCACCGGATGCATGGTTTTCAGAAAGACATTTTTCTCTCTAAAACCTTCCCGTTTCAACCTGTGCAGCCCTCTCTTTGGCCAATTACCTGTGTGACTATTAAAAATGCGACCACAAGGAAAACAGTAGGATTCACAGGGAAGTTTAAAATCAGATGGAGTCGCTTGCTGCAGCTGCAATGTCTGAGTGCTTTCTGGTGGGCTAAATGTCTTCTGTGACTTCCACACAACATCCAAAATAGGTTACGAAGATGACAGAGCCGTATAATTAGTTATGGTTAATGAACATATGAAAGGTTTGCATTGTATTCTGAGCTGGTAATTACCAGCCCCTTCATATTCACTCCTGTGACTGTTCCTTGTCTGTGAATGCTCTATGTGTGCTAAGTCAATTTATCAAAGGGTAATAATGAAGCCTCAGCAACGTCTCCGAGTCTACTCACTTTCTGAGCCTGAACAGTATCAGCTGACCCTTCTGTGACTGAGGAAGGAAGAAGAGTGAATATCTCAGAAGCATTTTTCAAATAAAGCATTGTGAATATTTCACAAGTATTTCTTACAGCTCCATAAGGAGGGCGGATGTGTGCGCGGGGCGCATCACAGGTGTGCTGGCTCCTCCTCCCGGAACAGGAATTTGGGAATATGGAAACTGGCATTATGGAAATAGGCCAGCAGGTTGAAACTGGAGCACAGTGCAAAATGCTGCCCCCCAGAGCAAACGTGGGGATGGGAAAAAGTAAGCAGATTTGCCTCTCCATTTATTACCAAACGTGGCTCTTTTCTTTGTATCTAAAAATCAACAGATTTCCCCAGCACTGTGAATTTGCCAGCAGCAGGTCCCCTGCTTGCACTGTGTGTGCTATAAGAGGGCAGGATTCTGCAGCCGACCAAAGCGCTCCTTCCCTCTCCTGTTCTCCTTCTCTTCAATCTATTTAACTTCTGAAAAATATAGGCACAATTAAAGTTCATAAAACAATGTCGAGACTCCTAAGACTGAGTAGCACAGAAATGTGTTTCGAAAATGCTTTCTCTTTTGGCAGACCTGCTGAAAACCTTTTATCATAATTAGAACTATTAAGTCACATTATATCAGTTTCCATATAAGGCAGTCATAATATTTGAAAAATAGCACAGTTCCTTCATGCTTTTCAAGCTATGACATAAAATGCACAGAAATGCAATGTAGGTGTCATTGAAGCCCACCACGGGATGGGAGGCAGCGGCAACGTACAGCCAAACCGGAAAGAGGCAGGGAAATTTTTTCCTAAGATAATTCTCAAAACGCTCTGTAAAACTAACCTAAACATACTTTGGATTAAAATGACAACACTTGGGTTATCTTCTGCTTTGCTAGCTCATTCTAAAATTTTTAGCAATGCACATGAATGATTATGGAGGTTGCCTGCCTGTTGCCCTAAAGAAAACGTTTATGACCTGAATAGATTAATTATATTCTCCTCTTAAATATCAATCCTGCAGGGCTAGTTATTGTTGAGTGCAAATATGCCACTTTATATGCAAATAAAATGGACCAAGAGTGGAATAAAAAGTTCAGCATATATCTACTGACAAATCATCTTATTATGTTTTATATTAGCAGGCAGAAGATCTTGTGGTATGAAATATTAATAGACTTCAACAGGATGCAATACTTGCTCTCTTGTTTCTACATAATCTTAGCCAAATCTTCATTACATTTACTTGGCTACATTTGCTTCATGTGGAATGATTTTCAAATGAATAGTTCAAAAAAGTTGCGCATTGCATGACATATATCTAAATCTCTTTTAATACTCAATATCAGTAAACCTATTTAACAGAATAACATATATTAAAAATAGATGACACTCCCATGTTGGTGGGTTCCAGGAAAGACGGTGCAAGACAATTTGTTCATATTAATGCAAGTCCACAGAACCAAAGGCACAGAATCCTAAGGAAAACTGGCTTAATCCTTAGTGTAGTTGATCATGATACAGCTCACTTCAGCACAGCACGCTCTGCTTGTGCAAATGTTCAGATATTCATGAGCAGAAGGAATCTCAGGGCATAAACTTTGAATTTTATCCTTAATATTAGATGTAGTTTCTAGGTGTTGACCTTCACTGTATGACTGTACGGCAACAGGCACTCGGCAGTAAGTTACAGGTATATTAAACACTGTGCAAACAAGTGAAAAAAAAAAAGCGTTTGCTTCCATCTGCACTGGAGATTCATCCAGAGCTCAGATAATATTGCTTTTAACAACCCACAATATTTGGTCAGCTTGCTACTCATCATTTTCACACAGCTCAGTTGTTTTCTGATGACTGCAGAGATTGCAGACAAAAGTAACGCGGTGAGAAATGGGGTTTGCTTTATTTGCAGCTCAGAGCAGAGAGAGGCTCTTCTCTGTGTGCCGAACGGGGAGCGCTGCCCTGGCCTCGGAGAAGGGCTGCGCCGGGTCGGCGTCGCGGGAAGGGGGCCCAGCAGGGCAGCCGAGGGGCAGCCCGGGTGCTCAGCACCCAACTGCTGCCCGCGGGAGGCAGCTCCCGGGCAGGCTGCTGGCCCCAGGAAGGTGCTTTGGCGTTTCAGACACCCCAACCTTTCTTTCGGAGGTGCCCGAAGGCCCAGACTGTCACTTGCCACCAGGGGAGAGCGGAAGGTCTGCAGAAGACGAGGCCTTTCCTTGTTAAATAGCAGAGAGCTCTGGAGACCTGAGGAGCAGGTGACGTCTCTAGAGGACTGCGAGGGGTAAAGGCAGAGCAGCTGCTCAGTCTGGGACTCGCTTGGAGTTTCATGATTCTTAAAGTAATAATAATTGCTCAGGGAAAAGAAAACAGGAGTTAGGAATCATGATTAATTCCTCATTTACCTGTTCTCATCTCCTGTGAACAAAATGGAGAGTCTTCAGTAAGACAAATTAGTGACGTGGTTGTGTTAATGAGGGTGACAAACAAAAACCACCTCTGCCATCCCTCAAATCCGCCATTAGAGGAAGCCAAGCTTGGAATGAAGTTGTATTGTTGCATGAAATATAAATACAAGAGGAGTTACCCTTTATTATTAGGAGTTATTGCTATCATTACTTATTTTTTTTTCTGCATGAACATAAATATAATTTAACTAAAGCACCTAACTGCATGAATGAAATCAGCTGAATGGAACTTTATAGATTGGTTTAGTTTACCACCCTTTCCCACACATTACAATAAAACATTAACTAAAGTGATTATACCATTTGTATACTCTATTAATCAAAATCAGCTGAAGCCAATGTCAGAGTTCCCGACTGAGTTCGGAAAAGCCAGTTCTGCCAGCTGAGCTCTGGATCCGGCCACGATAATTAAGAGCAGATCATCATAACAATGATTAAATCATGGCAATGTCTTGACATAGGATTATTGCTAGTGAAGAGTGAACTTCGTTATTAAAGTTGCCAGGAACCCTCACCTGCTGTTGCAGTTGAAAGTTCACAGGGCTTCCTATGTGCCCTTATCTTGGACGGATCACAACGAGCTACCTGGGCTCTCCAGTGCTGCAATATATAAGCATACTATTTAAACTACATGTTGCTTCACGCTCCTGGTGTGTTTGATAACGATACAGAGTGATTGCTTTCTCAAGCAATTGCGTTAACCCAGGATGCTATGCAGAGTACTATGAGCATAGTAAGAAAGAAAAAACAGTGCAGCTCTTCTTCCACAAGAAAGCCTCAGTCCTCGTGTGGAAGTTACCAGCACTCTTTGAATGCTGAAGAAAAATAAATAGATATAAAAGGATGACAGTAAAATTACACATGTTATTTTTAGGCTCTCATTAATCAAAAATATCCAAACAGAATAAAGCAAAATTTAGAAAAATAAACTGCTGCTGAGCTTAGATCTTGCACACCAAGCTACAACTCGGAGATGGTTTTTCTAACTGCTCTCCTCCTGTGGATGGAGGGTGGCACTGCTGCTCATGTTCCTCTAGCTGCTGTGGCACGAACAGGCACCTCTCTATTAATCAGGGATAGCTGAGCCCCTCGTCTCCACTTCCCAGATAATGCACTGACTTCATCGCCGCTCGCAGGCAATCTTTCCCTTTTTTGTTCATTTTTTAACATCTAAGAACAGTTGCTTTTCAATCTTTCTCTGCACCTTCTACTCCCACATCTGCCTCAGATGCCTTTCGCTCCGACTCCTGCCATGCTTATTTTCGTTACTACATTGAAATCTTGTGCATAATTATGTGAGGTTGCTATGGAGATTGTATGTGATTTGTCAGGAGCAAAATCTATTGTGCTGGAGATAACTGCACAGCAGCGTGCGCAGGAGCCTTCTTCTTTATCCCCGGGGACTGGAACGTACCTGCCTAGATGTTAACAGCTACGAGCAAAGCAGACTTCACAAACAGACAAGTTTGTGCTCTGTGCACACGCTTCTCCGCAGAGCACAGCGCTTTCACCGACGGACATGATGCAAGACGATGGTTTCACAAAATACAGATGTCAGTGGTTTTGATGAGGTGCTTTTAAAGCATCCACACAATTAATTCTTTTCGTCGGTGAAAATGTCTTTATTCAGTGCACATGACTTCACATGTGAAAGATAAGTTGCAGAGTAACTTCAAACCACCTTGGCTTTCATGGAGAGAACTTGGAAATCATCCCGGCAGCAGGATGCTGGCTCTGGGGCCGGGATTGCTGGCGGGGTCGTTGATGAGGATTGATACTGCTCCGCGCTCACAAGCAGCTCGGGCCGCCCGGCAGCAGCTGAACGGGAGCCGGCGGCTCACGCGCCGCTCTCAGCAAGGCCACGGGTCGCTCCTTCCACACCCTCTAACAACTTCCCTCCTTCTTCAGGCAGGGACAAGCTCAGAGAGCCGACGTGTTTGCACAGCGGGTGGACAGCGAAGCACAGAAAGACGCCAAACATTTCCACTGGGGAAGACGTGGCTAAAGAGCTCCCGGGGATTCTGAAGGGAAGCCCTCCCGTTGCAGGCAGAGGAGGCTGAGCATGGGGACGGAAAATGCTCAGGAGAGGAAAAGTGCACTTGTAGGAACAAGGTTTGCATAAGGAAAATGCAATTCAAGCAACTTTCAAAAAACCTACTCCTTTGAGAACCTCAAACTCAAGTGCAAGGATTTGGAAAACTACAGACCCTACAGTCCAGTTCATCATCATAGGCCTGCCATGAAGAGAGCCCAGATATGAAATAATTTACTACCCTGATAATACTGGATGGTAGAGAAGGGGGAAAAGACGGTTGCGGAGAAACACTACCATCTTCAAACACTTCAATCCATTCATCTTCCAGCACTTTCACATCTCATAAGAGACCCTTTTTTGAGTGACCATTTCTACTACTCTCCTGCAGATCAATGAGGGCAATGCAATGAGTGATGAACGTTTGCTGCCCTAGACATTTCTCAAATCACCAATAATGGAATCATTAATATGTAACTTGTTATGCAGGGACAAACACCCCCTGTGGTGTTGGGATCTGTAGGCAGAGACCTGTCTTCACAACATGATCTTGCATTAAGCTACTGTTCAGTCCTGTTGACTAGGAGCATAGACACACATCTGAAGTGAAGACTCCCTAAATAAAACCGTCTTTTGATAAAAAATATAACCATTACATCCAGGTCTTTGAAGAAAATGCCCGTGTTCCCCCTTCATTCAGTGATCCGGACTTCAGAAGCAACAGGATTTTGAATGATTGGTTTGTACCTTCCATCGCCTACCCCGCAGGCTTCCTGCACAGCCTGCCTGCTACCTATAGTACTTTGATTGCTCTCCTGCTATGTTCTGAGGGGCTGAACTGCTTCAAAAGCACCAGAAATTCACTGGCATGACTTTGGGGATATTAAAAAAAAAAAAAAACTAAGAAAAAAACAGGGATGGCTCCAGTAGTTTATAATGTTGCCAGAACCCTTGAAGGAATTTATGACCTCATTATGCACAGATGGGAATGCATTATTCTATATATTGCTAATGTTACAATTGTGTTGAATAATAGAGCTTTTTAGTGTTTGAAAAGCTCCTCTGCAGCACCTTTTGAAGGTAGTTGATAAAATATGGTCAGAGAAAGCCAATTATTGACTCCAACAAAGCTGTTATACTACTCTATGAATCCTCAAACACATTTTTTTGCTGCAAGAGCTAACAGCTAACTGTCTGACTAAAGGTCTTTTCAAATAAGAAAAGGAGAAGAAGAAGGAATGGAGATCAAACCTGGAGCTGCACTGCCTTCCTCATGGCTGATGTTCGTAAGGAAACTTCTGCAAATCACTCCAGCCATGATACACACCAAGGACGTTCCCCAAAAGAAAAGGGTGAGGAGAGGTGATCTGGAAAGAGCTGTTAATCTGTGTGATGAATTGCCAAATTCCATTACATTTAATGAGTCCCATCAATGCAGTGCTTGAATACCACAAACAAACAAATAAATAAAAAAAGCCCTATCAAAAGACTATTATAAACAGTTGCATGAAATAACAGTAAGAATCCTATTAATGACTACGTAATTCAGATAAGATAATGAAGCCAATTTTAAGTTTTACTAATGCGTATTTGGTCCTTCAAAGTTTAATTTTCTAAACAAATGTCAATGTTCCTTTTCCCTATTCATTTTTATCCCCCCTGCCCCTGTTTTATAAATGAGCTCTCATCAAGAAAAAAAATCATGAAATTTAATAGAAAACTCTATTTTCTGAGGACTGTAGGACTTTATAGTGCATCTCTCTGCTGCAGAATAGCTAGTGGCTTAAAGAAATAAACGGATGAGAAGCACAGAGGCATCATGCACATCTGTAGCTATGGAGAATAACGATACAAAACCCTTGTGAGGCTGCTGGAAGAATCTCCTGCTTCCAGGTTTCAGATCCTATTACTGTCTCTGTAGTAAGAAAAAAGATTTTGAAGAAAATCTTCATATTTGGCCCAATGTAAAGGAAAGGATCAAAGGGGAACCCACGTACATATGCACATTTAGAAGAATATTTTGACACATTAGCACCTGCCTATAGGGAAATAGGCCCATCCAGACCCTCAGTAAGGCATGGAGCTAAAATTCTCCTATACATCTCCTTAAGGAGCAGATGCTAATGGTGCATTCCCAAGAAATAATTCTTGATCACTTGATGGTTAAAAAAGTTAAAACTTTTGTTGTGAGCAGGAAATCAAAGTCATGAAAGTCATGAACAAGAAATACCTACAAATCCCTAGAAATAATGAAGCCCAAGTCTTGGCTGGCTCTGCAGCAGACAAATGAGAAAAATATGTTGTTTCACATCAACATCTGTGGGCAGAAAATACTCGTGATTTGCAGGTACTGGCTGAAGCAAATTCACTTCTGCTGCAGCTCCACAACTTCTGTAGCCAGGAATTGTGAATTCCTGGGAACTGACCAAAGAACCATCCAGGATGAAAGCTGGACCCCTGCTCACATCCAAGACGAGGCTCCCGCTGGCTTCAGCAAGGCCACCGTGTTTCACCCCAGCCTCTTCGCACAAATACAGTTTATTGGGCTGATTGCTGGTCTCCCTATGAAAGTCCCTTAGCACAGTCCTTCTCAGGCTGCACTGAAAGGGACACTCTCACCCTACACTTTCCCAGATGAACTGAGATCAGAGCACCCAGGATTAATCCACATATAGTAAAGAGAGAAGGGCAGATATCACCAGGACACGAATCAACAAATCTTGACCAGAAAGCTGCAGGTTGGGAAGGTGAAGACAGAGCAGGTTATCATTTGCTCATCGGCTATGTGTGAAATGTTTACCTGCCTTATATACATATATAGTTCTTAAAGCCAGTTTAAAATGGATCCCACAGTTGATAGATGGAAACTAGAGACCTGACCTCAGCTCTGGCATGAAGTGAGCTTTATGTGAAGGGTCATCACTGAGGCAGTCCCGAGCATCACCTTCAATCATCCTGGCCTTTATAGCATAATCATAACCTGAGCTTTGCATCTTACCTCTGAATCGGGGAATTTCGGCAGGTTGGGCCATCTGCCTGGCGCTTTTCACCAGGCAGTATGTTTGCAGGAGGTTACTTGTGTTTTGTCCAATTAACTTTGGGCACTTTTTCTTGAGAAAATTCTTGTCTATGGCACTGGCTTCTTTTATTTGCCAACCCTTAGGCCAACGGCACTTTGAACAGCCCAAGATTCACAACTCTGGCACTGGAGGAGTGCCAGAGATAACGAAGAGGGCAACGTGCTGTTCTGCAACGTGCTGAACTTCCTGATATGGCGCAGCTCATGTAAAATGACTTTTAAAAGCTTCTGTTTGGGCTAAGTCACAGTGCAGTTGACAGGGATGCCACCAGCAGACGTGAATCCAAGACCTGCATTGGAATTCTTCGTATTCTCTCCAAAGTGCAGAGCAGTGCCACTGTTTGCCCCTCTTTCCTCTGCCCCGGTGCATATAGAGTTATGTTTGCACAACTTATCTTCCATATGATAAGCATAACAGATCTCTTCTGTTTTGCTCTGCAGCAAAGCATAATTCTTTATTTATCTTTTAGGAAAATGCATTTAGAAAAACAACATATTATGAGAAACTGCTCATTAGCAACCCATCTGTGTCCAGTGGTGTAAATTTATATACATATTTACCATTAAAGGAAAAATAATAAATATGTAAGTAAAAATGAGGTAAATCTGCTATGTAAAGACAATGAGCGCTAGAAAGCTTAAATTCACTTGAAAAGTTACACATCATGCTTGATCTAGTCACACACAGCGCTGTAATTTTGTTAGATTTACCTTATTTTAATCTATGAGAATAAATACTATAGTATTTTTCTGAAGAATATTTTTGTGCAATTTAATTCCTTCACATCATCGGTGCCATTCTCTCAACAGCTTCAACACAACAAACGACTCCACTTCCAAAGGGACTGACAAGCAGTAACAATGTCACTGCAAGGGTGGGAAGGTCCCTCGTGCCCTTCGTCGCGGAGGGGACAGAAGAGGCAGCTGGAGCCAGGAGAGGACCCGAGCAAGGGCACAGGCCACTGAAATGAGCATTAGGGAAGAGGAACAGTGCAGTCCTCGGGCTCCTTCCGCCTCACAGGGACGTTGATGGCCTCAGATTAATGAAGTCTTTGGAAAATGGGGCATTTTGCTGTCTACCCTCTGCATTTTGCCTGCACAATTTGCCTGGCATAACTGCACTGGCATTAGCTCATCACCATCTACTGAGCCGCTGATTACCAGGCAAAGGGTCAACTCTTTGCATGTCTGGCTAAACTTAAAAAACCTAAAGTCTACCTATGGGTGCGTCTCTGGTGTTTCCCATTAGCATTATTTCTGGAGACAGTCAGCCAAAGGAGTTTACATTGCACTTAGGTCCCACACGCACCTCAGGCTGCGCCACAATGTCCAGCACTCTAGCACTGGTTTAAGTTCAAGTGTCTTCTCAGCCTCAATTCCTTGAAAGCTCAATACAACCTTGCAAAGAGTCACCACACTATTTACCTTAGTCAGCTGCAAACTAGGTACTAGCGTGCTCAATATCCTTTTTTGGAACAAACATCTTCCCAAACAATTTAGATTTGCACTAAATCTCCTCCTTCGTTTCAGCAATACTTTTCTCCCTCAGTTGCTTGCGAAAGCATAAGCTCATCATGCACTGTCCAACACTCATCAGATTATCATGTAATAATTTTAAAATCTAATATTGTAATTCTTCCTTATGATAAAGTTTCCCAGGACGGAAAGCTAGAAATTACTTTGAAGTGGCAATTTGTAAAGAAGATTAGCTGGGCAAAGTGGATCTGAGGAGTTTGTTGCTAATTGCGTCAATAAATGAGCTTTGCAGGAAATTCTAATAAAAAGTTCCAATAATCAGGTGATTCATGCCAAAATAAGCTCTAGTATTCTCCACTTTCAGCTACTGTATCTAGTCCATTAAGACCTAGAGCCATCTGTGGCTAACACTAGAGTCCTAAAGTAACAATGAGCATTTATTTTATTATGCCAGTTACAATGCACACTCATTACGTGCCCATGCAACTGTGCCTTACACCCAAAGGAGTTTTACCACATTAGGGGGACTGTGTTACACACCTGGGATGGACTCTAAGCACTGTTCCACAGCTCAGGGCTTTCAGCATTGCAGGAAGAAGCCAAGGGCTTTGGTTTTTATATGCATTATATTTTTGTAGATGTGTTATATGTATTTTGTATACGTGTTAAGGCTGCCCGGATGGAGAGCACAGCCTTTATTAGCACCAGGCAACTTCCAGGCTACTCAGAGCACAACAGTCATTCCAGGAGGCATCATTTTTCCTCACTCAGGTTTCCAACCCCTCAAATCACAGGATCGAGTGAGAGCAAAGGAAACATAGTTCATGTCACGCAGACTCAGCCCGCAGCCTGAACCCCACAGGTGATTCCTCCTCTCCACATGCCCAGGCGTTCACCACCTCCATTTGGATCTGAATTATACAAAGCTCTAACACAGCAAACCAGAAATGAACATCTGAGCACTGACAACACCATCCTGTGCTTTGTTCGTGAGCTCCAACACTGTTTTTTGAGACTGCTACCCACTTGGGCTCTTTTATCTGTGAAGAGACTCCCTCCTGGAGCATCTCCCTGCCCAGATGTGCCCTTCAGCTCATGGACTGGTGGCATGTTGAATTCAGAACTGATCTGAATCAATTCAGAACTGATCTGAATTCACAGATCAAACACCCAACGGCAGCACTTTCTAGCCTATTCCACCTTTGGTCCTGTTCCACATGAACATTTATTTTATAACGCCATTTACTGGGTCTTCGGAGGGCCCCTCCACCAACTTAGCCCAGAAAACCAGGTCACCTAAAAAGATAAATAATATATCGTTTGCTTTATCCTTTCCCTCTCATTCGAAAGCAGACACATCCTAACTAATTGGGTTGTGATTTTGGAGCCTGTGAAGAGTTTACATGTGAGAAGAAATTGCGATTGCAACGCTAGAACTGAGGAAACAAGTTTGACCTTTAATTCTGGGAAGGACTGATACCATCTTGAATGGTTTCTGGAAAAAGAAAATATATTTCCTTCAGTCAAGAACTTCCCGCACTAGAGGTAGTATCACTCTTCTGTGCAAAGCAGCTAGCTGGGAGATATTAGTCATGAAAGAGAAGAGATCTCAAAGGTGGCAGGGCCAGCCATGGCTCTCAAACAGCGGGAGCCGAGACCTTCGCTGCACTCTCTGCTCCATGAAGATTGACACAGAGACCAGAGCAAGACCACAATGAGGTTCGTAAGGACATACGTATTTAAGTGCCATGGCAGTCCACTTGCAGATTTTCTTGGCTATACGGCTTCATTTGTACATATAATGCACTGTGATAATCAATATTATGTATATTGGGTATGTTTACTGACTGGGTTGGCCAGGGTGCCTCCAACAGCTTGGCTTGCAACCTTGGGCCTGGCTGCAGAGGAAAAATAAAAATTAACTGTCACAGAAAACATCCCCTGGTGCCCAAAGCAGCTTCCCTAGGTAAAATAGGTGCAGTGAAAAGAGGAGGCAGCTGCCGGGGGCATCCACTGTGCGGCCCCCGCTCCTCCCTCCACAGCATCGCGGCCTCTGCCGAGCAAGGGAAAGGGCTCGGGAAAGGGAAAGGGAAAAGGGCCGCGAGCAGGGAGCCGAGGCAGGCAGCTAATGAGACTTTGCTGCTGAATGCTCCTTTGATATGAGTTCAACCACGGTCACATCTGCGGGCAAACAAAGCTGAAGGGCTGGTAAACACCCTGCAGAAAAGAGCAAAGTGGTAAAGAGGCCTGGAATACTGGAGCGCTCGGAAACTTGGCGTTATTGGGGGAGTGAACGAGGAGAGAGAAAACGAGTGTAAAAGGGCCCACAAAATGCTCATACGTTACGGAGAAGCCTGGTCTCCATAACACTTGTCAGACACTTTGCCCTAACGTGACACAGCCATGGTGGCACAGCCGGGAAGGGCCCAGGGGGCTTTCAGGAGAGGTTTCCAGGAGAAAAAGAAATAACCTCAGGAAAAGGAGCAAGAATTCCAGCAAGACACCTCAACTCCTGCTCTTTGCATTGCAGGTTGCCACCTGCCCTGCCAAGGGGGAACAGTCTGCATCCAGGACGCTCCTTTATTTTAATACCACAAAGTGACCCTCAGCACAGCCAGTGGGTGTGATACAGAAACCAGCAGTGAACACCTTGCACAACGTCCTCAGGCCCTGTGGGCAGAAAGGCCCTTTATCAGAACATGAGGAACCGAAAAAGTCCTCGGTTTCTGTAGTTCGGAGAAAGGTTTGGGGGGTTTCATCATTACAGTACTGAAAGGGGGTTAAATCTTGGTTTTCAGCAAGAATTTAAGAACCAGCTACTGACTTGTTTTATTGACCTACCCTGTGTAGGCAGCCCTGCAAGGCTGAAGGCACCACAACTGTGCCCACACAGGTACGTAATTCACGGGTTTTCTGCATGTGGCCCTAGTACAAGTGCACAAAGTCTTCAGCACCCTAGATTTTAGAAATACGGAGAAGACTACTGACTTATTTTTAAGAATACCTACTTATTTCTCTCAATTTCATCATGGACAGAAAGCAGGCATTTTCTTTGCTTTTCACATAGCAAAAATAAGTGTTCATAAGGGTTTTTAGCAACTAATCCACATTTTATTACTCTCTCTGCCAACTCTAAGGAAATATGTATCTTATTTTAGTGCAAATTCTCTGTAGATTATGGTAGCTTGTAAGTTATGTGATGAAACCCCAAACCAGATTCAATGCTGGAGATTTTCCACTTCATTTCGTAGGAAAGTTATGCCAAGCTCAGGAACATGCCTGTGACAGCAGCCAAGGAAATGCAGGCTAACGCACCAGCTGAGTTTCACTTGTTGCAGAGAACTAAAACCCCAAGCCAAGCAAACTTCTGCTCAAGGGAAAAACAAACAAGAACCTGCCAAAAAGCGCACAAAATCTCTGTTACCCCCCAGGTTTGACTCCCTGCTTTCCCAGAGGACTTTTCAGGGTCCAAAACCTAGCAGGAGAGACCTACCTCCTCTGTCCTCCGCTGAAACGCGGTGAGCGGAACATGGACACGGCACTTCCAAAAGCATCGAGTGTGGATTCAGAGTAATGGCATCCCAGACAAGGAATACCTAGAGTAAGGAGTGATGCCCTCTGGAGACCCTGGACACCTCTGCAGACGGCACATCCTGCAACGCGCTTCCCGAGACCTTCGCTGTCACATCCACTTCAGGCTGTGGCTCCCCTATGATAAGTCATCTATGCAGCAGCTTAATCTGATTTATTTACTCCAGAAAATAATCTACTAGGTCTGACCTAGTGATATGGATTATAGACATTTATGTAAGCCTGGAATGCTGCTCAAAAAATAAACAGAAATCTGTACGCGCTGCTTGATATAACAAATCATCTCTGCTGATAGTTACTGCACTGCACACACCTGCACGGAGCTGAATTCCACAAGGGATCCTCTGAGCAGATATAACAAATCATCTCTGCTGATAGTAACTGCACTGCACACACCTGCACGGAGCCGAATTCCACAAGGGATCCTCCTCTGAGCGGGAAGAGCTGGTGGCTCTTGACTTAGGACTCCTGAGCTATGAATATAGTCCTGTCTCCATCTGATCGGTTCACTTCCAGAACTGCTCTTCAGCAGTGCCCTTGGCTTTTGTCATATTAATAGTCTGTTCATTTTCTCAAATTCACAGAGATTTTCTTATCGCCATTTTAATTCCTGATTAACACAGGAGTTGCACATCGAGGCCCTTCTCAGCTCTCAGAGGTCAGTTACACAGGGGGCTTCAAGCCCATGCGCTGACAGAAATTAAACACTGAGGTGAGCGTGACAGCCAGGGCTAACAGCAGGAAGCGAGCTCAGCCCAAAGGAAAGGTGGCACAAGCAGGAGAAGAGCTGGCCAATTGGAAGAATATCGCTGTGATGGTTCAGTATTTGTAGCATTGAAAGGACCACTTCAAAGTCAATAAATAACTGTAGACTGCATCCGAAAAGATTCAGTAATGCATTATGAATAAACATTCGGTAATGTATATTCACTACTCACACTGCAGATTATTTTGTATAGAAAAAGGTCTAATTCTGCAACATTTTGTTGTCCAGGTTAGAACACAGTGATGAACCAATAGCTGCGGAATGCAGAAAGTGCAGATTTTTTAAGTTGCAGTGATGCATCTCTGGCAATAATAAAGAGGATATTATGATGAATTAATATAAGAAGAATTTAAAACCATGTTCCAAAATAAGCTGTGATACAAAACAGTTCCTTCATCATTACCTAGATAGTCTAACAAATGAAAATGCTTACATTAAATCTGAATCCTGTGGTACTTGGTATTTAATTCCTTCAGTGTCCCAGATGCAGTGAGGATCTATGGCCATTCAGCCAAAGCAACACACTGTGTTGCTGGGAGGATTTAAATACATAATCCCAGCAGTACATACACTGGTATCCACAGCGCTCTGGTCTAACCCAAGTAAAGTCACAAACTGACACAAAGGGAAGGATCCCAGGTTGGGCAACTCCTAAGCTACTGCTTGTCCTCTTCTGGCTCCTCTTACAGAAAAACTTCAATTTATTTCAGGCTGAAAAATAATATTCAAGCACTGCAAAGCACTTGAGAAGTGCACTACGTGCTTTCTACCTGCTATTTCTTTTGACCTGGTCACATCATTGCAAGCTACCACGGCTTGTTAACTAGCATTTAGCAGATGACCGCAGTGGAATCTTACTTTGGGTTTGGAAAGAGAGGCTGCAGAGGGGCTCTGCTGAGCTATAGCAACTCACTGATCTGCAAGAGGCTGCCAGATGAAGGAGCACAACATACTGAAACAGAAACCATTTTTAAGTTGTCATTTGAGCCTGGTTTCCTCTATAAGCTTGATAACATTAAGAGTTTAATTCCAAGTACTTTTAAAATGTAAGATTTCTTTGCTAAAAGACAAACAAATTTCCCTCAAGCCTGCAGGGACGCAAACTTCCAGGACTGCTCCATGCCCAGAGCTTCACCACCGGGATGTGTTGTGAGGAAGGCAGAGGCAGGCCCAGGGCTCCCATCCTGCACTCACCCTTTCCCCCACGGGAGCCCGTGTCCGATAGCACACTGCATTCCTGTGCCCCCTTCCCATCTCGTCCCTCTTTCAGCATTTTTTATAAATGCTATCATTTCCTGCTAACTTGCTGTGCTATTTGTGTCGTTTTTACTGTTTTATTTACATTAAACTTCCTCTTCTGTACAATTTACTGGACATATTTACATTCCCATTGAAGAGTAGTCCCACTGGGCAAAAAGCAGCACACTGGGAAGCTCCCGAGGGCTTCCTGACCAAGGGGAAACAGCTCATTGCAGTTCTATTTTAAACTGGATGTTTGCTAGTTATCTCCAAGACAACATCAGACTCTGCCTTACATGGATCAAGGAGAAAAATCCAGCTCTCCTTCATTAAAAGTGTTTGCCCTATTCTGCCCGAAGCCAGTATATAGTAGACATAAATTTCAGAGCTAATGAATGGTATCTTGAGGAGCCGAGCTTTAGCGGGGCGCATTACTGGAGTTCTATCATGAAAGTCATAGCAGGGCACATTACTGGAGTTCTACCATGAAAGTCATTTCTGTATATGCTGCATCCTGGATAAACAGAGGTTTTAAATGCTGGAACAATGTCAAGGGTTTTATAAGGCTTGCCACCACAGTTATTTACTTGTGCAGCAGACTTTGAAAGAGTCTGAAATAGTGCATTTGTGTAAATCACTTTGCTGAGCAGGACCTCACCGAAGACCTGTAAACGTTTCGTATAATTAAGAGGGAACCCAGGAAAATATTAATAATGCATGAGACCTGCGTTATTGATACCACATGTTACTTCTGGTGCTCGAAAGGCTGTATCTTCAACATCACGTGGCTCCACCACAGACCCATCTGTGGCCTCTGACTGCTTTGCCTGGGCTTTGCTCGTGGAGATGCATCTGAGCAGAGCCCATGGCTTTGTGCACAGCATGGAAAGAGTCACTAGTAGTGCACTTTCTGCCAGAACAAATTCTGATTTTTAAACATGCTTCCTTTGTCTCATCTAATTCCAAGTCAGGAGCGCAAAAAATAAACTGGAAAACTGATAACCAGAGTGTAAAGAAAGCACTGATTAATGTCAGCTAAGAGCATGAAAATCCTAGTGATGTGAGCCAGATTTTCTCCTCCTGATCAGTCTTTGTACAAGCAAGCAGCTGGCTATGTCGGATGTCTAAAACACAGAGTTTGGGCAGAAAAAAAAAAAAAAAAAAAGATTTTGTAATTTCCTCAGTCTCTGTTGTTCTTGTAGTCACATATCCTATAAAAACAAGATTTGCTGAAACATGTTCCAACAAAGGCTGTGCATTGGCTATAGCTATATATATCTTAAACATCAGCCCTTCAAGTTCTCTTCTTCACAAAATTTTTTATTAAAGGAGCCTGACGCAATAGTTCTTGCGCTAACCGCTCCCTGTCTACAATCCACGAAGCATTTGCTGGCGTTACAACTTTTCCGTAAAAACCCTAACTGCGGGTCTTTGTGGGAGCTCCCGGCAGGCCGGCGGCCTCGGCCTCGCTCTGCAGCACCGTCCCCACCACAGGCCGCTCCGACGCTCCGCTACCGACGGGGCCGCAGAGCCCTGCTCCCCCAGGCCTTGGCTTTAGGACAACAGCTGAATAAAAAGAGTAACTCTGAAGCAGAATGGGAATGTATCCCCCTCTCACAGCCTGGCGGTGTCCAGCAGGTATTTTGCCAGGCTGGCCTCTGGATTCCAAGTGAACAGCAAGGACCAAAGAGGCATTGAGCAGAGCAGGCCTCAGCACGCGGCTGCCGTTCCTCTCCTCCTGTCTATTGAGAGGGCGTCAAACATGTCTGAAACGCTCCGTACCTTCACTGCTGTCACAGGCTGCCGAGCCCACAAAGTTCAGAAAGGAAAATAAAAGCCCAATAAAGCGGACACCTGATAGATTTACCTCAGGATTATAAAATTGCAATTAGGATTTTCAAGGAAGTTATTAAAAACCTGGGTTAAGCTGAAGTCCCTGTCACTAAACATGACAGAGTATTAAAACATTACACAACGAAGCATAAACAACAATGTGCTTCATTTGTCCATTTACTTTACAGTCAGCTGAAAGGGTATTTAGGTCATTACACTTAAAATGCCATTGCATTAACTCATCTTTCAAGCACCACAGTCTGCAGATACCAGCAGATCTGCTGCCTTTTCCGACTCCTTCCGGGAAAGATACAGACGTCCTAATAACTGCAAAGGGGGATTTAAGCCAGAAAAGTTTTTTGTAGCCATTTTGGTGTCTTCCCAATAAGTGTTCTCTCATGTAAGGCCCCTATTGACTCTGTGCAATGCAAAGGACTGATGGAAGGACAGTTTTTTGGGCTGTGTGAGCGGTGCGGAGGTTTGCGCCGCAGGAGAAGCATGTGGCGGGCACGAGCTCTGCATATGAAGGGCAAGCAACACAAGCAGCACCGTGCAGGCCCGAGGGGGAAACGTAAAAACAAGAAAGTTCTGGAAAACACATTCTATAAACTAAAGACAAATCCAGGATTTAGACATATGTCAGGCTTGGAATGAAAAGTAATTCAGAGGAGATTTCCCTGTCTGTATTGTACTTGTCTACATTGAATATTGCTCCAGCAAACATGCCAGCAAGCACTCTTAATCCTACTTCAGAAAATGCTTTATGCTGGGCGGGGGGGATTTCTTTGCTGACATCAGGTCACATTAGCTGATCCGTTTCCTCAATACTTCCAAGCTTCGGCAGAACGGACTAGTTTCTTTTGCTGTTTTAGCTTGCAAAGTCCATGAGTAGAAGCGCTGCGGCTGTCCCCTGCTTCCACAGCTCTTCGTTAGCACCTGTGGTACTCTCGTTCCTCTCCAATTATGTCAGTATTCTCCTCTCCTGTAAAGTGTGGCCATACAAAAGCCCAGATCTAAGCAATGACTCCTAGAACCAAGCCCATGACATTGGCATCTTTCACACAGCACTCGCTGCAGGTTAGGCATTATATGGCTTAGGTATAGGTAAAAATATGGACCTCATTATCCAATTAATCACAATAAGCCACGGGAAGAGAAAGCAAAATATGGCCTTCATACTTACACTGTTTTCTTCTTATCATTTTAAATCTCTTTGTATAGATATATTTCTAATTTACAGATCCTGTCAGCTTGCCTTACATGCAAGGCTTTGGGCTATGCTTATGCCTGTTACTACATGAAACCTCATGTCCAAGGCAGCTATAACACTGCAACGGGTAAAGTGAGCAGTAACTGCAGTAATTTCTGTTTTGAGGAAAACGATGTAGCACTGCGATGTCAAAGGGAACACACACTGTTTAGCAGCTGCATTCATCAAGTGTTTTTTTCAGCCCTGCTTTTCCACTCAATCAGTGTTTTCTGTAGGTGCCTTATTGCGTACTGGCACTGACTAGTAAATATATTGCCAAACAGACTCTTTCTGATTATAATTATAGGGGAAATAGACTGAACTCCGCTTTGGAACACCTGCGAATTGGGCACAGGAGATGTGCAGTAATGAATCGATAGTCATTGGTAATGTCAGCGTGTTTCATATACGGTGTGGGGGAAAAACAAACCCTTCGTGCCCACTGCAGAGTACCTGGAGACGCTAGCTGGACTCATGCTATACGGGCAATGCAGGCCCTTCTCTCCCCATATGTCTGGCAGGTGCTAGCTAGACCACGGGGAGCGCAGCCCCCCACGGTCACCCAAGGACTGCCACGGTCTAGGGTGGCTCCTTGGAGGCTCCGAGAGGCTCTGCCTGCTCTTCCTAAGAGCAGAGTTCTACCTGCAGGGCGCTGCTGGATTGCTTCACGTTCAACACACAAATGATGCACAGTAGTTTACCCTCATACCTAGCATAGAAGAATAGAGTCCTTAATAACAGATACGATTTATTTACAATTTGAATGATTTATTCACATCTTCCATTGTTTTTGAGAGGGAAATTTAGCTGGCACACTGCATTTCCGTACTTGTGTCTAAAAACACATAACTATTTCCAGAGTTTATTTTTCCTATTAAGCTTTGAAAATGTTCAGCATATTCCATATAATACATCTTTTAAAATATCATTTTATGTCCCATTTTGGAGCCTGAGTAGTGGATTACATAGGAGAAATGAAAACAGTGGACAGCAAATTTCAAGAGGGAATCAAGCTGCATTTCACAATTGAAATCCCCAAATTGGATTTTAAAGCCCCAATCTTCGGGAGGCGTTTCCAGGCAATTTTATTTCTGTCCTAGGCAGGGCCAAGGATCAGACCACAATCCAAAGAAAACACAAGTTGCAAAGACACCTTCCTTGGCTCTAACTCTAAGCTACACCAAGATATTATGAGTAGGGAGAACAACACAGCACGGGACGACTGTGAGCAAGGAGGTGCTCGCAAACCCAGTGAGCAGATTGACCTTACCTACAGCCACACGGCTGGGGACTTTCCTCTTTATTTACTGGAAGGTGACTACTTCTGCATGAGAATAACATACCATATTAATGGACAAATCCACATTTCTAAGGCTAAATTCCCTTTGATGTTAATTGGATGGTCACCCAGTTAAGAACACAAAGTGTAACTGCAGGATCACTGTTTCTTTCCTGTACCATTGTAGGGAGAGCCTGACAAAACCCCCTTGTGTCCGACCCAAATGCGATTAAACTATATTGCCTGCTTACACTGAGTGGTTATTAATCACCTTTAAAGCCAATTTGTGAACTTGGCTTCAAATTCTGTTCATACAGCAGAATTTGTTGCTCTACTTGGCTTTGTTTGAAAATGATAAAAAATACAGGGAAAAGCATTACCCAAACAGATGTTGAATTCTCTTTCACAGGCGAGCATAACTCAAGACTACTACTACTAACTTCATACAGGAAACTTCACACAGGATGTTACTTTCACACATTTAATCACAAAGTAAAACTTTGCGCCACTCCAGCTTCTGTTTCCACCATTAAACAAAACCGGACACTGAAAGCAGCATCGTCTCATTTTGCAAATCCTCATTCCTCTGCCAAACATTTGGTGTAGCTTAATCGTACTCAATCACTCCAGGGCTTTCACTGCATATATAGGAGTATGATATTAAGTGACAAGTGACTAAAAAAATAATATGGTAAGCCTGATCGTTCCAGCTTAAGTTTTCCCTTAAGTTTCCGCACTTAACAGGTTGTATATACAAGATGTACATTGAAAGTATTACTTGAATTGTTCAAAAGATTTTGTATGCCTACACAAGCATGCATTTCCTCTCACTTCACTGAAGCTAACAGAAGAATCAGTTCAATTTCATTATATTTATTTCATAAATTCAGGGCCAGATTCAGTAAAAACTATGTTTTTTCAGTCTGTGTGAAGGAACATTAAAGTGACAGCATTATTTAATTTAGCACTGCCTAATTTTTGAGCAACAAATGCTAATTTCCTGCTAGTCCTTGTTTATGATGACTTATTCATGGGAGTTGTGCTTTAAAACACTTAAATCCATAGAATATCCAAATCTGGAGCTTGGATTGCAATGCACACAGATTTTATTGATTAACTTCTGGACTCCACAGTACAAGAGGGATGTGGAGCTGCTGGAGAGAGTCCAGTGCAGGGCTACAAGGATGATCAGGGGCCTGGAACATCTGCCCTATGAGGAGAGGCTGAGGGAGCTGGGCCTGTTCAGCCTGGAGAAGAGAAGGCTGAGAGGGGACCTGAGCAGTGTCTAGAAGTACCTCAAGGGAGGGAGTGCAGAGGAGGGCGCTGGCCTCTTTTCAGTGGCGGCCACCTACAGAACTAGAGGTAATGGCCACAAACTGAAGCACCAAAAGTTCCACAGGAACTTAAGGAAAATTTTTTTAACAGTGAGGGTGACAGAGCACTGGAACAGGCTGCCCAGAGAGGTTGTGGAGTCTCCCTCTCTAGAAATCTTCAAACCCACTTGGACGCAGTCCTGTGCCACGTGCTCTAGGTGACCCTGCGTGTGCAGGGGGGTTGGACTAGATGAGCTCTAGAGGTCCCTTCCAACCTTAAGCATTCTGTGATTCCATGATTCTATGAACTTGGCCTGAGAAAATAGATGGGCTAGAGAAAATATATTTGGACTCTGGATTCAGCATGAGAACATAGTCAGCACTCCGATTCAAGGCCAAATCAGACCTCACGCTCAAGTACGCAGGGAATGAGGTTGCAGGCAGCTGTTGGGCTGAGATTCCTACCCTGAGTGACAGAAAATACTTGATATTTCCGTCATTTCTTGCCAAACTCAAAGGAACATTCTTCATTTCCTTGCCTCTGTGATAATCTGGCTTTGGATCCAGGAACTGACATCCTCATCCTGCACGTTTTTGCCTTACACCTAAACTGATGTGGCTGTCTTTGGACAGATGATTCCCAAGAAGAAGAGGTGCCACCCCAAGCTGTCCACAAGTGTCCATATGTTCTGTACACCTGCATACGCTCTGCTTCCTCATTGCCGCCTATTGCAACGTTTTGGCAGAACTGCTGAACAGAGGAATAAACGATACGTTCATGATATGGCTGGGCTTTGCTTGCAAGAGAAAGGATTCTTTCCTCAAGAAAAGCCCAGATGAAATACATGTCCTACTTGTGCTGACCACCCTACCAGGCCTCCATGTCTCTCCTCAGAGAATGGGCTGAGAACCTCTGTTTTTTAATCAGTTTTAAAAAGTCCTGGGTCCACTTTGGTGCACGGGATGCATGAGGGAGCTCTGTGTGTCACTCCCAGCAGATACTTCTCCACATCAACATTTCTCCCAGGACTTTCCCTTGCTGCTTTTTCGCTTGTGCTGACACGTGTGTTTCTGCTTCAGCCTCTTTCCTAGCTTCACCCATTCCCAAAGTTTGAGGGGTTCCTTACTTTGTTCTTCTATGTGAAGTTTTTGTTTAAAGTTTTTGTTCTTAGGAAAACTTGAGGGCATGTGAAAGCCCTTTTCCTACAGTAAGAATCTCCCATGGGATATCCGTAGCCACATTCCCTTCTGCATGAGCACCAGGAAAAGCAGCAACATACGGCCAGCAACAGCAGGGCAATGCAGATATATCCCATGGCCAGACGCTTGCCCTGAGGAAGTCAAATTCAACCAAGGCGACCATATGAAACACCCTGAACGCAAAAATTATTTGCTGACTTGTATGCCATGCTGGGGCAGTTTGTCCTTGAATCACATGAGAAATGAAAGGTTTCAAGAAAGAGTTTTGAAGATCTCTTTCAACTTCTCAAAAATATTTTGACTTGAAGTCATCAGTGTCTATGCTTCCCTCACCCATTTATATTGTTGCCACTTTCTCCTTTAATATTGTTTTGTTTTCTTAGTCGTTCTTTGAAGATGGTTGTTTGAACTGTATTACAAAATTTTGTGTTTGTGGAAAAGATGCCACCCCTCTAGCTCCTGCATTAGCTTTTAACAATCTCAGTTCCTTGTATTGCATAGGATTCCTAGCCCCATTCCTCCTTCCTGAAAAAAAAAAAGTTCAATTTGGAAGCCGTTCCACATGCAGAATTCCCTCCCGGATTAACAAGGCTGATGTCACCACTGTGTAATTCAGGGTTAAGCCACAGTAACTCCCTTGATCTCCATAAAGCTGTAACAGCAGAAAACTCAAGTAACAGAGCAGTGAGTCACACCCAGGCAGCTCTGCGTGGGGAAGGTTCTGCTTGTGTCCACAGAGGACTCCGTGGATGCTTCTCATTTTTCACTGGATGCTGCCTGCACCACGCTGTGAAACATGGGGCTAATATACCAATGCACACTTAAAAAATTTATACAAACCCAACAAACTGAGAGTTGATTCTGATGTTAGTGATCCCACGTATATCAGTGGCCTGGAGCTGTTTGAGATACCATGCCTTAAGACAGCCACAATTAACTAAACAATCCTGATCAGATGAAACACAGCATATTAACCTACATTGAAATAGGGTCATATGTGGCTTTCTTCTCAGTTTGGTACCTGAGCTGCAGCTCCTCCAAGACGTTTATCAGCAACGTGGTTGTGACTTCAGGCTAGGAACAAACCAGGGGTGCAGCTGTGCCCCATGGCTGCACACCGAGGTGATGGAGATGCCTATCAGTTCACACCTACACTCAGACTTCCCACTTCCACTAAGCTTTTCCTCTGGTCACTCATGCTGATGGCCTGGTAGCCAAGAAGAGCACAGGGAATGTCCCAGCTTTAGACCCTACCAACCTCCAATTTAATGTGCATCACATAGGGCTATTTAAAGCACTGGTAAATGAGCCAACAAACTACTGTCCATGAGCATTGCATCACATGCTGCCAGGTTTCTCCGAGGCTATATAAAGCTGTAATATGTTCGCTAATGAAGTGCATGGCATGCTCAGGCCATATGGCACACTGGAACTGTACAGTACAATCCTCTATTCATGGGAATAAATAATCAATATCTGACACGTGTAACCATCACGTTTATGTGATGTTATGAAACTGCTCCCAAAGAGAACACATGCTAAAATAAACAGGGAGAATTTGATTGCTCACTTTCTTGTGTCCTTGTTGCAGTTTTGTTTATCTGTCATTTTTTAAATAGTTTGTACTAATCACCCAAAATGCTAACATATTTTTATTTTCCCTCTATGTCCCAAAGCCATTGCTGCTGTGGGAATAAATAGAAGGCGATTGGCTACTATGATTTCATTTCAAAAGTTGCAGCTGCTAATTACCCTTTCTGAAAAGCAAATATAGCCATTTCCCATATCTACTCTACATTTTCTCATTTCCAAATAGGAAACTACAGAAACCCACGGCAGTTAATATGTCAGCTTTTATTTACATAGCTCTTCAGTCACCATGTGGAGCAGCATCTCTACCCAACCTCGTGGATTATAAAAGGATTTTGTTGAAAGATAAAATGCTGGAGAATGGGTCGAAGTATGTACATAAATTCAAACAAACACATAAACAAAACCCAGAACACTTGGGCTATCTCTGTGCATTACGGTAAATGAAGCAGTAATCTCATAATACCCGCGACAATGAGGTCTCTCCATTAGCTAATAGCCCTTTTTAAACACAGCCTTATAATAATTCTATCAACTAAACAAACATTTTTAGAGGAATACGCACAGAATCATTCTGAAAGGTCAATTTGCAAGGTAGGAAAGGTAGAACGTTCTGCTTCCCTGCCTATTTTGCAGTCGTTACATTCTGAACAGTGGAAGCCTCTACGCAACCGCGCCGCCCCTCATACGAACGTGCCCTGCAGTTAAACCAGCCCCTCGGACCCACGCAAGGTGCCAGCCTCGTGGTTGGGGGTCAGACCTACCTTGAGCAGCCTCAGGAAGGGCCAGCCTGGAGGGTGGTGGCAGCGGGGCGCGCGGCCGGGCTTCCCGCAGCCGCGCATTCCAGCTCGGAAAAGCCGCTACGCTCAAGCGGAGGAGCAGGACGACGCTCCTCAGCCCGAGCGCGGCTGCTCTTCTGCTTCTTGTCAATATTTAACTAGTTTGTCAAGTGCGATCATATCACCTGTCCTCAATCCCACCCTTGCAATCCCAGCTCCGTGGGTGTGCTTCCAACACGGCCTCCCAGCCAAATATTGGCACCTTACCAGAGTGGCCGCTTTGACCCGCAAGACGCACAGATTTCTTCCTGCGTGCGCTACCACGTGGAGGTGACAGGTTTCCCAAACCAGGGCACCAAAGAGAAACTAGTATTGCAACCCAGCAGCTGCAATACAGCCAGGCACAGGCTGAGTGCATCTTTCCTTCTTCTTCATGTACATTTATATTCAAGCGCGGTGCATCTCGGAGGCGCGGGCAGTTCGCCAGCGCCGCTCTCAATGGGATACAATTCGGCTCTCCAAATTCAAAGGCACTAATACGATCAAGCAGCAGAAACAATGATGCAGAGCCCGTCCGCTGCTTCAAGCTACAGCAGTTAACATTAAAAAGTCAATTACTACCAACCCACAGTGATATTTTCTCTTAGGAGGTAGAATTTTTTAAAGAAGTGCAACGATGTCTCTGCTATTCACTGGGAGAAAATTCCAGCTTTTAACACTGAACTTTGCTTCCAAGAAGGGAAGGAATGCAAAAAGGTCAAAATAATCCAATATATATAAAACTATTCCCCAAAGATCTCCTTTTCCCCATCCTCCCTCCCTCTACACTTTTTCACAGGAAAGGTTATTTGGAGCCAAAGAGGT
Organism: Tinamus guttatus; assembly: GCF_000705375.1. The sequence goes on along the minus strand of NW_010588959.1, from coordinate 85,151 downwards.
TAGTCCATCCATCCCATGGGAGAAATGGGATTCTCACTGCTTGCCAACATTGCAAAATAAAGCTAATGACAAGGACAAGAAGGGCAGTTTACTAGCCCAACTTCCCAGCTGAATTTCTGTAAGTCTGTGGCTACTAGACCCAAGTCTTTGAAGATACACAACGTTTATAGCCCTGCAAAGATAGCTTACTGATGACTAAATTGGGTCTGAAAATTTCCCTCTATACATGTGCGTATACAGTCAGTGCTTGGAAATACTCAGAGGAAAGCTACTATAACAGTGCTGGACTCAAAGTCTGCTGAAAGCGGGAATTTTTTGGCTCCCTTCTCTGGCTTTGGGCAGGGCCAGGCTCCACTAGCACACGTGTGCTGGAGCCAGCACCAGCCCCGTCCATCCTGGAGTGTTGTGGGCAGTGCTGGGCTCCTCAGTGCTAGAGGGACGTGGAGCTTCTAGAGAGGGTCCAGCGTACGGCAACGAAGGTGATTAAGGGACTGGAGCATCTAATGCATGAAGAAAGACAAGCGAGCTGGGCCTGTTTAGCCTGGAGAAGAGAAGCCTGAGAGGGGATCTGGTCAACATGTACAAATACCTGAGGAGAGAATGTAGGGAGGATGGGGCCAAACTCTTCTCGGTGGTGGCCCATGACAGGACAAGGGGTAATGGGCAAAAGTTGAAACACAGGAAGCTCCACCTCCATGTGAGGAAGAACTTCTTTCCTGTGAGGGTGACAGAGCCCTGGAACAGGCTGCCCAGAGAGGTTGTGGAGTCTCCTTCTCTGGAGATCTTCAAACCCGCCTGGATGCCACCCTGGGCCACGTGGTCTGGGTGTCCCTGCTGGAGCAGGTGGGTTGGACTAGATGATCTCTAGAGGCCCCTCCCAACCTTAACTATTCTGGGATTCTGTGATTCCTCCCAAACCTCTGCCTCTCAGAGCACTGCTAGCTGTGCCCAAAACCATCACTAGGTGGTTTAGGGTTAAGATATAGGGTCTTGTCCAGAATGAAGTGCCTTAAGATCATCAAAACCTGACAGTTGCTCACTTCTGCCATTCAGATTACAGTTAATATTATCAGTCAGTAAAATCATATATGCAATACAATTGTTTTTTAGCTAGCAAGGGATTGTTAACCTACGTGCAACCTCTTGAGCTATCCAACTCCCCAACCCCTTCCCTGCTGCTCCTCAGAAACTCGGCTAGGGCCTGAAATAGATGCTGGCCCTCAAACAGTCAGAAGCTATTTCGTAGCCCTGCGCCCGCACCATGCACAGCCGCTGCCTGGAACTAGTGCAACAAATGCTCCTCTTTTGCAGCAAGATATTTTTGCCTTTGATAAATATTAACTGACATGCAATAGTCACAGCAAAAGCAGCTGACCCATATTCCCTAACTGGAGGAGCGAGGAGGAGAGCAAGTTTTCCTCGACGCTATCATTAGAGGCGCTCAGCTGCTAGGAGCTATGAAGCAGATCCCTCAGCGGAACTGCATTGCGCATCGCTGCGCCCAGCGGCCCCGCGTGGGGCATCAACAGGCTGACGCGCAGTGCATGACACTTCCCAGCCTATTTCATGTGCTTATTTACTTTTTTAATTGGTCAAAAAAAGCACAGACACTCCAATTAAGGCTTATTTAATATCGCACATTTATCAGCACATGGAGTCTCTGACAGGAGGCCGAGTAGCAGAGGAGGCTGCACCTTCACAGGGGACATGTGGGATGGTTGCCAGCATCACAAGATAACCCTTACACTTGGCCATGAAGCCATTTGCTGTATAAAGGAACTGATGCTTTCAAAAACCATCAGTGACTGTACCTTCAGTGAAAATGACCTAAAATTCCTAAAATAAGCAGACCCGAACAAGAATCTTTAGCAGCTCTTTATTTTTAGAAAGGTGAAAAAAATGCTAAAAATGCTACACTTCAGAAAGTCTTTAGGAAAGACTCTATTCTTGAGCCTCCAAAGCTGTTTATCTTGAAGCTAAATCTCTGCTAGTGATTTCAGGTTGGGACTGAAATTTGGAGGTTTTGTGTATTTTTTGTGAAGAAATTATTTGATTCACAGCGTGCAAACAAAAAGAGGAGGATGGGGAAAGTGAAAATACTCAAGCTCCACCTAGCATTTTAAGTCATATAAAATACCATGAGCCTCAGAGGAAAATACTACAAATTTGGCATACAGGAAAAATCTTTGTTTACTTAATACGATTCTGACTGCTGATTTATTTATTAATTAAAGTATTGAGCGAGCTTCCCCAGGCAAGCTGTTCGGGTTGCCAGCGTGAATAGCTTTCCACATCTGCTGCCAACTGATGTCTCCCCTGACGGTGTTCAGAGCTGCAGACCCAGATCTCACCCCGTGCAGCGTCAGCCCTGCACTGAGCGAGGCCGTGGAGCCGCTCGGCCTCGTTGGCAGCTGCTCTTTCCACGGTCGTTCGGCTTTTGGCAACCATCTCCCGACTTTGCTTTTGCCGCTGCATCCATGGCAAGGAGGTAGTTACCAGGTCCTCCGTGCACCCATCACTAGGGCCCATTTTTGCATTCTCAGAAAATAGTTTTAAGCATATATAGCTTGAAGGCTATTTTTAAGTTGCTTGAGATTCTCTGCTGTTCGAATAACAAGAATAGACCCAGGCATCACTGCGGAAGCCTCGGCCTCTCCTGCAGCCCATTTAGACGTGTTTGTGGTTTCGGCATTGACGCAGCACCAGCCCTTCCCTGGTTGGTTCCCAGCGCAGCAGATTGAGCTCACACGTTCACTCAGGGACCTCAGCGGTATCAGTTTAGCTCTCACCATCCTGTAGTGATTGCTGAGCTAATTCTGTCAAACTCCCACTGCCCCCAGTGGAAATTTGGCCGGCATGAAGTGAAGAAAACCTGGATCACGCTCCGTGTTTGGGAGAAAAATGAACTGTCTTGGTAGCTGCCACATTTATGTGCCAGAAATGGTTGTGCGGGATTCTAAAAGGTGCTCAGTTTTGGCCTCTGTTCCCAGAGAAATCAGTCAGTGATTAAACTTCCACTGACCTCAGAGGGAGCAGAGTTAAACTAACATTAAGAATTTAGGATCCAAGTGTGCAGGTTGTATGTATTGCACTACGTACCGTCCTGAGGATTATTTTAAACCTTTTTCTCCACCGATTCTATTGGCAGTGGATCTTCTGCAGTAGATGCTGGAAGAGGCTGAATAAGTACCACTGTTTTTCAGCGTCACTTAAACAAATTGCTTATAATGCCATAGGCTAAACGAGAAGAGGCAAATTTTGACAAGCTCCTCATGTTTTTTCTTTGTCTCGGAACGTGCTCATTAATCTGCTAATGCTGCACATCACCCAGCACCCAGCAGAGCAGCAGCTCCAGCACTGCCGTGTTGGCTCCACCACACAACAAACTGAACATGACTTTTTCATGAGGAACAATAAAAAATGTTCATCAATTATTGAAGTTTCCTTTTCACTATGTACAGCTTAAAAAACACAGACTTTAAAATAAAATATCTCTTCCCACATGCCATTTACCCATGTACTAAATACTCTTGTTTTCTTACAGTAAGCCCAGCCACACTAATACCTTTGTTGTTGCACTGTCTGGCATCTACGTGTCATGATTTTAGGTATGTTATAAGGAATTAAGGAATGCTGACACCTATCCTGTATGTATATGCACATCTATGCCCTTAGGCTAACAAATAAAGACCTGCCTTTCACAGACCTAGCAGATTCTTAAGCATTTCTGGAAATAAAATAACAATTGCTCCTTTCCTCCTACCTTGAGCTTTTCAGAAAGAAGCAATTAAGTAAATTTAGAAACTCCACGCATTTTCAAAGCAAACAGCATTGATAAAGCGCTGCAGGGCACACGGGCTCCAGGGACGCTGGCTCGTCCCACGCTCTGCAGTTGCAGCGTCCTGCAGGACCTTCCCCTGCACAGGGACATTCTGCTACAACGTCATGAGGGCTTTTTAAGCTAGGCAGGGGCACAAGGGAGCCCCTTCCTCCTGCGGCAGCTCCTGGACCATCACATCCCCACGGCCCCTCCATGTGATAACCGAGCAGATGACTGAGCCTCGTCCTTCACTCTTTGCCCCGTTCACTGAGGAGGCACCTTATTTTTCTCAGAGTGGAAAAAAAACCCTTCTCTAACTTCCCTGTTCCCACTTTTTCCATTTCCATGGAGGCCACGGGAGAACAAGGAGGAAGCTGGTTGCTTTCCTGCTGCCTGTTCCCACACATGTATCCCAGTTTCCTGGAAAAGACGCCCATTCTTTCATGTGCTTTGGGGAGCAGGCAGAGTGGACCCTGCAAAAGCATCACACACACACGGGCTGTCTTGTCCCCTCACCGCCCGACCCTACACGGCCTACACGTTCTGAGCACCTCAGCTAGCCCAGCAAGTACCAGCTTCACGTGGGGAATCCGCTCAGCAGGAGAGCAGAGGGGAGGGCTACAAATGCCATCTCCCATGGCACCCACGTTCGGAACGGTGCCGTAAATCCAAGACCCAAATGCCGGCCAGCAAAACTGAGCTTAATGTGCGACTGCAAGAGATCACAGCCCAGGGACGGATGGCTGCAGGCCATAAATGCAAATAGCTGTGCGATTAACAACATGTCATACCCATAAAATTTAATTCAAACGTTGGTCAGCTGAAGGTCATTAACAAAAGAAAGTCCCTTGGTTCTCCCTTACCCGGCTCCGAAAGGCTAATACCACTGGGAGCAGCAAGGCATTGAGAGGGAAACCACACCGATTCAGAGAGATTTTGTTTCAAGACAAAAGAAAAAGGATTTGCTGGATGCTCTGGTGAGCCTCGTCTGTGTGAGAAAAGCAGTAATTAGCTATAAATTACAAGGGGGAAAAAAACTTTGTTAATTTAAATGACTGTTGTCAATACGTACCAATCTAGTACGTAAAGACAGTTCTCACTGCACAAATGCTACAGAAGGCCCAAACTTGCTGGGGTGCTTTGGATGTTGCTTCAACAGAACTTTTAACTCAGAGCTCCTCAAAGTAGCACAAGAGTTTTGCCAACCCAAGTGCATGTCCCAGTGTGACACATCAGGTCACCATAATGCAAAGTAACTTCTGAGTAAGCAGGATCTACCTAATTCACCACAGTGTCCTGTGGCACAGGAAGCAAACTGAGTTTGGTAGAACTTTGCTGGATTTACACCACACAAAGAATGTGACTTCTCATCTTTGGTTAAAATGCTATAATCAAGCTACATGTATATATTAAATTATTCTATAAGATTATGAACAAAATATCCATTTAAACTCCTAAATTCATCTAAGAATTATAACTACTCCAACAAACTGAGGTAAGTTTTACCTTTTGGTCAGAGATAGTATCAAGGTAGCTACAGAAAATGCAATGTTGATGTGTGTATGAATAGCAGGAGAACAAATTAACTTGTTTGGACAGCTTTTGAGTTTATGACTCTTTTGAGTTTTGAATATCTTGACCCACTCAAAATCAAGGGATTCATTTTCCTTAGTTTTCATGCAATAAAATATATCAGGAGTCTAACGCTAGCCAGCAGAGAAGTACGTATTAGTCCTGATTGAGCACAGGATGGCAGAATGTGTGAAAAAGCCCCCAAGTGCAGTAAGTCCCTACACTAAGTTACCAAATTCAGTACCTTCATGCAAATACTAATGATGTATATTTACAGCAATTTACCTTTATGAACGAATTGTTATTACATTACATCCTTTGGCTTGTTGGTAAAGTTAAAAGGGGAAGAAATCTCACGTTCTGGTCTTGGGCTGGAAAGGTTCTCAGATGCTGACCTTATTTATGTGTTTATCACCAAGCTTTAAGGAAGCTTTAGGGATGTGTGATGCATTTGTTGGGACACAGACCACTTTCTTATTAGATCAAATCTAGGTCTCTGTAGACAGCAGATAATCACACAAAAGGAGAAGTGGGAGAGGAACTCACACTAGATTAGGAAAAGAAAGGATTTAAAGCCGGAGGATTTGAGGGAAGATACCCATTAGGATACACCTTCCACTCACCACCAGGCTGCCTTTGGGAGGGAGCGAATCAAGGAGCTGTAAAACAGGGTTTCAAGTGGGCTCCTGGGGACTCAGTCAGGGCCCAGCAGACTTATATTAGCCAAGCTTTAGACAGATCTCTAAGTTAGGGTGTTCTATACATGAAAATAAAAAGAGCTGACAGCCCATTGCTTCTACCACAGCGTGGATGAAGAGCAGCCAGCAGTCCTCCCAGGCTTTGAATCCAGACCATTTTCTCCCAGCATACAGCATTATTCTTAGCTGGAAGTTCCCTCGTGGCGGTGCCTGCCAGATGGCTACGCAATAAATCCATGGAGGGAGGATCTGGCAGATATGGGAAAACAAAACCAACGTCCCTGCTCTTCCCAGGCGCTCGCCGCAGGGACACGGACACGGCTCACGCCGTTCCGGAGGCACGAGGGAGCAGCAGGATAACGACAGCTGCCGGCTGCCGCGGGAAGGGCGCTCCGGGCCCGGCTCTGCCGCGCGGGAGCCTCCCGCACACGAACCCGATGGCCCGAGCTAAGACGAGAACACAGCCAACCTCATATATATGCTTGTGCTCTCCCAGTTTTATGTTAGATTTACCATATTTTGCACGCTACTGTTAGTTATCCTTTTTCCTCATTCTGGCCATGCCCTGAGCCACACTTCCAGAATTTTTTATGGGAAATCAGATTCTTTCTGTTTCTAAGAGAAAAAGATAGCAATGATAGGGGAAACCCACATCTCCTGTATAGAGGAATTGGGCAATTTTTTAACATTGATACGATACCTTGTGCTCTGGCTATTTATTTTTCCTCAAGGTCTGTAAATGCCAACAAGATGGAGCAGGGCTGTTTTACAGGGGAACAGGAATCAAGGGGAATTTTGCAAGCCCAGTGGGGAACAGGGTTGCAGTCAACTGGCCGTCTCCTTCTTGCATGGTGCAAGTCCAAACTTAGGAGCTTCCTTTGAGTTTAGGAAAAACGTTTTCGTACATTCAGTAGTTGTGAAGATCCTAACACAGGGTTCACAGGGGTGGGTATATTCCTAAGTATCTTCTCCCAGTACTGCAGCCATGTTAAGGCTTAGGAAGCTGCTTAACTGCCAAAATGTGCTGTCTCTAAAGCAATTGAGAAAAAGATAATGTCCTGTGGATCTCACCTGGAGGTAGTCATTAAAGAAAGAAAATAAGATGAGCTACTTATGAAATGAGTAAGAATGAAATAAGTAAGAAATGAAAATCAGAAGAGACTGTCAATCTTGCAACTGTTGATCTCCACAGAAACAGTCATATTGGAGATGGAGAAAGCGCAGGAGACAGAGAGGGAGATTACATGTTCTGGGGAAATGGAGTTCATTTTTGTCTTCTGACTAACACATTTAGGATCCGATTCTCAACTGGGATAAATTAGAGCATCGTTAGCCTTATGTTTGCAAAAACCCTGACATCACTGTATAAACCATATTGCTTGAAAAGATAAATCTGGGGTCTGTTTTCTTTGTCTTATGGTTTTGAGGGCCTCTAGGCCTATTGTTTTGAAGACTCTTTCCAAAATCAGACAGGCAGGACACTTGCTCACACTTCATCTTCATGCAAATTGAGACTGCATGTAGTTCCCTAAGTCTGGGTTCCAGGGAATCAAAGGAAAACCTGGAACCAAGCACGGCAAGGCACGTAAGGAAATCGTGAGAATAGGGCTGCAAAAGCTGTCCAGCCCCAACACACATGAGTGGAACTATGTGATTTTCTGCCAGCTGAGGACCCAGCCCTTAGTCTAAATATTGCCTCAGCATTTGGTCTCATGAACTAAACAAGCAGTTTTGAAAGGAATTTCCCAACCCAGTTGAGTTTGGAGATGCTGAAATCCTCCCCTTCAGCCCTTATACGATCAAAGTTGAGATTTTCTTTTACTTTTCTATATTTTACTTTGCTCTCTCATGCAGTCAAAAGATGTTCAGCTGCTTAAAGATTCATTTTTCTTTTGAGCATAGATGCTTGTCACAGCACCCAACATATACTAAACATGCTCCACAAATGTAAGAAGGAATTGTCCTTCTGCAACTGTCAGAGTTAAAGCTGGGCAAAAGAGTTTCCGAAGCACTTTTTTCCCTTCAAAAACAAGTAAAACTTTGGAGTGATTTATCTGAAGTGATTTAGGAAAAGGAAATCAATCTTTACTGCTATGTGAATTATCTTCCACCCTACTGTGAGCTTTTTGTTTTATTTGGCCAACCAAGTAAGTTTTTAATAGACAAGGAGAACAGGCAAATTACATTGATTCCTACATTTATCTTATTCTTTCAGGAAGATGGCAATATCCATATGGTTTGTATTTTTTAAACATTAAAATGTTAAAAAAGGGTTTTCTGTAGTGAAGATGACATCAGATTTCATCTTCTGCATAAGAAGCATAAGATGAATGTATCAGATCCTACCCCAGTACGATAGCCCCGAACATCAGTGAAGAATCTCATTTCTTCAGTTCATTCACTAGAAATCTGAATCATTTTAATCTCTACAGTCACTAGAAATCTGAATTTTCTTTGCCTCTGTTCCACCTTGTGCCCGATTGTGCTGCAAATCTGGGGCACAGAACAAATCCCGACCCTGAGCAATTGCCGGCCCGTTTTTGCTGCTGAGGAATCGGCTCTGCGTTTCTGCCAACGGCTTTTCTGGACAGGACGTGGCTCTGTGCAGGGCTCAGTCCTGGAAGGATCCCTGGCAGAGCATGGTAAGAGGAAAGGTGTGTTGCAGTTCGCTCCCATGGCACAGCATTACCCGACGAGCATCGCAATGTCTTTCAGCTCCAAATTCCTTGCTAAGAACTCACGCGGTGCCCCTGCGCCGGCCTGTGCAGGGAAACCACGTGGGTCCTTCCCACCCGAGCTGAGGGAAGTTTCCTAAATCCACATGGATGGGGCGAACGTGCCTTAAGAAGGGGAAAGAACAATTTTATCTGTTTTCAAAGGCTATCAGGGATTTCAATAAAGGGCAATATATGCATTGCTTTTGAATAGCTCATAAAAGTCTGTATTACCATTTGGGGGAAATAAAGCTCTGCTTAATACTCTCTGCTCTTTCTCATAGAGATGGATGGAATTTATCTCTGATGGCTCTTAACTGAAAACGAGTCATTATATATCCCAGGAAATAGATGGATAATGGAAACTGTCGCACACAGTATACTTACTTTTCTCAATTTCTTCCTCAAAGAATACTAATTATCAGGGCTTTCTCAGAGGCTGGTGAATTGGGACAGAATCTCTTTATATAACCTGCGAATGTGGAAAAAGCTCTTCCAAACCAGGCAAACCCACCACTGGCCCAGCTCAGACTGCACACTATCTAGTTCAGCCTCATGAATGTATTAGGATTGGAAATAAAAGACACAATTGCTGTATTTTCTATTAAAGGATACAAAGCAACAGTAACAGACTGCTTGAAATGCAGCTAGAGCTCTTCATCTTATAGTATTTGTGCCCCATTAAATCACTTCTTTTGCATTTTTCCCGGGATACGTGCACCGTACAGACTAGGGGTTGACCTGTGGGAAGGAACTCTGCAGAGAGGGATTTGGGATTCCTGGTTGATAACAAGTTGACCATGAGGCAGCAATGTGCCCTTGGGGCCAAGAAGGCCAGTGGGCTCCTGGCTGCACCAGGAGGAGCGTTGCCGGCAGGGCAGGGAGGGGATCCTGCCCCTCTGCTCGGCTCTGCTGAGACCACACCTGGAGCACTGGGTGCAGTTCTGGGCTCCGCAGCACAAGAGGGATGTGGAGCTTCTAGAGAGGGTCCAGTGCAGAGCCACGAAGCTGATCAAGGGACCGGAGCATCTAAGTTGCTTGTCTGAAGGTTTCTGCGTGGGGACTGCCCAGGCCTGCCCTGCGCCTGCTTCGCAGCTCCGCGGAGCAGCAGAGGCCCCTCACACTGCAGCACGTGGGGAGGGACGAGTTTCGGGGGCGCTCGGGTGACGTGGACGGGCAGTGGCCTCACCTGGAGAGGCCTCCGCTGAACGAAGCGGAGGGCGGGCGCTGGTCTGCGGGCAAACACCAGCTTCCAGCCCTCTGCATAACTCACCGTGAGGCAGCACAGGGACATCCCGCACGGACCCATTTCACACTGTAGGATGGGACTATTTGGAGGTTAGAAAATTACATCGTATAATGTTTAGAAACTCTGATGCTACAATATTTAATGCCACAAATAACTGGAATGGGTCTCCCAAACTGAGGTCTCCCACATTGCACAATTCTGCTTTATTTACATTACCAAAAAGCACATAAAGAGTAATTCACCCTATTTTTAGGCTTGTCAGACAGTCATCTCTCATTTCCCCTAATGCTATCTCCGCTGGCACTGCTTCCTGAACTTTGCTAATTAGGGCTCTGAGCTATATACATGGATATATAAATATAGACCAGATATAAAGACCTTGTGTTTCTGAGTTTTAAGAATACTCCTAAAAATAGATGGCACTTGTGCCTAATACACACCACTGTGCTCTGCATTTCCTTCCATGATGCTGTATTTGTGAGCACAGCATAAACAATGATTCTGCCATTGCAAA
>NW_010588959.1:59387-74553 GCF_000705375.1 Tinamus guttatus | reverse complement strand
AATTAGATGTTTTTCTTTCTTCAAAGAGAGTTTCCTGAGTCTTAGTACTTTGAGGGAGAAAGATTCTTAGTCCTGATGCAGAAACTGAAAAAATCTCTTGCCTTCCTCTTTCACTGCTGTACGAGCTCATTTTGCACCCCCTGCGCCCAGATTCGCAGGCATGTGTTTGCTCAAGTTGGCATCCTAATTTCCAAGTGCTGGAAAACTTGTTTATTGAGATGGAGGTACCATAACTGCAAGTGTATTGGGGCCATGAGTAACATGCCCTCACATCATCAGTCCTGGAAAATATGTACGCCACATAAATTAAAACTCCCAGGCATATTCAGTAATATTGTTTTGTTTTAAAAAGTCGAGCAAAAGACGAGCAAAGGCTCTGCAAAGGCAGAGATGTGGTGCTTCTTGGTGGATGACCCACCAGGTCTTTAAAGCCATCAGCTAAGCTGCCCATTTTCTGTATGAGGTAACTAAACACTGTCGCTCCCGTGCTCTCAGACTTGTAAAACAAGGCCAGTGAAGGACTTGTGACTCACAGGACATCAGAAGGGCCATGGGTAAAATTAAAGAAGACTCAGCAGCCAGCCCACACGCCAGCAACTCGCATGACTTCCCTCTCTGATAGGACCCCGTGCTCTAGTCATGCAGGGTCAGATCCTGCTCCATGCCGATGGCAGCGGATTCTGGGCTGTACTCGATTCCAGGTCTGCATGGTGACACACAGGCTGCTACATCTCACTCGTCCAGCATCCAGGGATCTCCACGTTCAGCCATGTCTTCTTCCTTCCTCCTCCTTCTCCCTCTGCCCTGTTCCTTCCACATCTCGACCCTCTGCTCTTTCCTTCCAGCAGGGAAAAACACTAGTGTTCTCTATCCTGCTGGGCTCTAAATGCTACATAAAATTCCTAAGCAAATGCTTTCTTTCTATAGTTGGTCAGAGATGGTCCAAAACTGTAGGTCCTCAAGGGGCTTCTGATGTGAATTCCCCGGAGAGTTGCTCAGTTTAGAAGTTTCAACTAAGAAATGCAGATACACAATTCGGGTCAGAAAACTGTGTGGGTAACTGCATATTCTAATTAATCTAAGGTCACGTTTGCCTGTGTTCCTGTGAGAAAAACATATGTTGTTATTGTTAACTCTTTGAGCCAACAATCCCACACAAAATAATTCCACTATCTTTCCATTCAAACATTAACCAAAAAATTGTCAGAAAAAAAGGTAACTGTGGAATTTGTCACTGATGCAAACACGGGTATTTTTCAGCTCTGGGATGACAGGCATCATGATGATATTCAAAAGCATCAAAATCATGGTGGAGAATGAGGACATAATAAATACGAATCCTTAACCTGAGTATCAAGGCTCAGTGAGCTCTGGAAACGCTTGTTCTCACAGCCACATTCATGGAGATTAGCAACATCTGTGTTGTTTTCCAATATACGGTATCACTCTCTGTATTCCAGCATGCAATTCCCAGTCGATTCAGTGTGTGCCGCTGAGGGCAGAAGAGGGCCAAGTCACCCCCTGACCGGTGCATCCAATTCCTACGGGCACTAGTGAGGTGAGAAAGGCCTAGGAAGTTGGAGCTTGAAGGGCAGATGTGCAACAGAATAAGCCTCTGGAGCTGGATCTACCTGGGTAATTCCCCAGAATTGATATTTCAAACGCATCAGGTTCAGAGGAAAATACACTTGCCAAAAACAACAACGGTTTGGCTTAAAATCAAGGGCTGGAACCCGCAAGGTACTAAGTGCTAATGTTCTTCTTGAAATGCTTCCTGTTTTGATGAATACAGCCAGCGACTCGAGTGCTATCACGTAACAGGAGGACAGCTGAAAAACAAAGGTGTGAAATGCAGTCGCGCATAAGGATTGGGGCTTACGCACATAAATAAAGCGGAGTCAAGACACCGCTCACAAAGCACCACTTGAATAATCCCAGTGAATGAGCTACACAAAGAGATGGCTGGTGTGCAGCGAGAGGGAGCTGCTATTTTCAATGCTCACAAGTGCCTTTCGGCCCGGCAGTGCTGGAAATCCTGAGCTGCTCCATGCCAAGTAGGTTCGGTTTGCTCAGATGTATCATGCGCTTGAATCCAAACAGATTCACTGAGTCTTTGTACAATGCTGATCCAGCCTAACTTACTTATGCAGTTGCTAACGAATATTACATTTTACTCCGGTTCTTGTGTGTAATCCAAAGCGGCTGCTGGGATTTACTTTTATTTTTGCCTTTCTTCATCCTTTTATTTGGAAAGCATTTTTATTTTGACTAGAAAAACAGAGGCAAAAGAGGGAGTCTGTTTAATCTACAACTTCTGGACATTCACGCGATATGTCATAGGCTCAGCTCAATTTCCTTCTAACCACTGTCAGTATCTCATTTCCTCAGCTAATAAGAGGCCAGAAATTAATTTTAACACGTGAAGAAAAACTAAAAAAAGTAAGGTCGTACTAAATAAACCAGAAATATTTTCTTGTCCTGTAATGGAAGATTTAGATTCCTCTTCCCATACTGGGATGGTCAATTATTTATACAAAGTGGAACAGAGTCAACAAAAGGGACTGAGACTGCCCCGTGCCGAGCTGTGACCTATCACTTAGATGCTACGATGCTCTTGAGGCGATGGAGAGAACTGAACTGTATAAAACCAGGACAAAATCCTCTCATTGTCCCTGGATAATATAGCTCTTTCTCTCTCTCACTTTTTTTTCCCCCTTTTTTTTTTTTCAGCTCCTGAAATGAGAAGGAAAATTTGACCCAAATTCCCAGGCAGTCTCCAGGCAACGGAACCTTGCCGGAACACGGGCCAGGCTCCCGCTGGCCTGCGAGGCCGCTCGCTGTCCGGCCGCGGGCGCGCACGGCGCCCCGGGCACCGTGCTGCAAACTGAGGACAGCCCCGACCCACGCAGAGCACGCAGGGGATCCTCTGGCACCGAGCAGCAACCAAATAAGTGTTAGAAGAGCTTATTTCCATCTCCACAAGATAATGATCCAGCTCTTTAAAGTGATGGGGGGGGGGGCAGGCATTTTGCTTCCATTTCTGCCATATGATATTACTACTAATCATTTATGTTATCTTACAACCTAAAAGACCAACTTACTATCCAGAGCCTCATTTTGTTAGATGCTCTATAAGCCATCAATTTGGGGCTACGGAATAAGCAGGAATATCAGACTAGTAGTCACTCTAACCATTTATTTTTTCAAGAGAGGTGCCATAAAGAGAGTAACTGAGTATCTTTTGGTTAGTTGTGGGGAGTTTTTCTCAGGTGTGAGGAAGAGCCTGTGAGCGAGCATGCAGGCCTTAGCTCCCATTCGAGCACCGCGGCGTTGAGCTTGACCCCAAAGGCAGTCCCAAACCCCAGCAGAGCCTTCGCAGCGGCCTCGAGAGGAAGGGCAGGTTGGCGGATACGGCACCGCCAAGGCCTCCAAACTAGGGCTTCCTCGGCGGAACCAAATGTAGGGCAGGAGATTGGCTCTTCTTAGGGCAACTAATGCTCTGCCGCAACGATCGCCTCGCTCCTTCCCAACACTGCTCCATTTAACCTAACTCCTAAAATGCAGTGCCTGATTACTGACCACTTTGCAAATAAAAAATAATGTCTGAAGAAATGCAGTTTCACTTCTTAAGAGCCTGTCCAGGGGGCAGATGGAGAGAGGACCTCTTCTCTCTTCCATCATATATATGGCTATTAATTTCTCCTACTCTCAGCATTTTTTTACAATTTCTCAGTCAAGGGTGTGGGACACAGTCAATGTCCAGATTTGCAAGGCAAAGCCCAGCACAATGCGGCTACTGGCAAGCACTGCATCCTTTCCCATGTCCCAGTGAGTTAACTGAATTAAAGACAATTAACCCCAAATCCAGCTTCCCCTTCACATGCCCAAGAGTGTGAAAACCAAGTCATCTCTCTTAACTTTAGCATTATGTTCTTAAATGAGGATAGGTTTCATTTTTATATCAACATACCCTCCACTCCACATATTTTTCATGATATTTATAAACAAAACAAACAGCACATTATAATTAATCATTCCAAAAGCTAGTTTGGGAGATAAATAAACTGGGATTATCCAATCTCTTGCCTGAAGAAGGAGACTTTCTGATTAAGCGCTTTAAAAAAGGTCTTCTCGGGTATCTTTTGCAGGGAAGGGCGCCCGCTGTGCCTGCCCCAGGGTATTAGTTTCACCTGCAAACAGCTCCCCGCTGCTGCTGACTCCACTAAACATCTTCTCTGTGCTTCAATCTGCATTTTATGCGAACTCTGGAGCTATTAGCCGCTAATGTCAACAGCATTGTACAGTCTAGGAACATTTATTGCTCCCCTGCTTAGTTTAATGTTTCTGCCTTAGCACCGCAATATTATTAATAGTCACAAAGTACAATAAAAGAAAATTAAGTGTTTATTTTGTTTAGGCTTTTGCCGCTTTACCTGCAGCCTTTTTCCATTACATTTGCACATAAATGAGCATACCCTACATTTTTTTAGATGCAAATCAGGGTTTAACTCCCCTAATCATATTGTTCTATTTTCAGTCATCTTCCAGGCCACTTTATTTCTTATTGCAAAAGTATGTATATTATGGCAAATTTATACATACATATATATATATGTATTATAAATACAGAATATATGCAGCGAATGCATTTGATAGCTATTTGTCTTGCTAATAGACTTCATATAGATATATTATTTGTGTAAAAAACAGTATTTTCTAAAAAGATGGTCTTCAGCAGAGGCATATCTTAGCTTGCAGAGCATGTTCACACTACGTGCATGCCAAAATAACATATTTACTGTTGGAGGTGCTGCTTTATTTTACCTTTGGCTTCATAGACAGAGAATCAAAATTAAGGTTCTGATGCCGATTAAGAAGGGCATTAATGCAGTCGCATTGCCAACTGTGAGGAACTGGACCTGGAGGCAGCTGCCTTTAAATGGACAAGGAAATCCTGAAGCGTCTGCTTCCTTGAGAAGCACCGGCCTTCCCGGCCATTGTGCTGTTAAAAAATGAGCCAAATAATGTCCAGCCACAAAAGTATAAACTGAAGCGCTTCCCAGGATTACTCATAGTTAGGGATAAGAATAGCATTAACCACATCCTTTCCAGGGAGCATCGCAAGTGCGGATCCGTGTGACGCAGCAGACAGAGCAGCAGATAAAATGAAAGGCTCCGAGGGTCCGCGGTGGAGCCAGCCTGACTTAAGTGTTTAAGTATTAAGGGCTTGGATTGTAACTCAGGAAGACTAGCCCCAAAGGAGAAGTATTAGAGTCTCTGGACTTTCACCATCCATTGAGATTAGTGGCCTAAATACTTCCCCTCGATAGACTGAAAAGAGATGTTTGAAATCTGTGCATTCGTTGGGCCATGTTCAGTTCTAGGTATAACTAATTACAAACTGATTAGTATTATCTTAATGCATCTAAACACAGGCAGGAAAGGGAAGACAGAGCCATCTATTACAATGACAGAGGGAATCAGCACTTTCTTATCATACAACTCCACATAATCTTGTTTGCTTGTACATCAGTGCAATTAATCACTGTATTTAGCATTCATAGATAATAACACCTAGTACCTGCTGCTTTGAGCAGATAGAAGCAAGCATACTGTGAATCACTTCACGTGCAGACCATTTGCTGAAGTTACTGTCTTCGTGTCTGCCTCTTCTGTTACAGCAGTTAACTCGGTGAAATGACGGGAAGAGCTGAACACTTTGCCAACCAATTTTGCCACCGAGCTAATGTGGCATTTGTCACTCCTACCATGAAGCCAGGCTCTGCCTTCATTTCCAGTTGCAGTAGGCCAGAGAGGTCAACGAGGTGATGGTGACACAACCAAGGCCACAACCAGACTTCGTATAGGGGATGCTGAAGGAGCGAAGGCACCTTCAAATTCACCAATTCACTAATCCCATCTAAACAAACACCGAGTGAAACTTGACTCTCATCTTGAACTGAGCAATAAAATAAAATTAGAAAATAAAAATCCTTCCCAGCTATTTGAGATTCTCTTCAAGTATGTAAATACGAGTGGCCAACCTTTAGGGCTTTTCATTAACCAGGTTCATCAGCCCTCCCCACCTGACGCTCCAACACCCTAATGGCCCTGCCAGTGTAATTAAAGTTGCCAGCTCTGCTGACAAAGTCCTTAAGTTGTGCACACAGTTATCAGTGGTACAGAAGTAACCTGCTGCCACACTGATTTCACAGATACGGTCCCATTTGATTAACGTCTTAAATGGCGACAGACTTTTATTAAAGAAATTAATCTTCAAATAGGCACTCGTTCTTTGCTTTCTGTTCAGGGCTGGAAGTAGCCACAAGTTCAAAATCCCATATGATATTTTATCACAGTTAATGAACACAATAAGAGCCCTAGTAGAATTAATCATCATCTTTAATCAAAATAATTAAGGTTTTAATCTTCTAAGGGTAATTTGTTTGACCCTATCCTAGCAGATTCATTGCCAGCACGTGGTGCCGCAGGGCCGGTGACTGTGGGCAGCTGGAGAGCCGGGCCACGAGCGCCCAGTCCAACCCCTTCTACCAAGTCTTTTTCATGGGGAGAACCTCCGCGCGCAAGGGATGGAGATTTCTCACTGGTAAAGCACGACTTTCCAGCAAACTCACAGATTTGCTGCCCACACGGTATGTGCAAATTAATTTAAACAGCAAACAGTACCACAGAGCAGTGGAGTAACCATACAGCTTTCACCAATTACCGTGCACTGCAAACACTCAGGCAACTGCCCGACGTTGCGCGTGGGGATGGGTTTATTGATTTCCACAGGGCTGCTCACAAACGTGGAGTCAATCTCAGATTCAGATGTTTTTAGATGCAGTACACGAGAACAGAGAGCCAGATCCTGATGTTCTCACTCCTAAAGTTCCCACTGACCCTGCACTCCAGGAACCCAACTCTGTGATGAAAGACAGCAGGCCAACCACTGAGTGCAAAGGAAAATATTACTGTTGGAGGCATTCGGCTCTATCCACTTGATTTTTTTTTTCTTTCCTCCCAGAATTATTACAGGATATTTAGGAGAATATTTTCAACGAGCCACATAGAGTGCATGGATAAAAAGAATCAGAGGAAATCTTAGTGCAAATGACAAAAATGCCTTTGAGAAATGTGATTTAGGATAAAGCAATTTGACTTTCAAGTATCAGACAAGGAGAAAGAACAGCCAGGCTGGGTCCGACCAAGGGTTCTGCACAGATGCACACGAAGAGCAGGCTGTGGCCAGCACACAGCCATAGACTACAGGGAATCTCCTTCAGACAGTCTGGTCTCAATTTCTTCTCTAATAAATCCTAAATTCAGTTCTCTTTCTTGACTGCTAATGAATATTGAGTTGATATTTTCTTTAAACTATCCACAGTAATTATAATACCTCATTTGTGAACTGTTCTACATTTGTGAAGTTAGTTCATACCCTGGATACACCAAATACTTTCGTGCTCTAGGTGACCCTGCATGTGCAGGGGGTTGGACTAGATGACCTCTAGAGGTCCCTTCCAACCTTAAGCATTCTGTGACTCTATGATTCTATGATGTAACCACTGGCCCATATAGCAATGATTTTTTAAATTAAAATAGGCTCGTGAAATACACCTAAATAAGACATGTATCTAGAGAAATCTCTGCCCCTCTGAGAATTTCTGCTGGCAGAACAGCACCATCAAGTCTGCACTACAAGCAGGAATAGTAATACTAATTTCTGTTGTTGTAGTCTACCTGCAGGAGCTGATCAGCAGTCAAACTCGTACTGAAAGTTTATGTCAATACGTGAGCTAAGCAGCAGCAAGCGGAATGCAGAGAGCAGGCAGGGGGTTGGTTTGGGCTTTTTTTTCCACATATAAATTACCCTGGGTACTAGATAGGCATCTAATGACATTAGCTTGGGGCTGCATCAACTTGGGGCTTAGCTTACAATGAATTACTTAGTGTATTCTTTGAGCTAGAGCCAATCTTGTTCAGAATAACACTGGCACAACTACGCTGGAGTCAGTAAAGCCTTGAACCTGCACATTTAAATACATGCTTCTTAAGGTACTGCAAAAAGGCTGGCTGATATCAATGAAAGAAAAGACGTAAGGCATAAAAAGTGAAACACACATAGGAGGGCAGGAGAAGAGCCGACGGAAACGTCGCTCCAGTCGGACCGTTGGTGTTTGCTAGATGGGCCCATTGCTGGGTGCACGGCAGGAGCATCTGACACTTTGCACACCCTGCTGCTCCCAAAGCGAGTGCAAAAGCCACACTGGCTCCGCTCTGGAAGTGGAGACAGGGCTAAGGAGCCCAGCCAGCTACCTGCACGAGCCTGGCAAACGCGAGAATAAATTTTACTTGCATTATTTCCAGATGACCACCAAGTTGTTAGGCATTTTGGATGGTGGTGGTGGAGGGGGGAAAACACCCTAGAAAATCGTAATATTTCCCCGGAATTTTGTTATTCTTAAATAAGTTATCAAAAATTTCTTGACAGCAATACTAGGTTTTGAATTTTCCAAGAGTGGAAATAAAGTCGGAAGCAATTACAGAGCAAGACCAGCTAAAATGATCCTAATTCTTAAAATCATTTCTTCCCACAACCCACATTTAAGGAGAAATCCTGGCACCTCTGTTCAATCTTTATGCAGCTTAGCGTGTGCTTCCCCTCTGAAGTGCCTGGGAACTTGTCTTGAAAGAGGACTGAGCAAGAATGTCAATTTTTGGCCCAAATTCAGCTGGAAACCAGCCACAACCTAGACCCAGTTGGCCCTCAGGACATGCTTCCAAAGACCTTGACAAACTTAGAATTAAATTTTAATTATCCCTATTCAGCTTGATTTATACTAATTGCCAATATCTGTGGTTTGAAATAATACATTTTACAACACCATCAGTCAGGCAAAATATTTTCCTAATGACTAAAGGGAGGAAGAGTCTGCAGTGAGTCCAAAAATTATATTATCCATCTTATTTATTGTTTTGTTAAACCATAAAACATAAACATGTTAGGAGACATTGATTTGAAATTGGGGTGAAAGGCTGAAAAATACTGTTTTCCTGGTTTTACTGCAATGAGATTTAGGAGTCTAATCCTGCAGTCAAATTACCAGTTATAGTCCCAAGAGTTCACAGAGATAATTAATGGTGTTTGAAATGCCTGGATATTTTAAAGAGTCCATAGAACCAAAAAATGGTACTTGCGAGTTAAAAATTAATTTTTACAAAGTAATTACTGTGCATTAAGAGTAATTTACTCATTCAAAGACAGAGTCCTGTGACCTTCCTTACAACAAGTGGGTATTTTGTTCCCACAACAAGTCCCACTAAAATATGCAACTACTTTCATTTCCTCTAGAACTGCATGGAAAAGGTCACGTTCAACACTAAGCTCTCGAGCTTAGCAGCTTCTGGGCACTAATTCTGAAATAAACTGCCGTGACTTAAAGGACACGAGGGAGAATAACAAACAAACTCTCTTTGTCAACTGGTGTCAGTGTTTCTTGCCTGTGAGCAGAGTACACACTCTGCTTGTAGAACTACAGGCGCCAGCCCTGGTTGTGCTGTGGATTTTCCAAACCAATGCTTCAGGTTGCTCAGAGGTGATGTGCTTTGCATCAATTTATAAAGAAAGCATTGGATAGGGTGAGGGGAAAAAAAAAAGAAAAAAATTCATAGAAAGATAGATTAAAAATATAAGAGCAACTCAGTTCCTATGAAATAAGAACAGCTGAGCAACACTGAAAAATAGGCCTCAATAATGTTAGCAAAGGAGCATTCAGAGGCCATAAAGCTCAGAAATGTTGCAGTTACTGTCTCTGCTCTGAATAAATGGCTCAGTAGAAACAATTCCCATTACCTGCCACTATAATATTGGCAGGTCAGTGGAACAGAAGACATATATACGTGTATATGTGTGTATATATATATGTTTCTCTACTTCCAGTGTTCCCCCCTCTTTTTTTTCCTGTACAAAATGGATACAACTAATACACTTTTACACTTTCCTGTTGTTTGTTTTTTCCACACCCGGACTCTAGCATAGTTTCTGCACTGGGTCTGTGAACTTCTAGCCATTCTTTGACTGCTTCTCAGCAGCAGGCACTTACACCCAACAGTGTGACCTTTTGCCATCTTGTTTTCTTTTAAAGGTAACCTCCTGTAACAAGCTCTTTCTATTAAGCCATTAGTTTTGCATTGTGTTAGTGGGCCTAATTATTTCATGCCTCAAATTTTTCCTAATTTATACACTTTGTCCGCCTGGGTTGCAAATCACAGGATGCAACACTGCCCATTAAACGTATTGCAAGGCTGAAGGCTAGGCTGGACTCAAAGTTACACACTAGCCTCAGCCTGACACTGGATTCTCTACCTCATCCTGAGCGCAGGGCCTCGCGCATCCTTGGGAACTGCAAAAATCCCATTGCTTTCTAGGCTGAGAACCAAGACAGGGTTTAGGAAGATGAACAGTGCAGGCTTGAACAGCTATACAAGAGCAAAAGGTTCCTAAACACCTAAGTACCACTGAATATTGAGATTCCATTAAGTATCTTTGAGAGGAGATCAGTGGGATTTTAGAGGATCATTGGTAGCGGAAGACCCACTTGTTTTCTGTTCCCCACCCAACACGATCTTATGATAGGAGAGCAAATCAGGGTCCTAACCCTGAATACATTTTTCCTATGCTGCAGGTCGCAGGAGTTTCCTCCTCTTCCAGCGACATCTGGAGAAAAGACTCTCTTGTTGCCTCTCCCAGAACTCAGGGATTTCACCAGGGCCGGAGCTCTGAGGCATAGGGAGAAGGGAAAGGCCATCCTTGTGCCATGCAGGGAGCATCCCCAGCGCCGGGTGGGACAGGCACACGCGTCCCCACGCAGCCCTGCATTATCACACCTGCACAACTAGCAAGAAGATAAGCACAAACCCTGCTACCATTAGCACCTACTAGTTTTGCTAGCATTTGATATCGCCTGTGTCTAGATCTGTATCATGAAACCTGCCTAGCACTCATTGTTTATAGGGACAATTTTTTGACAATTACCTTTAAAAGGAGTTTTCCATAGATTAGTGGACCTCACTGCATACATGTGTTCACAGGTCAGATTCACTAGTTCAAAGATCATCCTTTCCTCTTGTAAAAATGATATTCCAGAATCTGCTAATGGAATAGGAATAGCTATTTATTAGAATAATGCTTCATAAGAAGCAAGCTCCTCAGGGAAGAGAAAAACTGGTGGTTTGCGCTCATTTGATAAATTTATGAAATTGTGACACGATTGCAAAGAAATCCTACAGATAAAAACCTGTTTGGAAAAAAATGTTGCCTTCTTATGGCTGTTTACCAATACCAAGACAACAGCTATCAAGAAGGCATTTCAATATTAAACTCCTTAAGCATTCCCTACGAGAGCTGGAATAGAGGAGACCTCAGGATCGGTCCAACAAAGACAAGAGCTCATTAGTACTTGGGAAGTCAAAAGCATCTCTCCAACCAATCATTACTCTCCCTCCAGGGACAAAGATGACCATTATTTTTTTACTGAAAGACAGAGAGATAGATTTACCACATTTATCTTTGAATTCTATGCCAGAAAAGATTTTAAAAAATTAAAAAGCTAAAACATAAGAAAAGTCCACAGTACAGTGACCTTCTTCAGAAACATGAGCAGCTGCCTCAGTGAAGAAACTGGACCAAGGGTAGGAGATCTGACACAGACTCACAGAACAGATTGGCTCTAGTTTCGTTTCACTAGAACGAAACTAAAACCTCCAAACTGCTCCATTTCCCTAATGAAGAAGATCTAGAAACAACTGAGCTGAAGGGAGAGAAACAACTTCTGATGGTTCTGTGGGTGGCCGTGAGCTGTGCTCTGTGGAAGTCACCGCAAGGGAGCCACAGTGGCACCACGTTCCCTTGCACAGGGCAGCTATTCCAGGAACTGCAGTGCCAGGGCACAGGCAGCGGAGAGGAACCTTGCACCCCGCTGCAAAGCCTTCACTACCAGTTAAGGGCTTCTTTTCTCTTTTTTGTAGGCAGTCAGCACAAGTCACAGGAGTCAACACGGTGACTGCGGCCACGAGCCTATGAGTCACTTGGACAGCTTTGTAGCACAGCAAAAGGCAGCAGGTGCCGCTGGAGCGGGACGGGCGCACACGGCCACAAACACGACTTCTTTTGGCCCTGAAGAACCTGGTCCAGATTTAAACTCCCAGGCTATTGGCTTGGCATCAGGCTGACAGTTGTAGAGCCTCAGACGGCAGCCTACATTTTTGCGCTAACACAGAGCCTTCTGTTCCCAAGCAATGGACGCTGGATCTTTGCTGGAGCTAAGGATTATTGGATGCACACCAGGAATCGTTTATGTGACCTTCAGGAGAAAGGTGGGAAGTGATCGCAAAGAAGATAAAAAACAGAGAAGACATTTAAGTTTGATTCAACATCCAGTCTTATCAATTGTCTCTTTACTGCTGTCAGTGGATTTACACTCACTAAATTCATTAGATACAACTAGAAGTGGCAGCTTTTGAAACAAATCTGAAAACGTTAATCGATTTTACTGCAGTTTTTAAAAGTTCTATTAAACAAACTAGGATGGTCAAGACAAGCACATGTGATTTCATGGACCCTGCAATGACCATAGTAAGAAGAAAACAGCCAAACAGCAGGAGACAGAAGATGTGAGGAGCAGCATCACCAAGTTCCAGACATCCCCTCTACCATCTGTGAGCTGAATCCCTCTTGGGAAAACAACGCTACAGAGCTGCTGCCAACCTGGGCCGTCTTTGCGAATCCTTTGCCACTTGCACATGTAGCTGGTATGCAAGTACGTGCAGGGCCCGTGTTCCACGTACGGGGCGAGGCCGGGAGGCACAACGGGCACCTCTCCTTGCACGGTGACCTCCTCCTTGCGAGCAGCGCGGGCCCCGGCTGCCGAGCGCGGGAGAACCCAAAAGAAAAGTTCCGGCTCCCATTTCCAGCTTTTCTAACCTGATACAATCCCTATGGTCAAGTCTCACTTGAGAATCAGTTGACTATAAATGCTTGTGCTTACCTACAGGGGAAAAAAAACAAACAAACAGGAACAGAAGACAGAATATAAAAGATGAAAAGAAATATTATAGCCACTACTTCCGCAAACACGCTGTGCTAACTCAAAACGCAATTCTGCCCTCAAAAATGATGTGTCATTTATAATTATGTGTGTACATGTACGCATAGAAAGCAAAGGGGACAGAGAGAATATAAGAAGACACTCCAGTCTTTGAATTTCATACAGAGATGTTTGCCTCAGATACCTAAATGTTGTGGAGATCTATTATATTGTTATCTTTCTTTAACAAGACTCAAAGTATATGGTAAATGTAGTCCATTGACAAAACGAATTAATGCTTTTATGGAAAAAGTTTCTTTTTTTTTTCTTTTTGCATTGACTTTTTATTTAATTTAGAGCGTTTCTACCAGATGTAGCTGTCAACACTGGTTAAAATAAAGTAGGCAGGCAGGAGAACTGGACCAATTTTAGCATACTTTATATGATAAAAAATGTAGGAACTCAAAATAGCTATTAGGAATCTGGCACAATATTCAGACCTTGCAATTTTCATCCAAATTTGATTCACAAATCCTTGCAGATTAAGCACTAATATTTCTGCAACATGGAAAGACTAACTAGTAAGTCATCATCAGATTAAGCTCCTAGTTTGTGTTTCTGTACTCATCCCACTCACGTCCTACAACTCATCTTTTAACAAATCTCCTATTTCAGGATTTGACCATATCATTTAAGTCTGTAGCCTGTCAGGTGACAGTTTTCATTGGAAAAAATAATGTTGTTTTCTTGTGGAATAGCACAACCTAAGTTATCCTATGGTAGGTTCAAGTATTGTAGAGTTGGGCAAGAAGCAGCCTATCCCACAATATTTTTGAACTTTCCTATGCTGAACTGGGGAAATAACACAGACCTTACAAAAGTTTTCATAGGAAATGAAAGTAGCAGATGACTGGTGGGGCCACTCGACTGAAACATGGAAGAGTATGATGCTGAGCAGGGCCTAGCAGTCTATCCTGTTCCAGTGCAAGCAGTCTTTGTCTCATTTCAACTACAAGTTCTTGAGAGATTTTCCATTAAAAAATACAATAAAATACACTAAATTTCAGCAATACAATTCACATTCTGTTAACTATCATTTTATAATGAAAAGAAAAATCAATTTAGCATGGCATTTCCCAACTGGTCTAATTCCGATATGACCAGTCACTTTATTCTACTAGCTGCAGTAAAGGCTTCTACATTAGACTCATCACCTGGTCTGCACCAGCTGGCACAGTCCTGGCAAACCACTTCTTGTCCAGTTTCCCTAAAACTTATTTTGGACTGTTCCTCTGTCTTGGAAAATCTATAGCTAGAAACTAAACTATCATTTTCTCCATTTTGAGTTTTGGTCTTAATGGGGAGGATTTGATGCAACAAGTTGATATGTTTCAAGCATTCTGCTTTTCTTTTTCCTTTTTTTTCCATATCAGACCATCTTGGTCTTTGAGAGAGTGGTTTGAAAATTCCCTTGGAAGCCCAAAAGCAAAAGACAAAGCACGTACAACACATTGCAAAGAGAAATAGCTCTACTGATACTGGAGGATCAGCATAGTGCTGATAGAGAAGTACATACACACACACAAACCCTTAAAGGTTTCACTGTGATAGTCCAGCACTGCGGGAATGAGAAACCTCAGCCGAGCCATGCTGTGGTTTAACGTTGAGCATAAGTCAGTGCTATTAATGCAAGCAGACAGCACAAGTCACAATTGGATGTGTTAGGCCAAAGAGAACAGGAACAGACAGATTTTCTACAACCCGGTCAGAAACAAAATATAAGAGCATCTTTGTTCTTTGAAATGGCCCTCTTGGTGAAAAAAAAATCGCGCACTATTTATACTTTCTTAGATATTCTTGGTTTTTAATTAATGTTTTGAGTACGGTATTTTCCTCCAGCCAAAAGGTCAAAGGATTTCTAAATCTGGTACATTGCTATTAAAAGCACAGCTGCTCTTTGCTGTGCTCCCGATGTCAGGGAAAGGAGAGGAGCTCAAGGCAATGGGATGTTGCATTAGGAGATGGTGAGACACCTCCGTCACGGCTGTTCCCTTGGTGCGACCTTGCTTCCCTGTGGG
>NW_010588959.1:42608-59371 GCF_000705375.1 Tinamus guttatus | reverse complement strand
TCTTTCCCGTGGAGAGGAGAAAAGCTTGGCCATGTGTCAGATTATTGATAGCCCCTCCTGCCCATAAAACAAGTGGCACGCCACAGTGGTGCCCTGTCCTACAAAGACTCATGGGAGGTTGTAAAGCACTCCTGAAAAGCATATAAAATGTTAGCAAGTAACTTAGCCTTATGCCCACAAGAGCCAGGAAGCAGCCACCGCTTACTGGTTTCTGTTTTTGACTACCATCTTGCCCATCTTCTTTGGGGGAAAAAAAAGAAAAGGGATTTCAGACCTTGCTTTCCCTGGCTGTTGCTTAAAGAGAAGAATAAACTGCTGTAAATCGATTTTCCCTCCGAGAACCCAGTTAGCGATATAGTGGCTTCATAGCACTGCTGAACTGAGGAACGAGAGAGGTGCTGCCTAGACCACAACACCAAAATCCAGTTCCTGCTCCTCATTCCTCTAAAGCTACAGCTTTCCCAGGCAGAAAGGCCACCGTTGTCTTCAAGCCTGAGCCCTTGCACAACGAAGACCACAGGATTTCCCTCAGTAATCCACTCTGTGAGGGCAGTTCAGAGAGGACATTTGATTCTGCCTCCTCAAAGGGCTCCTGAGGATACTGAGGTAGCAGCAAGGTCACAGGGAAGGGAAGGTTATCTGCTTGGTGCTCCATCCCAGCCACTGAAAGCTATGTTAGCTCTGCACTAACCTAATATCAGAATGAGCAGACTTTGTTTATCAGCCTTTATCCTCATTTAGCTGCTCATTTATCAACTACTCAGCCTCTATCTGCAAACACAGTCATCACTCTGAGGTTCTTAGCTACTGACCAGCAGTACAGTTGACTCCTTAAATCTAGTAATAGTCCATCCCAATCTGGGAGCCTCCAACCAGGATATGACTCAAATTCTTTTACCACCTCCCCTCTAATACTTTTCTACAGCGTATTTGATATTTATTTGTGCACACGCAGCCCATGAGCTCACGAGGTCCACCAAAGGTGGCCAGAATCATGAGACAAACAGCTTTGGTAGGGTCATTCTGTCTGACTTGAGATACTATGAGCCTCTAATACGACGTGGCCAGCTTATGGCTGACTTTAATTACTGGTGTAGAGAGAAGACAAAAGGACTCTGATTTTTAACACCCTTGCAGTTTGGTAATGCTCCATCAGCCTGGCACAGAGACAACAGCCAGCTATGCTCTATGGATCTAACTTTATATTCCAAATTACTTTAACCCCTAAGATTGCTGGGAAGTTTGGGACGGACAGCTATGAAACAATGGTGCCTAGAGGCTGCATTTGAGTTTAGTATCATTGCTATGCCTAACAGAAAATGCAAGCAACCTAGAGGGGAGCATTTATCCCAGTCTTGTAGCTACCTGAAATACCCACCTTTCCTTCAGTATAGCACAATTTCCCTATCTGCCATAAAATGAAAGTATACTGTGTGTTATCCACAGCTACAGAGAGAGCGAAAGACTCAAGATTGTCAGGGATGCATCACACATCATCTTCTCTTCTTGTCATTTTTCAGTTCTATTTCATCCCACAAAGGAGGTAAAAGTCAATGGAAGAAAGCAGTCTTTGAAAGTAGCTTGGCAAGGCATCTGTATCCTGAAAACTAGAAAAACACTGTACCAACCTTGCTTCTGGGAAAACTTTTATCTTTATAGTGAATGAGTAGAATTGAAAGGAAAAAAAAAAGAAAAAGAAAAAAGAAAAGGAAACACTAATAGCATTAAATGTGCTGGAGATAAAACCCAGCAAAACTCACAGCACAGTCTCCATCCCTCAAGCAAGTAGACAGCAGTGTCCACACCATGCAGTCCAGAACCTAGGTCAGTCTATCAAGCGATCAGACTCACCATGAACTGCACCTGTGTCCCCATTTGAAGCAAATTATCCTTCACCCATTGCCCCTAATACTGCCCCCAAAGTCAGAAGCCAAAGAGCTTCTTTGATTCAGATGCGGGAGGCCTTGATCACAGCTGCTCAGTGCCACCCATCATCTCTGCTGCTTCTTCCAGTTGCAAAGCAGTTGTAACGTTTAAATTCTGCAGTTCCTTCCTATTTGTGCACCTCAGAACACAGCTCACTCTCCAAAAAGAAACAGGCCATCTGACATGTATTTTGTGAACTTTCATGAAAACAGGCCAAACTTGCAATGCAACAAGTCTTCTTGCACAACCTGCAATCTGTAATGAACTTGTGTGTAAGCAAACAGCTCTGTCCCTCCTGGAGGTACTCGGATACTTGGCAATCAGCTTCTCTTACTGACAACACAACAAAAGCCTCCCTTAACCTAATAACTTCTGGTTTTAGTTATAAGCATTTTCAATCCCAAGTCTAATCTTCATGAAGCATTCCAGGGTTTCAGCTGGAACGTCAAATGCATTACATGAAAAAAATATTTTTTTCTCAAATTTTTAAATTCTATCAATTTCTTTTATCATTAGAGAAGATGATTGTAAAAATATCGGATTTGTTACACAGACTTTGTCAGAAAATTAGGCTTAAAATACAGGCGCTTACAGAATTGTACTGCAAGCACAGTTTCTCCCTTTGCCACCTCATCTTTTGCAGAGCTGATGGCCCCACTTCCGCAGCAGCCATTACATTTTTGAGGAAAGTGAATTCATTCAGTGACAGGTTTAGTACTTGTTTGTCTCAGAAATATTTGCTACAATGGACATCAAGGCAAACTGCAAGCATCCTAAATATTCAACATGTTTTGAATTGCATTATGTGGAATTGTACAGCTGGAGTGGTATTTGATAACGTAATATTCTCCGCTTGCATCCTCGCATCCAAGAAGAACACTTGGGTTCACTCGCAAAAGCTGGATTTTATTTGTTTTCTGCCAATATTTCTGGTTGACTAAAGAAAAGTTCAAATCTCCTTGACACCATAATTTCATTGCGACCCAGGATCCGCACAGGACTGACTAACGCTGCTTGTGTGAACTGCCAGTATTATTACTTTAAAAGTTTACAGAAGCACGGAGGGCACTGCAAATTCAACAGTGCTTGAGGATACGGAAATACAGCCTTTAAAATTATCCCTCAAAACGCTCCTTCAAAATGGCAGGATGCGGGGCTAAGGTCATGCTGTTGATTTTATTTATAGTCAAGTTGCTCAGATTACTTAGGGAAAAAGCAGCCGTGAGCCTTATTGTACCCCGAGCCACCCATCCCTGTGATGGATGCTGTGGTGGAAAGATTAGACCAGCTCCAGAGGGGGAATGAACACGATAAGAAATGCTGTGAGGCAACTTTTCACCCTGCAAACTGCCCAAACATGGAGAGTTAAGAGACAACCTAATATTCCTGCCTAAAGCCTGTATTTCCCCCACAGCAGGAAACCTGCAGTCTGTGGTGGCACTAAATCCCAGGAAAGACCACATGAACTTTGAGTAAACGGGCAGGCTCAGCAGATGGCCAGTCGCCCTCGCTCAGTGGTCACAGCAGCTACTCCACAGGCACGGCCGGCAGCCAGGCCCGGCCTGCTCGGCAGTGTCGAAGGGAAGGCCTGAGGGCAACGCTTAGATGTGGAGACCGAGAGGCCGAGCTGGGGATGTCGAGGTGGGGGAAGTCAAAATCCGCTTCAAGTCATGGAATAACAAATTGTAACAATATCCGACTTGAAAGCTTGTTTTTTCTTTTTTTTTTTTTCCTTAACATCATTTTGTTCTGAAACTTGTCATAACCTGACATATCTTAAAATACAAGACCTGAAGTACAAAGGGTCCAATTAAGTAATCCAGAGACTCTGAGGCAAGCCAGGTGCAGAAGCAAATCCAAATTAACACTCATGTCAAGCTTTAAATCAAGTGGCAGTGTTCTTTTTTATTTTAATTTATTGTAGTCAACATTAGTTAAAGCTGGAGCCATTTGTTCTCCTGCTAATGATACACACATAACTCCCACTTACATCCCCTTGTTCCTTCCAATTAAAACCTTCTTCAGCACATCTCAGCTAGGAGGTTTATCTGGCACAGACTATTCACTGTATCTTTTGGATCCAGGTTCTTATGCCTGCAGGCTCTTTAAAGCAGCATTTTGCTCTGTGTTTAGCATATTTTGCAGCGTATGGCGCTAAATAAGCCCAGGGAGCTCTGGTCACCGAGGCGGGTTCGTGCTCAGCAGCTTCAGCATCGCCTCACTGTGTTATTTCTGTCCCGGCTGTTACTTGGATGCCGTGAAGAGCTTAACACCAGCTGAGTGACCACACAAGAGCCTCTCCTAGACTTGCTGCATCCAGCGCTGCTTGCTGAAGTGAACTATGTCACTGCTGTGTTATTCCTCTATGTTTCGGTCTTTTTGCAATAAACTTTTGAGACGCATAAAGAAATCGTATTAATCCTTGGAGACCTGTGGAATGGGTTGCCACCGCCTCTACACAGACTATGGCACATGCAGTATTTTATAAGAATAGGGTATCCGGTTAGGTCCCAGCTGTTTCCTGTAAACCATTAACTCTCTGGAGCAGAGGAAAAGATAGAGTGAAGAAAGAAGGTAGGGGATAGACCCTCCTGCACCCAAAGAGCCTGTGGGATGGGAGAAGGGAGAGGTGCTGGTCCCCTCGGCAGCCTGGGAAGAGCCCTTTGGTCATGCTAAGGGGAACAGGGCTACCCACGCTGGTAACTCTCTTTCCAGGCCATGAGCAAACGCGGTTGCCACCAGCATCGTTCATCCCAGGCCGCTCCTTCCCTCCCCACCAAGCCCGCATGGGACAGGACATGGCTCCTGCAGCCCCAGGGTTCGTTTTCTGTAAGAAATGCCAAGCACTTGGCCCCGAAAGTCTTATTTCCTCCATGAAGAAGAAATATTTTCCTCTGAGGAAACACAGAAATCACTTTGGTTTTATTTAAAATAAAGCTTTCTAATCACTATTGTTGTTAAGGGAATTGAAAAGGGATAATTTGTGCTTTTCACTCTTTATAAAGAGATCCCTAAAGGAGAGGGAAATTTAACATAACCCATCTTATATTTGGTGTAATGCTCACACATCCCCTGAGCAAGGGATGTTTCAATAACACCATAAGCTGATAAAAGCAGTAGGTAGTCAAGAAGTGAAAAAAAAAATCATACTCTTAGTTGATTGACACAGTAAAAAACCTGTAATACCCACAGGATACGGCCCGCTTGAACCAAGGCTGTGAACCCCTAAGAAGAGTGGGCGCTACTTAACATTCCTGAAGTCAACACACACGTCAAGCAGCCAATTCAAAATGCTGAAAAAGGTTTAAGCACCTGGGCTATTGACCCATCCTTCACGGACAGTGAGCCATGAAAACCAGAGAAGAGTATGCTGGTGGGTTTGGCTGTGGGAAAATATAATATTCCAGAGCAACTGGACCAGGTTTGGACTTTCAGCCAGGCCACCATAAATCTGTAGAAAATCCCAGACTATCCACGAGTCATCATCAAACTTGCTTTCGCTGAAGGAACCATTTCAGCTTACTCGCCTGTTGACCTGACTTTAGTCACACTTGTTTGACTGTTCAGCTCTCAATTCCAGCTGATTCTAATGCAGTATAAACTGAAATAGCTTGATTATAGTCAATGCTGATTTATTCATATAAGAACTTGGTCCACTGGTTTCCTTAAAATGATTTTTGATTTATTTTGAAGCTTATGGGGGTGAAATCAGGGCTCATCTCTTCTTTGCATTGAAGTTTCAAGCTGCAAGCCTAATTTTGAAAGGAAGTTGACAGAAAAGTTCCTCTGCAATATGTAGATTAGTGAGGCAGAAAGCGTGCCAGTTAGCATTAAATTTAACCGCACTCCCCTCCTTCTGCCTGTCTTAAGTGATATGGTAGATTAACCTACTCCTTTAATTAGTAAGAACTGGTTCAGGTTGTGTATTTTCCTTTCAGAATTGCCTTTAGTATTCCAAAATCATATTAAAATTGATAGTAAACCCCAAAACACGCACCATTCTTGCCTGCAGGAACTGCTACTTCCCTAAAATTTTACATATTACTATACATGAATGAAAATAAAAGCAAGTTCGAAGACCAGCTAGTGCATTTAGGAGACTGTTTTAACAACCATCACAGGCAATAAAAAAAATCCAACCAGATTCCAGTTCTAAAGGAACTAAAAAGACAGAAATTACAGTCAAAACACAGCAAACAAGAGCGTAAGATTTCCCCTTATGTATTTTCACACTTTTTCCCCTATACTCTCAAAAATAGTATATCTCTGTTCTGAAATTAAAAGCATGTATCCCCACATTTTCTCCAAACCATATGTTAGGTTTTAATTTTAATATAAGAAAAAGTAAATTAATGCTGGTTAAAGTATTAAAATGAGTTCTAGTTGACATATTTAAGAAGTGAATTTTCTTGAATATTTGTTTACATTTTAATCCTATAGGAACAGACAAGATAAAAAGCAAATGAGGCAAGTTGCCCATTTAGCCAGCGCTCTCTTACACAGGCCCTTAGTGAAAAGTAAGCACCAGACAGCACAAACTCCTTACTTTATGGGAGAGTATTTTACCCTGCAGCAAGAGATCCAATTATGGTTACCATTATTATCCAAGGTCAGAAAATTATCGAACACCATTACAAGTTCATCCAAAGTATTTACCTCCACAGCCTCCAGCAATCCTGAATTCTACTAGGTGACAATGTGTCTTACTTGTTGCCTCTTATTTAAGATGGGCCCCAAGCTAAACGCATATTCAGAACACTCTGGATCCAAGAATTTGAGTTAGCGCAGTTTTAATTCACAGGAGATCTTTCATTTCAGAAACTCTTATTTTCTTCTCCCGAGCATCTGACCACAAAGCAGTAAGAACACCCACCTAAATCCCATGGAAGAGCATCATTAACCTTGGCTGATCACACCTGCCGCCTCAGGACGCAGCCCATCACTGCAGTAAGCACTGGCAGCTGGTCTGACCAAAGGATTGGACACGTCTCTGGTTGTTAATACTCCCTGTAGCTCTGCAAGGTAAGCAAAGTCCTACAGGCTGGAATTTCACATCTACCTCACTGAGGTGCAGCAATCACGTTAAGATCAGAACAGAGCTGCAGTGCTGACTTAGAGGACACCCCATTTGGCCCTTCCTCTACAACCTGCGTCAACAGCGCAATGGATGTGGCAGCACATCGATGTGCAGGCACCCAGCTACACTAACAGCATTCCCGGTGAAAAGGGCCTGAAGCCAGAGCTGAGACCATCAGCAGAAGGCTACAGGCAAAAACATTACAAGGACATTTTAATTATTTTGAAAAGGTAGCATTATAAATTTAGTCAAAAGCTTAAGCAGAAATATGCATATGGTAGGGTACAAAACTTGTAGACAGAAGGAAGCTGTAGCAATATAAGGCCCCAGGCATTGTGATTAGCAATAGTACTGTTTACAACCCTGTATTAGATTATTTTGCTTTTAAAACATTTTTATTTTTCTTTCCATGTTACCTTATTAAAGGACTGGGCATTATGAATAGACCAACACTATCCTGAATTCTGGCTCCGGGTGGTGACAGAAGTCTGCACCTTGACAGAGACATGGTGGGCAAGACGGGTGCTGCCTGTGTTCAGCTTCCCCTTCCACGAGCCTAAAATTGGCCCCGATCTGAAGTACAGATGTGCAGGACACAAGGACAGATGTCAGCACCACCATCCAGTCTACCAATGCGCAGGCAGAGGATCCTTCTTGAGAGACCGAGTGTTACATCCACGATGGGCCAACACGATACACATGATGCTGAACTCATCCTGCCACTGCAAGTCGTGAGAGCTTCAGGAATCCTCTAAGGGCCCTTCTGTCCTGCCCGTCTCCAGCAGAACCAGAGGGCACGGGGCGGACGGCAGCTCCTCAGGCTGGGCCCATCTCGCTGCTCCTCTGCTTTGTGCAACTGCAAAAGGCACTGAGGAGGCATTTACCATTGGAAAGGCAGGCACACTTTGAAGCATTCTTAAAAGAAGAAAATTAACCAGGTGTCTCTGCTGAAGAAGGAACTTTAAGCTATGAAAAACAGTGTGAAAAAATCTAAATGTAGTTACTGTAAGTCTTTAATTAGTTTTGACTCCCCTAGAAGTTTAAAGAGTTTCTACTATTCCTCTATTAATATAATTTAAAAGATGATCTCACAATTGATTCTGAAATACTTAAAAGATTTATTTTTTAATTAATTTTAACATAGAAATGAATTAATATAATTGTTCATTTCAGCAAGTACTCAAAAGAGGAGATGCTGTAATTTTGATGCCACATAAACTATTCTTTACAGATAATAAAGTTGAATTCCCGTTTTAATTGTCAAAGCCATATAAGAAAAGTTTTGGCAGATGAAGAATACCTTCATCCATGCATAATTATGAATCACCTACCTTGGCAAGGCAGGTAAGGCTTGCATTTCTACAGCTAGAAACATCCTACTGAACACATCTTAAGTCAGGGTAATTTCTGCAAAGGCTTAATAGCGAAGAACTATTTTAAAGGAATCGGTGACTTACTGTGTCTGAAAGTTCGAGTATCCAACTTTAGACTGCTTAATAGGACCTGTGGTTCAAGATTTCCAACATTGCTATAAAAACAACCCGAAGTTGAATGCCCAAGTCTATATACCTAAAGTCACTAATTGATTGAGAATCAGCAGAAATAAGCAATTAAAAATAAAGAAGTCTTGCTTAACTGCTATAAAGCAGTTGTAAACTGGTGAATGCAAAACATTCTCTTTGCTTAGCCGACTTAGGACCACACAGCATCCTTCTGAAACACCACAGGTCACCTGGCTAATTTGAAATGCAACACAGCTCCTGCATGAGGAGGAGACAGCAACTAACCTGCACCAGCAGTGTCAAGGCTTCCTCAAGAAAGGTACATGAGGGAAGGTTGCAAACAACTTCTTGGATGATGCACGTTACATTCATAAAATGCATTTCACAGGGCAGGCCAAACCACAGGGATGCGGAAAGCAAAACGTGACCTTCCAGGTTTCACTAAATGCCACGTTCACAAAGCTCCTCGGGCAGGTGCAGCGTACTGGTTTCTGGGCACGTTGAACCGCACGCCCTTTAGGTGCCGAGTCCTGCACAAGCACCACGTAGCAGCCGCCCGGGAGGCCGCTGCTGCTGCTGTAATTCAGCTCGTGCCGTTAGCAGCCATAAATCAAACTCTGCACGGGCTGAGCTCCGCGCAGCTCCTACACCGACAGGTGAAAAAAGGAACAGCCTTGACAAGGTAGTTGATGCGGTGCTCTGAGGAAAGCTGGAAGCCACAGATGAAGCCGTGATTACGGAGTGGCTGCAAAGTAAATAACGCTGCCATCAAAAAGCAGCACAACTGGGCAGCGGTGAGGAGGAACCTGCCGCTTAGCTCCTGACAACCAGGGTGATTCACAAGACGAGCCAATTTACAAAGACGAAAGATGAAAGGAAGGTCCAAGCCCAGCCTCCAGTAACAACAGGAGCATCAGATACTAGTCAATAACAAACTGTGCGAGGCAAAATAGCCACAGAGAAAACACCAGATTTTTAGCTTGATTCTTATCTAATTCACAGAGATTGAGTCAGGAATTATTCCACTTAAGTCACTGCAGTTGTGTTCATAAATACAAGAGTAAAATTAAAAGCGAACGCTTGCCACATCAGCTTCTGCCACCGAGGTCTACAGGGAACACGCAGTTTTCTGTCTGAGACACCCTCCCAGCTGATCAGCCCCACTTAAGTTTCTATGTAGCAGAGCAGTGCAATAATCAGACTGGATACACCTAAAAGAATCATCATGTCTGCCTTCAGTAAAGCTGTTCAAGCATTTTCTGTCTAAATATTTCAGAGGAGACAGGGCAATGTGAAGGAAAAAAAAATCTGAATTTTTGAAGGAAAATACCCGTTGGATAACAGAAAGTTAAGGTTTAAAATTCTGAGGAAATTTAAACATGCACACATATGTCCTTAAAATGAGCCAAAAGGTGTGCCTGCTTTCTCACGAGCAGCATCTGTAGTGTCACAAGGAGCATCCTAGTTTACCTACAGGAGCCTGCAGCCCTCAACATGCCCATTCCCAGGGAGCTCATTCCTGCTCCAGTGGACAGCAGGGGCTTCTGGAGCTCTGGATGCAGCCCGGGCAAGCGAGACACCATGGCAATGTGCAGCACCGAAATGTGCAGCACATATATGACACCGAGGGCAGCACACATATGGCGACGCTCTGAAGGCATTGCAGCAAGAATGGGAAGCAAAAAAGACCTTCTAAATTCATTATAAGATGGCACAGGATCAACATCTTTTATGTTTTTTGGTTGAAAACAAAGTCAAAATAACGAGTGTTTTCCAGATCGGAAATAGCCACTCTGACCAGCCAAGGTTCACAGTTTGGAGGAATCTGGTCTCATGCCTAAGGCAGTCAGTTAATTACCTGTCTGTCAGCAACTGTCCTTGATGAGCAGGCATGTTCTAACCTACTCCCAACACAATACAAATAATTTTCACTAAGCCTTGCTCATTTTGGCTGGGACTGCCATTTGCATGCTAAATAGAAGTTGGGAATTAATTCTTCAGTAAAGCTTTGTTGCAGCACCCCATAAGCTCAGCAACACACTGAGGATTCGCAATACGCTGAGTCAGTAGGATTCGGTGCAGCCACTACCACGTGCGGGCATCTCCAAAGATGCGGAGGAGCTTTATGAGCAGCTGTACCTTGGTTTTGCATTCAGAGAGAGCAACCACTACCCCAAAACACGATCATAATGTGAGCTATCTTTGCCTAAGCTCATACGTTTGGAGAAAAGGGAAAACATACTGGGTGACTGAACACAGTAGGGGTAATTTTTCCCTTTAGACCTACTAGATATTTTGACCTTAATGAACCACTCTAAGGTACTACTAGAGTGAAAACATGTTTTCTAGAAATAAACTGGAAAAACTGCTTCTTGGCCAAAAGCACTTGGAACTGCTCTGTATGCTAGGAAAAAACCCACCCACTGCCCTCATAGCCCTTCCCTGGATTTTCACTGTGAGCTACCTGTCGTGCCAGATGTTGATGCCCAATTATTTTAAATGCTTCATAATGATGCTAGTTCACCTCCTATCTGGGTCAAACAAGGCCCTAAAAGCAAACAGGCAAGCTCGGAGTGCGCGAGCAACACAAAGCCAAACGTTTTCTGTCTGAAAAATGCAGCCCACTCTGGCAGGTTGGGTTTTTTTCTAAATCAGAAAATGCTTATCCTGTAATATACAAAACCCAATTTTCCACGCAGGGTAGAAATTTTGGGTTGCAGATAGTGCAAGATAGTACCTTTGAGTCTCAGCTGTCCCCCACTCATTGCGAGGGCATGAACACAGCTCTGCAACACAAGGGAAGCTTTTTCCTATCAACCATAGCTGTTGATAAAAATGAATCTAGTTAGCTCTGCCTACACGCATTTTTCCAATATAAGATTTTACCTTTGTACATTTACGCTCACACAAATTTATGAGAGAAAAATCCACTCCTCTAACACACAACAGTAACCCAAAGAGGA
Source organism: Tinamus guttatus (assembly GCF_000705375.1). The sequence continues at coordinate 47,903 of NW_010588959.1, read as the reverse complement.
CACTGGAAAGGACATGTTACTGAACTGTCAGAAGTGGATTCACGTTGTCACTTGGTCTCATAGGACAGGGAATTATATCAGCACTGTAAAACAGCTTAGGACATAATTTGTCTCCCTCTCTTGCTCCCAGTGCCGTAGTTGAGCAGAATTGGGCATCTGTGAGGGGCTGAGCTGTCCTTCTCTGCGCGCACATTAAATTGCTGAAGACACAAAGTATTTTAAAGGGTTTCTCAATGAAATCCCTACTTAGTTAACCCTAATCTCCTCAGATCTCATATTACAGGGGACCTTCTGCTCTCAACATCTGGGCAGGCAAGGCCTCCAGTCACACTGCTGTATTCGGAGGCTGTATTTGGACTGGCCCCGCTCCATCCATTCCCTCGGGAAGTGTCAATGCGCAGCCCCTGCGCCCCGGTGAGGCTTGGCCACGGGCGCCACCGCGGGCGCATTCCCACCACATTCCAGCCCGGAAAGCACAGGGATGGGGCTGCGGAGCTGGGAGCCAAGAGCTGCAGCCAGAAGAGACATCAATAACTAGACCACGACCCCATGGGGAGGGCTCCGGGGAAGCTGCCCTTAAGATGTGTGCCGATGGACGGTGGACAAGCCCCTGGCGAGGCAGCACACCGTGCTCTCTGCTGCACGGAGCAGCAGGGCTGCCGCAGCGCGGCCACGCGCAGCTGCCACTTGTCACGGTGTCGCACGGCTCAGCCTTCGGAATTTGGTGACATCTGACAGCCGCCGGCTCCAAACTTTGTGTGGTAGCCTGCTCGTGTTTCCTTCCCCAACCTCTCAAAGTATCTGCAGACATTCCTCTTGCTTTCTCTTTCATTTTCATTTTTAGTTTCTCCTTTTTAGGCAAACCAGCTTTGTTAAAAGCGTTTTAAACATTTCCATTCTTTTAGGATTGTGTTGAAGGTCTGATAGGAAAGTTGCTGAGATTTTCTTTTAGCAATAGGGGCTGATATTTTCTGCTTCTTTTAGAGACAAAGAGTATCATTGCTCTTGGTTTCCTCAGTCCATCTGCAGAAATGAGGAAAATCTTACTTTGACAGCCATACTTTTTAAGTTTTCTACACTTTTGTATTAAGTTCTTCTGTGACAACGATCCAGGGCAAACAGCAAATAACACCTTTACCAGTTCCATCTGCAGAAATGAGGAAAATCTTAATTTCTGCCAGCCATATCTTTTAAGTTTTCTACACTTTTGCATTAAGTTCTTCTGTGACAATGATCCAGGGCAAATAGCAAATAACACCTTTACCAGGTTCTCTTTTGCCTCGCTTGGTGTCAGGGTGTTTGATCAACAAGGCACCGAGGTGCCCACAGCAGCAACCTCCCTCCAACTGCTGCTCAGGAGCCCTATGATACTAGAACATCAGCCAGCGTTTGTTAGCGAGTACTTTTAATGACAAAAAGCTTCATTCAGAAACGCTAAAACACATTGATTGATCTATGTTTACAGGGATGTTAAATATTCTAGGAATGACAGAGTCATGCAGCATTCCTCCACGGGATTTAATTCCCACCCAGGAAGAGCCCTCCCTGCACTGCCTGGGCTCGGAGGCACCTTCCATCTGAAGACACCAAAGCAACACTCAGACACACACTGATATGAGGTTGTTCCCAGCATACGCTGCAGGCCACAATTATTATAATCTCCAGATTATTGATGAGAAAACTGAGTTAGAAATTTATTAAAGACTTCAGATTTTGGACCTACACCCAAAACATCCGGCTCCTAGCGCTGTGCCTTAATCCCTGATAACACCATACTGATTCTCAGCAAAGGTCCCTGATCCAACTAAGCACTTCTGCGTATGACACTAACGCACCCTGAGATAGGTAAAGGTCGGCATTACTCCATAACCATGTGCAATTCATTACATTACCCTGCTGCCCTTATTACACTGGAGTGGTGTCATTAAAGCTAATCCTGCAGGGACCCACAGGAGCGTGTGCCCAGAGGGAAAGCGGCATTTTTCAGCTCACCAGCCTCCAAAGCAGCACTTCACTGAGCTCGCTTCTAACAGCAAGAGCCTCATTTTAATAAAACAAAAAACTTTTTACTTTGATAAATACTGGCTGCTTCAAAAAGATACTCTGTTCTCAACTCTCCCCAGCTAAATGCCACCACAGCTGTAAGGGCCAACCACGTGTGCAGGCAGGCTGGGAATTACCCACACAGATAAAGAGCACAGCTTGAAATGTTGACTTCTTCCCCATCAAAAGGTGCTTGGAGGCAACTGGACGGTTTGGATCAGGCCGCGGACGGGCCTTTCCTTGCTTTCAAAGTGCTCCACAGTGAATAGAGCAGCCCGTGTGGCCCTGGTGACAGGGGGACGCTCTGCCACCTGCCCCAGCCCTCACAAGTTACTTGAAAGCCTGGGCTGGGGTCTGCTTGAGGGTTGTTTTGTTTCTCATTTTGCTGAAGAACTTCTTTAAGGAAAGCCTGAAATACAATCAAACCTCTCATTAGCTTTTTTTAGTAGCAGTCCCTGTCCAACCTGCCACCCCCACATGCCGAATAATGGACGCTAACAATTACCAGAGAAACACTGTCATATCACAAAACGTCTTTGTTAAAACAGCACTACGGAATTAAGTGCTTTAATTTTATTAAAATCAATTTTTAAAGAACACTAGGTGTATTTTTCTACATGTCACACTTTTTTTTTTTTATTATTTTAGGCTAAAGTGGAAAGAATGCAAAAAAAAATCCATTTCCACATTGTTTTCAGCTATCGCTTCATTCACCAGTTCTTTTTGACTACATAGGCTGAAGTGAAGGGCCAATCATGGAAATATTATTCATAAACATTTGTAGAATGATGAACTATTCACACTATTTCACTTTCAAGACTGTTCTTTTTAATAAAACCTGCAAGATTTAAGCTGCATCATGAGATAAGAGGTTCTTCAAAAAGTCCAGCTTATGTTTTTATCAAATCTTAGAAAACAATCTTACAGAGAGGTAGGTGACATCTAAGCAATGGATTGCAAATAAATGTATTCTATCAAAATTATCAATTTTGCACTCTATTTCAGCTCAAAAAGGAAGTACTTCAGCAATCACAGCAGCAGCTTTGACCTCCGTTTCAATACACACATAGAGCAAAAGGACATCTTGTTCTCGGAGTGTCCTCTATCTATTCACTTATAACCAACCCACATACAGGACAAGAGATCTTTACTAACTGCATAATACAGGACGTGTTGTTTTAGAAGATACAAAAGAATTAGAGGTTTTTAGTCTTCCTACCTCAAGGCAATTTGATTTTGAGAATTACGATGCTATGCTTAAGATTAATATGCAGAGATATAAAGACAGAATTAACAAGCCAAAGATTTAACCAAAGATGCAACAATAAGGTATTATAAAGTTATTTTAAAACCACATAAAGTATATCCTTCACGTATGGTACGTTTTAGTTTTTAAACATCAGGCAGAAATGACAGGGATATTACTTTCTATAACTGATCCCATAGGACTACCTGTAGAATTGGTTTGAGGTTAATATTTTACAATTGCTTCACCCAAGCATTAAACTATAAAATGCCTCTGTCACTACAGGAATGACTGCCGTGTCTTCAAATAAAGACGAGTACTTGGGCATATAAAAATTCTCCAAGCTGCTGCCAACATTGAAAACCTCAAGAGCAATAATAGGCATTGGCTATGCCAGAGGTTTAGGGAATAATAGCTATGATCTTCTAACTAAAAGCCCATGGGGATCTAATTCCATCGGGGCTAACAGAAAGACTCCCCTTTGACTTTAATTATTGAATTACATCGATTCCCTCGTTGGATTATCTGACATTTAAGAAAAGTAAAATTCTGAATCTTGTTAAAGTACATGGCTTCGAACTATTAACTTCCAGGAACATATTGATCAAAATATCCATTAAACCCATCATCACTCATTAAAAAAATATGTTCTGTGAAGTACATTCTATGAACATGTTTGTGTACTTGCATTAAAAAAAAAAAAAAAAAGAAAAAAAGAAAAAAGAAAAAAGACTTTTAAAAGGTTTATCTGCCTTCACTGGAAAGCTTATTTCCCAAGGCACCCTGGCATATGAAACAACACTGGACTCTCCCTTCATCCGAGGTATCCAAAAAGCAGCGACTGTGCCTGGAAAGAACATTGTTTTGTGCCTATGTAATTTCTTACTGACATGTTGTTTGAAGGATCTTGTTTTGAAGCTGGTCCACATCACTCAGAGGGTGGAACAAAGTCTTTAATGGGATAAGCCTGAATACAACAAATTCTGGTGAAATTCCTATTCATATTCTGAAGACCAAGAGAGATATCCTAAGGAGTTTGAAGCCCTCTCTTGGTTTAGAAACATCTCTTTCCTCTTCCCTCCAATTGCATCATAGCCTATATATTCAGAGGCCAGAAGATAAGGGAGGCAGAGGGATTTTTTTGGTTTTAAGTATCACTAAGCAATCCTTGTTAGCTAAATCATGGAAAAGACATTCCGTGAGAAGATTACAATCTGAAGCAGATGGGAAAAGCAGCATAGCCAGGCTGTGCTAGGAATGTTATCATAAACCCCTTTTGTACTTCTTGGTCCAGAGTGAAATAATCAAAACACTTCCTTTAAACGCACAGAACTCCGAACTCCCTCTAAGCTACAATAATGCTAGAGCTGCTGTTTTAAAGGAAATCAGGGTCAGCTTTTCCAAGCAATGTTTCCAGCCCCAAACGCCTACGGTAGGAGCACAGAGCAGAACAGGAAGAGCAAAGCAAGGACCTCGGTGGGCAGTGCAGTGGGGTACAGCAGCACTCGGATGTGATCTGCAGCAGAGAGGGCAAGAGAGAAACGAGAGGCACGCGTGGTAAGAAGACAACAACTAAGAGGTTCCTGACAGCGGTAGGATGGAGCAGGGGTTTGGGAAAGCAGGGGAACACCAAGCACTCCACCGTGCGGGCTGAGCTCCGTGCAGCCCCAGGCCATCCCGCGCAGTTTGTCAAGGCAGCTGAGGGCACTTGACTCCCACAACATCTCTGCCAATTTGTTAAGAAATGATAGCTGGCAGTTAGCAACAAACAGTGCTCAGATGCTGCTAATTACATCTGTGGATGATGCACTTTAACGAAGTTACACAAGAGCTGTTCAATATGAAGTTCACTAGGCGCTGAGCTGCAACCTGCTGCTGTTGAGGGTGCAGGTTGGCCCCAAAGCGCTGCCCGGGCAGCGTGGGCCCGACCATGCCACACACGGTAGAAACCAGAGCAAGAAACGGGACACGACAGCCTGGCGGCACGGTGACTTTCTGCCTTCAAG
>NW_010588959.1:18241-42591 GCF_000705375.1 Tinamus guttatus | reverse complement strand
TATTCCGGGCCCCTCTTCCTCACGCATGTTTCCTTCAGCACCTCAGCACCAACAGGAGCTAATCAGAGACAGAGCAGCACCAATGCAGTGACTCCAGCCAGCGCCAGCAGCCTCTGCTCCTCACCTGGGGACAGGCCCCGGGCCCGTGTAGCACCTGCTGAGGAGCAGGGAGGCAGCAGCACCTTCCCACCGAGCAAGAGCTGTGGTGGCAGCCAGAAATACAGTGCTGCCTGCTCCCAGCCACCACAGCAGACCACCTTGCCACCCCAGGGAAAAGAAAATTTGTTTCTGCGTGCATTAAGCAAAGGCTGAACCTCAGGCAGTGCGCTAATGCAACGCTCAGGGCAAAGGAGCGCTAATCTCCACACTAAGCCACGTCTTTGCACAAAGTTCACAACTGCTCACATTTCCCTAAGCTTTCAGCATCTAGTTTCCATGCGCGTTTTAATTTCACCGTGTAAATATTGATAGCCGCTGGCCGGCTTGTTTGGAAGTCGGCGGCGCGTTGCAAGCAGAAGGTTTGCACCGGATCCGCTGCATTTCAGCGGTGTTGTGCAGTTTTCCAGCTGGGAGTCATTTGATTCAGTTCTTAGGAGTGACCAAGTGCAGTGCCTTGAGCAAAGCTTCATTTCAACGTGAGGGGCTCCGGGGTGAAGAGCTAAATGGGTGGCCAGGAGCAACCACTAAAAACTCAGCTCCACCCCCTGCCCTTGCGGCTGCCCAAGCCAAAACCGGCTCCCAGCGCTTCCAAGCACCACGCGCAGCAGGATGAGCAGTTAAAGAAAATATCAAAATAACAAAAAAAGGCAGCTTTATTACTCAAACCCAGGAACAAGCTTCCTCCCGAGAAGACAACCTCAATACAAGTCAAAGGAATGCAAATGGGTTTCACCGTCTCTCTCAGCTTTGCTGTTTCAGTATTGGTTCCATCACCAGCCATGCGAGCGTGCTGAGTACTTGACATTGTCATGTTTAGTTTTTTATGCAACAGTTCAATATCTGCGAGCACTTTCCAATCATGGACCCACAGTACAGCTACAGAAATTCCTTGTTATTCTCTATCATTTGAAAACATTAACTAAAAATAAATCTAGAATATGAACCCAATAAATTCAAATTCTATACACAGGAAAAAAAACAGTGAATTTACAGTATGTGCTATTTATATTTCTTTCAGATGATAATACAGTAGTTTATACATTCACCACAGTGGATCAGCAAATTTTCCCTCGTATCCTCCATATGAGAAAACCAGCATTTCCGATTAGATGACCCCAGCTACCCACAGCTCTCAGGCACCAAGTCCAATGCAATGCAGAATGATCCTAGAGCGCTCAGGTAAGGTTTTAATTACAAATTTGGTACTTTTGTCTGGATTCACTCCTTGTGCAAACCCACTAAATCCAGTGACATGTTTCCATAGGATAACATGCTATTATTTAGGATGCACAATTCCTCCAACAACGTGGCTTTGGGGAATCTTAAAATCACAGAAGGCTGTGTGCTATTGCGACAAACACTTAAAATGCACATCATTATGAGTACTGCTTCTTTACATTTATAGTTTTATGACAGAAGATAGAGCCAGTAAATAAATACTTATTCTTACCACGAGACTGCTGTCCAGAGAAAGTCTTTTCCCAAGCTCCCTTTTCTGTAGTGTTCTTTTCCTCTCCATGGCTGAAGTTACTTGTTTTCCTTATGATCTACTAGAAATGTCAGACTGTTTCCAGCATCACTGGAGAAAAAAAAAAAAAAAGGCACATTTCAATATTCTAGTTAACAGCCTCTGTCTTTCATCATTAACTTTGTAATAACCCAGCAGTTAATATGACTTTGCATCTCTGGTAGGCTGTGTTCCAGGATCAAGTTTTCTCTGCCAAAAAAGCTCAACTGTCCAGACAGAAATATGTTTGGGTCACTTTAAAAAAATAACAAGAACAACAATAATAACTAAATAAATAACCTCTGACTTTTTAACAGGACTGGGAGACAGGCTTGCAGAGCCAATGAACTACCTGGGTCCGGGAGGGGAAGGCTCCTTCATTTGAATTGAGCCCCTCTATACATTGTGCTTGTTGGCACATCTGTACAGCTAGGAGGATGCACAAATTTTGGACCTAATCCTAAGAAGTTCTAAAAGCTTTCAACTCCCATTATCCTTAATGAGACACAAATGCCCTCAGCACTTTTCTTGCATTTTTAAGGTCAAAGATTCTGCTGCGATAATCAGACAGTCTTACTGCCTCAACAGAGAGGCCGGGGAATTTCACCTAGTAAATCTATAATGGAAGGAATTAATCTTTCCAATTTTGTAGCATTCTGTTATCCCTGGATGGTATTTTCTACAAAATCGTGCCATAATTTACAAGTAACAGTTCCTGGTGATAGACATATTTTAGCATTTTAACTGGCGTGTTAAGAATGTAACACTTGTCCTGCCTGACAAAGTCACTGGAGTTATTCGATATTGCAGTGCAGAAGTAGGAATCAGAATCCAGCAGCTGACATACCCGTGAACACAGAACCTAATACAGGATTTTTCCTGTAGCTCATAGAGACTACATTTACTGTGTCAAGAGACAACATCCTATAGCTGCTCTTCTGTGCTAACTCTAAGGACAATGAACTTCTACTACAAGACCACCGCAAGAGTTTGTCCCCGATTTTTAGTCAAGACCAGTTACAGAAGCCTTTTTGAAAACATAAACCCACTAAGGTTCTGATATTCATATAGTACTACTCAGCCTACAGTAATTCATTGCATTTGACTGAAAATTAAGACTAAACAAAAGGCAAAGCTGTGTAAATGTTTCTTATCCCTCGTGCTCACTGTGAGCAGCCCCTGCACTTGCAAACACAACTGCACATGCATTTGGCTGTAGGGTAACACACCTGGCATCTCCAACACAAACATGTCTATACCCCCAGATGTGCTCGTGTGCCTGTGGACATACTTGACTTGTCACGCACCTGCGAGGAGCCCATCTGTTGTTGCAGCAATAGCAAGAACATGATCAAGAAGCTACTCCATTTTTTCCCAAAACTGCCCCAGAATGGTCTGACACAGGGACACAGAGGCTCCAGGATTTTCTAGTAAAGCCTGACCCTTGGGGGAAACCGGAACTGGGCCAGCTACTAAGCTGCTCCAGCGTTAAACCCAAGCGTCTATTACACCAGCACCTGGTCTCTTACACTTGCTTGGTACTTCTGGTTTACGCTTGTGGAGAACTAGAATTCAGCCCATTTTCTCCAAAACACAAATAAATGAGCCTCTACACGTATAAGTCTAAACAACACATACACTGGTGGGAAAAACCTCTGATTTTCTTCTGAATCTTTTTGTTTGTTTGCTTTGCAGGGTTATCTACTTGCTGTTGGACTGAAGCTTCGAGCATTATTTAATTCCGACGCTGTGGAAGTGGAGCTGTCTCACATAAGTGCTGTTTCCTGATTAGCTCTCGTCTCTCCAAAGACAGACTGCGCAGATTTTAACAAGCACACAAGAAATTTATTAGGCGGTTCTCGTGAGGGTGCCAGAAATTAGCAAGCGAAGGAGTTCAGGTAACCTCCACACCGCCCTTGCAGGCCCTCGCCATGGCTGGAGGGCGTCACTTGCACCAAGGCAGCTCCTCGTGAGCAGTGGCCACAGCAGCTCCTAGCAGGCCGTAGGGAGAGAGCTGCTGTCGGAGGAGCTATCCCAGAGAAGGTCAAGCATTTAATGCGAGCAAACGCCTGAAATCTCTGCAGATATTTGGCAGAACCACCCCAAGTTCTAGTTTACTTAAGAGAAAGTATTATTATTCTTAGAGTTTATATGCTGTGCTGCCTTAGGCACAAGAAGTGGATTTATCATATCCTATATAGCCCTACCTAAGTGCTACTCAAGGGCCACCAAGGATCTCTCCCCAAAGAGTTAACAGCCTAGGGCTCCACCCAGTTAAAGGTTTGAATCAAAGGTATTTATCAAAGACAGACAACACACCACATGTATCAACACGCACTGGTGCTTCAAAACGCCCAACGCAAAGGTCTTCAAAGGAAAGTGATCATTACAGTGAATGATTTCAAAGAAAACTGATCATTACAGTGAAGCAGCACTTAATATAGAAAAGAGCCTTCCAGCGTGGATGGTCGTTTCCACGCAGCATACTTCTGGCACCACAGAAAAATGAGCCTCTCGGGCAACCACCGTCCTCTGAGAAATCTACAGACCAACCAAAGTAATTCAAAACAGAGCTAGCACCTCTCCTGGAGACCTCGGCACGGGAGAACGGCTGTCCAGGAGGAACAGTTTTGAAATGTAAAAGTCCTGAGAATCAGTTTGCCCAATCAGCAGAAATACTGTTTTTGTGTTACCAAGAGATCAGGATAGAACTGTATAATGCTTCTGACAGATGTACTTGCTCATTTCTCTCAGACAGGGGAGACCAACGAGCATGTTCACACCTGACCTTCCATTTAGTTTGGCCAACTTGTGAACAGCTGTTGCGAAGTCTCTCCCGTTTCCCTCATGCCTCACTCACATCTGCATGCTGCTGCATCTCCAGGGCCACATCTTACACTCCTCTGTGCAATCCCAGGGCAGGACTCTCTAGAAAAGACCTACAGAGTCACCTGTGCAGAGCCCATAGTCACTGAAGGGAGAGGCGCTCAGTGCTTAAGCCTGTGTCATGAACTACAGCCTAAAAGAAAGAAGGTCCCAGATGTCTGCCTCAAGTCTTAATGGTTTTTCATTGAACTCGGGGAAGAAAGGTCTGAAATACTTGGAAGGAAGTCTTGGGAGGAAGACCTAAGGGGGACCCTTGCTTCTCTGTGGTACTCCCTTGCTGCTCATACAGCCAACAAGCCGGAGGCATCAGCACGATCTTAAAATGCAATAATTTTAGTACTCAATACAACAGCATTCATTACTTCAGGAGATGGCTCTGAAACTATGCCCTGAAGAAATTACGTGATTAACATAGAAAAGGGCTGTCTATAACACATGAAAGAAACTTCTTGGATTATCCCTTCTTCATTTCTAGTAGCAACAGAGTATGATTGATGTATGTTGCTTTTGCAGATAAAAAGTATCACATTATATTCCTTAGATAAGCATCCAAGATATTTTCAGGCAGTTTGTGCAGTTGCATTTCGACAGAGCCATGCCAACGTACGCCAGCTGGGGACTAGCACATAGTAAATCTTCTCATAACAGGAAATAGGTTGTATTTATTTTTCTCTCTTTCAAATTAGGATGGATTTAGCAGTTATGACAGGTAACAAAAATGACACCTCTGGAAAATAATGTCTTTTTTAATACAAATTCAGAATAGATACAACACAGCCAGAGAACAAGCTTTGCCACCCTCTGCTCAACATACCTTACCAGCGACAGCCAGCAAAACACCGGCCGGGCAGCACCGCTCGTCGCACCACAGCCCGGTTGTCCTTCAGTGGCGTCAACAGGAGGGCAGGGAGCGTGATGAGGACATCACACTTTTAGGCACTGCAATGAGCCCAAGGCTCCCCAGCGACCACGATTCAACATTTCTTCCTACTTGGCTCATTCCACAGGTTTGGGAGCCGTACTTTGGAAGTGAAGGAGAGAAACCCGCATGGTATCAAGCCCTCAGAGAAGAAAGGAAAACAATCCAGCACCACTAGCAGCGGCCAGCTAGCACTTACAAGGAAGTAAAACCTTTTATCCATGCAAATTTCATTTAGAAGGTTAAAGATTTCACGCCTCTCTATTAATCTCCGCAGTGATTCAGTTTCGGAGAACCTGATTCTAAATGTACCTCCCTCCTTATCAGGCAGCCAAGTCCACCATTACAAAGCCGCGTTTGCTATGACAACTCCGATACCACTACCAAGGCCTGTATGCTTGGTTTTGCTGCAGTCACAGTAAGAAAACAAGTAAAAAAAGCTTTAAATACAGCATAGAGTGTCTGGCCCTTCTCAGAATGGGAAGAAAAACACTCCAGAATTAGGGAGTCCATTTGCAGTAAATATATCAATTATATATCAAAGTCTTCCTGGGCCGGGGTCAGTCAGAAATCCCAAGTATGCACCAGATTGTTTGAGTATTTCTTGCCTTTTCAAACAGTACAGTAGTGAAACCATGGGAGCAGCTCCCGCACTAAACCCCACCTTTGCAAAGGATGAGAAAATTCTGCCTCGTGATTAAAACCAAGCCACCAAAGCGGTTTCACTACCACACCCTCAGCTCTCCCTCTCCTGGTATTCAGCCTGCTCACGACTTTCAGCAATGAAATGAAAAAATAATTCCAAAATTCTCTCGAGAGCTGATGTTTCAAACAAACAACAACTCTCGGGAAACAGAAAACTCCAGCGATGGCTGCATTTATGCGGTTTGGAAGTGAGTTAACTGTTTTGTTTCACCCGCAGCCACGGCGGGGCCTGCCCTCAGTACACACAGGTATTTGCTTGGGCTGGTCAGCAGGCTGTGAGCGCTAACGTATGCACGGGACGTTCCCACCCACTGCATTAGGCTCTTACTGAGATAAGCGAGCTGCGTTCTTGCAGGGGAAGAATGTGCCATGTGCTAGCATTAATGAGTTAATTAAATTAGAAAAATTCCAATGCAAGAACCTAAAATGCTTAGATGAGTCGAATACTATGGGAATTAAAAGGCAGCTAACACAGCAATACTGCACTGTCCTGCCGCCTCTCTCGAGAGCCTGATTGGCTTTGGAAAGTTGTATTAAAACAAGATATTTCAAGCCCCTCGAACTGCTCACAGGAGTCTGGATCCTGAGTTTCAGGTTTCCCTTGAAATAACTCTACTTCAGACACTCCGAACAACTTACAACCTTTAAGACCCTTCAAAGTATATAGCAACGGTAGCAGTAGGTTACAGACCCACATATGTCCTATGAGCTACTTTGTGATCCAAAACACTCCCTAATCATAGAATGTTAGAATCATAGAATGCTTAAGGTTGGAAGGGACCTCTAGAGGTCATCTAGTCCAACCCCCTGCACACGCAGGGTCACCTAGAGCACGTGGCACAGGACTGCGTCCAAGCGGGTTTTGAAAATCTCCAGAGAAGGAGACTCCACAACCTCTCTGGGCAGTCTGTTTTAGGGCTCTGTCACTCTCACTGTCAAGAATTTTTTCCTTAAGTTCCTGTGGAACTTTTGATGCTTCAGTTTGTGGCCGTTTCCTCTAGTTCTCTCAGTGGCCACCAGGGAAAAGAAGCCAGCACCATCCTCCTCACTGCCTCCCTTGAGGTACTTCTAGACACTGCTCAGGTCCCCTTCTCAGCCTTCTCTTCTCCAGGTTGAACAGGCCCAGCTCCCTCAGCCTCTCCTCATAGGGCAGATGTTCCAGGCCCCTGATCATCCTTGTAGCCCTGCGCTGGACTCTCTCCAGCAGCTCCACATCCCTCTTGTACTGTGGAGCCCAGAACTGGACACAGTACTCCAGATGCGGCCTCACCAGGGCTGAGTAGAGGGGCAGGATCACCTCCCTCGACCTGCTAGAGATGCTCTTCTTAATGCAGCCCAGGATCCCATTGGCCTTCTTGGCCACGAGGGCACACTGCTGCCTCATGATCAACTTGTCATCCACCATGACACCCAGGTCTTTCCCCGCAGAGCTGCTCTCCACAAGGTCGGTCCCCAGCCTGTACTGGTGCCTGGGGTTATTTCTCCCCAGGTGCAGGACCTTGCACTTGGCCTTGTTGAATTGCATGAGGTTTTTCACCGCCCAGTTGTCCAGTCTGTCCAGGTCCCTCTGGATGGCAGCACAGCCCTCTGGGGTATCGGCTACTCCTCCCAGTTTCGTGTCATCAGCAAACTTGCTGAGGGAGCACTCTGTGCCTTCATCCAGGTCATTGATGAATAAATTGAACAGGACTGGACCAAGGACTGACCCCTGGGGGACCCCAGCCAGTTCCTAATCCATCTCACTGTGCACTCATCTATCCCACACTTCCGGAGCTTGCTCAGGAGGATGTTGTGAGGGATGGTGTCAAAAGCCTTGGTGAAGTCGAGATAGACGACATCCACCACTCTCTCCTCGTCTATCCAGCTCGTCATTCCATCATAGAAGGCTATCAGGTTCGTCAGGCAAGATTTCCCCTTGGTGAATCCATGCTGACTACTCTTGAGCACCTTCTTGTCCTCCACGTGCCTGGAGACAACAGCCAGTATGAGCCATTCCATCAATTTTCTGGAGCAGAGGTGAGGCTCACTGGCCTGTAGTTGCCTGGGTCAAGCGGTCTTCTAACTCCAATGGCAAATCGTCTCCTGGTCAACCATAACGCCAAGATAAAGCACCCCCAGGGAAGCAAGGGAAGGATGGGGTAAGACAAGGAACCATCTCATCTTTGTAGAACTCTCATGCATGGCAGTTTACAAGGAAAACTGAAGGCAGAGAGATTTGAGGATCTAAAAGTGTGGGTCCCTTCTGCCCTCATCCCAGCCCCTGGGCAGGGAACAGCGGAGCACACGGGAAGGTCTAATACCCTTTTAGACTGGTGATCTCTTTCCAACAAGGAACAAACTCTTTGCACAAGATGCTAGAAACATGGCAATTAAAATTATCAGCTGCTAAACTGTACCCTCTATAAGCACAATTGTCCATGTAACTTGCTGTTTTCTTCCTGCAGACATCCTTCCATTCATTCTCCCAACAAAACAACCAATAAACCTTTCAATGGAATTGCTCCTAGGATTTAAACACATTAAGGGATCAAATTTAGCAAATTTAGCAGTATGCTCAAAATAACATATATCAGAAAACAGAGAATATAGCACTGTTATTACTATGACAGCTGTCAAGATGAAATGCATGGAAGCAGTTCAAAGATTTTATCTTGGTATCTCATGAGGTTAATTAAATGGATGCATGTATTCATTTAGGAGGGTAAAGTGGGTTGCAGTAACATAAAATGAGAGGGCACAAGATTATGTTTTCAACAACAGCCAGAATGAGTTCAACTGATACCACTTCCATACTCTAGAATAAACACAATTCATCTCATGCCATTTTCAGCTCTCTGGGGAAAAAAAAAAAAAAAAAAAAAAAAAAAAGAGGAAGAAAAAGAAAACATTTATAGACTAACATAACCAAAGCTTTAACCTTTTCAGCATTTTGTATTTTGATCAGCTGTCCATTTTTATCATGGACTTCCATGGGCCATGCTGCAGGGAGAAGAAGATGAGCCAGTAAATTACACCAAGGAATGCTGAAAAGGTCAGAGGACTCCCCTTCCCTGCTTGCTTTTAAGGAACATATGAAGCATTCAAATCATGCAATAAAGTTATTGAGACAAAAATGAGGAAAGATAAGCAGACAGAAAGCATGACTCTGTTGTCAAGACAGCAAATGGTAAAAAAAAGGGGGGAAGAAGGGATGTATTACACCATTATCACCAATAAAAAGTCAGATTATGACAGTGGTGTTTGCGCATCCTTTCTTCCACTTCCTACACTGAAATTGAACCTTTGTGAATGCCGTGAGACCTGTATCCAAGAGGGGGATATTTCAGCAAGATTGGGGTTTTTCAGGCTGAGAAGACCAGCAGAGCAAAAGCTCCCATTTCTTGGGCAAGTGTTCCAATCTCTCATTACTACATGCCACTTTTTACTATACATTATTAAAAATTCATATGATACAGATTATTATATGATGAAGATGTTTAGCCTCTCCCAGCAACAATTTATTAGACAGCTCCTGTGCAAGCGGCAAGCCCTGAACCCAGCTACGGCATCGACACCTCTGGGGACACCCACAGCGCCTCGTCTCACCCGTGAGCCACAACCGAGCAGCTCCCGAGTCAGAAAGAGGCCGTTCCACAGGATATGAGGAAATCTGACCTGTTACAAGACACCTGAAGGGTTACATGGAGATTTTTGAAGTTCCAAATCAAATGTCCTATAAGATACCTCAGGCGTTTTGTGGTTTGAGGAAGGTAAGAGCTGAAATACTAGACGCAACTTATTTAACTTAAACGTCATTATTGGATCTAGCCTTCTCTTATAGCAAAATATTGATTGTATCAAAATGTTAATGTTTTATCAAATGTTAATGCTTTATCTAAATGTTAAAGACTCAAGAGAAGGTCTTAGCACACAGTATTTTAATGTCAGTACATAATTGGATCGCATGGAAAAAATACATTGCAACTCAGCATTTAAGCTATACTTAAAAGTTTCAATACTAAGTTTCAAATGATGTATCAAATTTCCTGGACATATGAGCTTTCAGATAATTATGATATTTTTAAACAAATCCATCTCTAACACAAATGAGCTACCTAAGCTGCCCCTGGACAAAACCCTTGGAAATATTTTTGTGAAAAAGAAAACTTTCTTTTTACGATTTGATTAACACTGTCAGTGACACAGACTGAAGGGACCAACTCTGATTCTAGAGCCCACACTCCAGCCTCATCCTTATTCTCCAAGAATCATGGCTGGCTGCAGCAGTGCCAAACAGGAACCTCAGTAGGTTTCACACTGAATTCCAAAATCTTCACCAAAGGAAGCCCTACCTGGCTCAAGAAGTCAACAAAGAAAATCTACCAAGTCCACAGGTGCTCATATAATATTTCTGCAAGGTTCAGATAAGTGTCATCAATTAAATTCGAAGTCTGAATTGCTTAATACACAAGCAGAAAGAAGAATATAAAATATACAATCAAGATTCCCACAAAACTGAGTTGAATCCACTATTTTCTCCATGTTTTTTCTTTCACTGGTGGAAATTAAGGCACTGCTCAAGTAAGCCTACAGTCTAACAGGTTCAAACTAACAAGTAAAATGAGTACCTAGATCTTTTTCAGCAGCCCACCTAAGTTTGCTAACAGCTCCATTTCTGACGCTAGACTTTGGAAAGTAGAACAAGGTGCTTGTGAAATTACCCCTCAGACCCCTTCTTCTCCAAGACAGATGCACCACTTCTGCCTACCCGTGTGTGCTACTTGCAGCCCAGTGCGACTCCTGAAAATCATTAATTCTATGTGTCTGCTCAGCCCTTTCCAACAATATTGCTGGAAAGGATGGCAGCTGCAATCACAAGGTGGCTCAGGGATTTGAACACAAGTCCATCACAGACACTAAGGAGTGAACATGTCTAGGAGCTTTTTGGTCATTGTTGTCTCCCTCATTTTACACTCCACGCGTCTTGGGCTATTAATATTGTCTAATAGACAATTTGGGTGAATAAAAGCAGTTTTGTCATGTGAAGTGGCCCAAATGAACCTTACCCAGTTTGGTTCTCCCTGCAGCAGAGATGAAGGCAGTGAAAGGACATACATTTACTGACTAATTCCAACATGAGGAATAATTACAATCAGCTTAGCTTAGCAGCAAGGTTTGGACCTCTGTTTTCACTCTACAAAGCACTGTAAAATGTTCATATAACCTAAAGGAAAAATCTCAAAATAAAACAAGTGTTATAAAAACATTTCCTTGGTTTCCAGTATCATCTTCACCTATGCACTATCCTCAGATAATCAAACTCATTTGCATCAGAGAGAATTTTTCAAAGTCTAGACTGTACGATTTGTTTCTAATGAATCTGGGGCCTTGTGGGTTGTTACACACTGTCTAACATTTCACCTTGCTCTTCAGAGACTCCCAATGGGCCAGGGCCTAACTTTACATTAAGGGCAATAATTTTACAATGAAGATATTTGTTCAAGAACAGCCCAGAAAAGCAGCTGAACCAAGCTCATAATCCCCCTTTGTCATAGGAATAATATGGGAGGATAAAGTACAATGAAATATGCATGATCCCTCCATGAGCTGGGAAAAGGGTAAGTGAGAAAGGGCTCATTTTGCTTATCTGCTTATGCTGAAAATAGCCCCTTGGCACCACCACGGCTAAAGCCAACCCTGAATTGAGAACAGAAGGGCCAGTGACAAGCTCTTCCAGGGACAGCAAAAACAAAGTCAAGGCCACGTTTCAAAGAGCGGCCTAGGGATGGAACAAGAACATGCAGCTGCATCAGGCTGAGCAGCACCAGGTGGTTTTGACAGAGGACACCATACATAGCTTTATTAGAATTTTTTTCAGCCATTTCTCATTTTCCTGTCCCAAATACCTTTGCTGAATCCTGTTAATTTGTAGTCAGCCCCACCAGTCACCTCTCTTTACTCTGCAGTCACCTCTAGCTTCTGTGAAGCGTGAGGGAGCAGTGGTAGCAGAACAGAGATGAAGGTGCCAGAACTCACAAGAAACACCAAAGCTCTGCTCCGCTACTAACCAAAGTCTGGGCACTAACCACTTCATGTGCTTCCCTGACTGTTCAGTCTTGGCCTACTCTCACTGAAGCCAACCTAACAGCACGCAAGGATGTAATCCACCCTGGCGGCCCTAACACGGCCGGGTGACAACAACGCACAGCTCAGCTCCACCACCCCCGGCCATACAGTGGGGAGTAGTCCCCTATATACTTGTGCCATACGTAAGGGAGAGGAGAAAAAAAAAAAATGCTCCAGAGGGATTTCTCTGGCCAAACCATAGTCACTTTATTCTCCACTATATGTGTGCCACTGTGTAATATCGAGACTGTAAAATTAAAAAGAACAGAGAGACACATTGACTCCACTCGACCTTTGACTCATGGACAGGAAACCTGTTGTGCAAACCTACAAGTGGGTGATATTCTGCCGTCGTTCCAAGCCACACAGGGGGTGACAAGCACGGACAGTTCTGGCACGCTGTGCAGCCCTCCACCTTCAAAAGGGGTCTCCTCTCCGAGGCCAAATCCTGTGCTAGGCCGCAAGGACATAGATAAACTTGATGGAATAGGTCAGTAAAGCCGATTAAAGTGTTCACTTGGGGGGTGAAAGATGAATAAACCTGTTTATTGTACTTTCAAACAGCGACAAGAGGAGAGAAGATAGGAAGGAACGAACATCTACCCAAGTTTGAGGGATGTGGACTAATGTTAGATATGGTGAGGAACTGATTAGGGTATTGACAAGAGACTGAAAAGAGAACAAGAGGGGGAAATGATGTTGAGTACCTGAAGAAATTACTTAAAGTGAAATCCAATACAGAGTAATTCCTAGAGAACCAGTGCAACACTCGTCATATAAAAAATAAGGCTACAGAAAGTTCAGCATGATAAAGTACAGGTGATGCTGCCATGGACAAGTGGTCTGAAAACCCTGGAGGGGAAAAATAAATAAATAAAAAGAAATAAAAATCATCTCTGCCTTTCATCTCAGTGTCTCTCTTTATGCATTGTGGTAGTTATCCACATTAGGGACTATCGCCTTTGGCAGGGAAGGCCAAACGTCCTTCTCTCTATGCAGCGAGCTGCCTACGGTCGCTTTCTTCAGGTTCTCTATGTGCAGACTGGCTGCCACACACCAACTTCCAATTTTTCCATCTGCCAGAAACTTCATAAAAATGTAAATTAAAAAAAATCCTGAGTCTCCCATTTAAAAGGTTCATAACTCTCCTACATTTTATGTCATCCTACCAGTCTTTAACTCATCTGCACTTAGCTCTACCAAGTGAAATGTAAGAGAAAATACAATTTGTCGTCACGGTTAACACTGGCATTATGGATATAGCAATAACCTAGAAATATCAGTCGAAGCGAAACAGTAAAATTCTATCATACTCCTCTCACTCAAGTGTCTCCCTATTCAGAAGGCAAACTAAAAATCATTAAGCTTCCAAAAGTGACACATGTGCAAAAAATGGCATTCCAGAAGTTTCTCATTCATAAAACTGGAAAAATATTTTTGTGTGCAGTACGAATTGCTGGGTTGCCACAGGATTCCTCCACTTTTTCTTCTAGAATTCACAGTAATGACAGTAATGAAAAATGGTTTTCCCAAGTTTCTTCTTCGAAGTAATGAAGAATGGGCCTAGGAAACACTTTTAGAATTGCAATTTATACACCTCTAAGATTTTTTGGAATAACTGAAATTAAATGGCTTTTTGGCCAGTCATTTAGGCTGATAAAGAAACATACTAGTTTAAAGAGGGAAGGGGACAGAGTTAAGTTTTGCCAGAGAGGCTGTGGAGCCTCCTTCTCTGGAGATCTTCCAAACTCGCCTGGATGCCACCCTGTGCCACGTGCTCTGGGTGTCCTTGCTGGAGCAGAGGAGTTGGACCAGGTAATCTCTAGAAGTCCATTCCAACCTTAACCATTCTGTGATTCTGTGAAACACTCCATGTTTTAAATGGTGCATTTTGAATTTTCAGGTGCATTTTGAGACTAAATGCAACCTTTTAAAAACTTTGTTCAGCATGAGTTTTTTTGTTGATCTTGTTGGGGTTTTCATTTGTTGCTGTTTTTCAAGAGGAAATAGTTTAGGATATAGACAAGCAGGAAAGAAGGCAGTAATATATGGTGTATACGTATGCCATTTATAGAACAACAACAAATACCCTGCCCAGTTACAGGTCCCTGAACTGGGCAGCCAAGCTCTGAACTCCCCACTCCGCACAGTGCACAAACCAGGAGCCCGACAGAAAATCAAGACTGGAAAATATAAGCAACAGAAATGGTTTCCTATGAACATCCCAATACATTCCCAATCAATAACAGTGTGACAGAACTGGGGCTTAAGGGAGAGACGTTATTAGTTCTAGCAGAGGCACATAATTAAATACCAGACAACTCTTAAAATTTCTCAAGCAGCGAGACAGGACGAATGGCAGCCTGAGACCTTTCACATCATTCTACTGGTGCCTGTTTTTTTTTTTCCTTCATGCGGTGCTGTCTTGCATTTACTGTGCAATTTTAACATAAAGATGAAGATCTTAGTCCTATATGGGAGCACCAGCAGCCAGTGACACAACAGGGAACTGGGTATTAGCATACAGCAGACTACATTTCATTTTCACAGTTTCCTTCAGTAACTGATACTAGTAGAAGCTAAAATCCCATGGGAATGGGCACAAGCTGGAAGTTCAGCTAAATAATTAAGTCATTAATTTAGAAGCACTTCCCATGTGCAACTGTAGTGAGCACCTAGGACTTTTAGCACTGGCTACGTATAGGGATTTGATGGATCTGATTATTGTTAATTGGGATTTTAGCCTTTCACCATCACAGTCCTGTTCAAGCTCAGACCAAGTCGGTATCCCAGCACAAGTCATTTCCATCAGCTGACTATTCAGAAATCTCTATGAAATATTGCACGTTGGTAGTGCGGACAGGTGTCTATATAATTAAAATCACAAGCACAACTTCCCAAGCACAGTTGGCACCCTGGAATTTTCTTATTACGAACTCATCTACTCACCCAGCTCATAAATAGAAAGTATTCAGGAGCGCTGGGATGTCATTTGAAGGCAAGGAGGATACAGTGCTCTTTGTTAATCCCATAAACAAAGTGCCACTGTTTCTATAGCCCTGTTGAATCCCCAGACAAATGCTTTTGTGTACTGCACAGATTATTATACAGGCTAGTAAAAACCATGAATTATACATTAAAAAAATCATCTTTAAACCCCAATGAAAACCTACAGTCTTGTAGGTTGTACTGCAAAGTCTCACAGAAAGCAGCACTTGAGTTCACTACAAAAAAAGAGAAGAGTTCCACCCAGCATCAGCAAAGCAGAATCACACGGAATGTCTTACATATCCAGGAATCTGCATTAAGCAAGCTGATATTTCCTGAAAACCACTTGGAACTGGAATAGCTTTTGCAGCCAAAAATACAAAAAAGGACTTGATCAGAAGCGATATACCCATTTCTCCACAGGAGCTGGTTTCTATGATTAGGAATCATTGCAACAGATTTATGTTTTAGAAGGATTTGGGGAAGGGGTAGGGAGAATAGCATTTAATGGCCTTTGAAAGCCCAAGTCCATAATTCAAAGCTTCAAGGCTTTCACCTGTTCTTTAAAAGCAGAGGTGGTAACAAAGATTTTGTCAAAAAACATGTAACAAGATGATCTCCATCACCACCATGAGTGGTGATGAACCAAGAAGTTCCTTTCCAAGTGCCAATCACCACAGGGACACACCTAGTGCTGAAAAAAACTCATCATTCCCAATTTATGTTATGCACACATTTTGGAATAAAGAGTTAAAAGGCAGGGGGAAGAAGAAGTGTGTGGAATCAGGGCAAGCATTCCATGCAGCCCTTTTAACAGGTTTCTGCCACATCATCCAGAAGAACGTATACATACTAATAGGGATATATATTCAGCTCTAACTGAACAACAAAACCAAAAAGTTAAAAAAAAAAATGAAGACAGACATTAACAAATTGCAAATGTGTGAGACTTATCCAGAAAGGCCTCAGAAATCAGCAATGAGGGAAAAGAGAAAGCAAATCATGCAGAAAATATTTAATCAATGAGTAAAGACAATTATAACATCTGTTAATCTTTTGTGTAGGTTATAATTAGATGCTGCGGAGGAGTAGCCTTTAAGGGGGGAGGTAGGGAATCCTTTAACATCTGCTGGAAGGGCAAAGACTGTGCAATAAATGACTTTAAGTGCAATCAGTAAAATGAGAACTGTGCAGAGTTCACAAAAGGCCTGCATAAGAGATTGAGGATAACAAAATATTTTGCCAAAGGTCAACTCCTGCAGCACTAGAGGCTGAGTAATGACTGCCTGCTTAGAGGCCACATCAAAAACAAACGTGAGTGTACCTCTGAAAAACAATTCTTTTCTCATTTGTGTCATTATAGCAAAAGCGCATGCTGTTGCTGTATATCATGTCAACTTAATGACTTATTAGAGCTGTATCTATCAACCTTGAGCAGTTCAGAATAAACAGGTAGGAATGATGCATTTTAGAGACCAGAATTCAGCCCAATTAGACTGATACAGCACTGTGGTGGGCTGTAAAAGCAATGTGATTCTTGCTTTAAATAATTAATCATTTGGTAGCTTCTTTAAAAATCCAATTATTTACTCATTTTGCCCTTGAAAACAACCATATGCTAGAAGCTGTTACTCTGAAAATGTGAGTCCAAAAGCGATTTATCCAGTTTCACATGGCCCTCTGCTGGCAAAATAACCCCCACTTTGTCAGATCCAGCAAGCCGAGCAGCTCAAAAGATCACACCTTCTGCTGCAAATGTAACCGTGTCTCAGGAAAGAGCAGTACAGACCAAAACACCAGGTTTTTGCCCAAGTTTAGCCATAACCTAATCCCATCTCTGAAGCGCCAGGAGCCCCGCGCTGCCTTTCGGCCAGCGGACACTGCCGGGAGCACCGCGTGAGCGCTGAGACCCGAGCGCGGCCGCGCGCTGGAGCGGGGCTCTGCCCAGCACAGCCACCCTCGCACGGGCGCCACGAGCACCGCAAGCGGCACCCGGTCCCACGCAGGATCAACGCGCACAAGGGGCTGCAGTCACGGTTATGTGATGCTTAAGTTGAGCAAAATTAGCACCATCCAGCTGCAAAAAGAGAGTCATATTCAAAACAAAAATGCTAATTACCATCCAAAAGCATCTGTGCTACAAAAGAGCCCTTGCATCTCCCTCTTCCCCATCCTCGCTGCCAATGCGGCGCCCTGATTCCGCACGGCTCCTATCAAAGCAACGCGGACAATGAAACGCGCTGCTGTCGTTGTGTGCAGTAATTAACTCTTCCTATTTGCATTATGTCTTGGTAACAAAGAAACAAAAGCATGTGGTAAACTGTTGAATTTAACAATTTAGATAAGGACAAATTATAATAATCAATTAGCACTGTCAAAGACGACGATTTGTGGCACAGATTTGGTTCTGTGCAGAGCTGCTGTGCGCGCACGCAGCCAGGGCCAGCCCAGCTCCACAAAACACGCAGTGCCCTGTTGTGGGAGCCTTATCAAACACGCCGCTTGGCAGCGGTGCTTGTTTCGCTGCGTCTCAATATGAATAGACCATTTCTCAGCAATATAATTTTTATCCACTGTTTTATTATCCAATCTGCTTTTCGGAGTTGACCTCATTCGCAGCCTGCAGACAATGTTGAGTGGTGGTTTCAGTTGCTGCCGCTGCAGCACAAACCATGTCTACAGGACTCACCTGAACACCCACCAATGGGATCGTAAAAGGTTTAAGTGCCTTTCAGATAATAGCTATCCAACTATTCACCCCAAAACATCCCGACTAATTTACAGAACCATGCAGAAATACCCACTGTAATTGCCGTTTCTGCATGCTACATGAAGGGTATCATTAGACAAGAACAGCGTATTAAGCGAGTATTAATGGTCCATGTCTATTTACACTCTACGGTCATCCTATTTCAGTAATAAAACCGCATTTTAGACACAAACTTCCACAGGTCTCTTAGCAGCCTTGCTGTGGATTTTACTTAAGCGCGGGGATTTACTTGAGTGCAACTCCCATCTCACCAGGAGCTCAGCACGCACTGGAGACCCGCGAGCTGCCGAGCACCTCGGCCCACATGAGCTGTGCTGAGATCCTCAGCCGACTGCGCTTCCCTTCGCACTATTGTTCAGGGGTTTATCCCGACCGCAGGGCCCCTTGTCAGCCCATGACAGGCTGGAGGCCGCACGGATTCGGTTTCTTTTCAGCCTGCAAGAAAGCCCGAAGAATTGCGAGTCCGCTGGCAATTGTCCCCGCTAGCGCCGCAGGAGGACGATACCGCATTGTGTGCGGCTCCTTGGGCCTGTTTCTCAGGCCTGCAGCTTTTTACCCGCGGAAAGCGCAGCCAGGGCATCGATCACTCTGCTGAGCGGGGATCTCGCTCTATAACCTCATTTGCTATGTTGGAATACAATGAGAAAAAGGAAATGTAAATGTAAGGAGAACAAAAAAGTTCAGAATGGAAAATGGAAATGAGATGGCCTCAGACTCGTCAGGTTTGAGAGTCTGGCTCCTCTGCTTGCAGAATTTAGTTGAAGATTTGCTCTTAACTGAAGTGGAAGCAGCATCCTACTCTACCATGTTACCATTTGATGGGGCAGGATTTCCACTTGTTAGAGCTTTGAGCTTCTGAGCAAGTACATGCAGGTCCCTTTATGCACAAGAATGAAGGCAGAGAAACGCACAAAGTTTTCTGAAACAGGTGCAAAATTCATATTCATAAGATACAGACTTGCTGTTAAAAACAATTTAAATAAGATAAGAACCACCTTTTTGTTTGTTTGTTTAAATCTCACTTCTAGTTATTTGAAGATTTTGTAGCCAGTTGCCAACATGATAGCTGAATGCTTTGCAAGTTAAATAAGTAAAACACACAGCTCACAGGTCATCCTTACTGGCCACAAGCTGACAGAGGGGCTGAAAGACTGGCCCATGGGAGCCAGTGCAGTCGGAGCCACCTCAGATCTGCTTCAGCCCTAAACCCATCCCTCAACCCTGGGGAAAGGCTCTATATGACCCTCCTCTTCACCTTTAAATTCACATGTGGCTTCTGACCTACAAAAAAGTCTTCTTTTAAAAGAACTACGCTTTCTGCTTAAACTTTCTGAAGGTGTAAGATGGACACCCAAACAGTATGCCAAACTCATGGCAGAGCTAAATTTATAGATACATTTATTTAAGAAGACATGCTTCAATACCAAAAACAGACAGAACAAGTCACGAGTTGCACCAGTATCTTGGCGTGCCAAACCGCATGATAATAGCACCACCAAAAACACTAGAAAAACACAGACAGGTTTTGATCTACTACAGAAACAAGGCCACTTAAGAGCGGGCTCTGCAGTCACTGCCACCTGGACCTTAACAGAAAGCCCTATGAATCCACTGCTGCGCACGACTGACCGGGCTTGCAGATAGAGGCAAGAGAAACCAGAGCAAATTAGTAGTGCTTATAATGAAGAAGGAACCCTCTAATTCTGTTTTATTGATTTGTGCTGACTTCCCCTCATATAGTTGCCAATGAGAGTTTTAGATTTCTGACGGCATTCTTCAGAAATGTGCTGCATCTCCACAAAGATCATTAAACAGAAGAAATAGTAATAAAAGAGGTCCTCATCCGCAGGACTGGGATCACATTAATTTCTGGAACAGGCAGGACATCTGAAATTGCAGTAACTGAGAAAGGGCTTCTAGACAGAGCATCTGAATGGGAAGTCAGAAGTTCTTACTAGCTTCTGAAGCAGGTAAGCCAAGACTTAATAAGGCCTGTCCAGGGGTCAGTTTGCTCTTCTAGCTTCTGAAGCAGGTAAGCCAAGACTTACGTGCAAGGCATGTCCAGGGGCCAGTTTGCTCTTCTGTAAAATGGGAATATCACTAAGATAATCCCACCTAGTTGTTGTGAAACTGAGTTCATTAGTGGTCATAACCACAATTCTGTCTCTCCAGGAGCAGGCACTATAGAAATACAACTTTTTTTTTTTCAGCAGTCTTTAGCATAGGAATGTTTCTGATGTCATTTCTTCATTCTTTGAAAGGTTTCTAATGTAAATCCACAAAAGTCACTATTCCTCATAGATTCAACAAGAATTTAATCCTAAAGGTGGCAGGATTTAAAGCACTGTATGATTTTTTTTTCCTTTTTAAACCTAATGTAACTCCAGAATTTCAGCAGGCACTAAAAATAAAAAAAATAAAATTTTGCTTTAACTCTACTTCTGCATAAACAGCCAAACATTTTTCAAAGAAAACTATACTGCAAACTACAGGAAAACAATAAAAAATAATTTTAAATTTTGAGGTTTTAATTACATGCCATGGACTGACAAACTAAAATCTTAAGAAAAATTAGTTTTTGTTCAGATAACGATAATACTCATTATATTTTAAGAATCTTACATTTTCATCACTTAACAGAGTCACTTCACTAATCTCATGCACACAAAAGCCAGAACCGTGTTTTCATTTGTCCTTTATTCTGCTACTCAAGCACACTCAGATGCGTGGCTGTAATTACTCCTAGCAACTACATACTTGCTGCTCATTTAACTCAAACTAAACTACAAACAGCAATTCTGACCCCCAGTTAGATAAAAATCAGCTTTACAGAGATGACAAAAGACACCAAAACAGCAAAAGTCTTACTTGCAGCATGCCAGCCCTGGAGAACTCAGAACCGTAAAGTCTTTGCAGTCCAGAAACTCTCTCGAGTTTATCCAGTGTTTATTTACCAAGCTTTAAAAGTCTGTGGTTGGAAGAACAGGGTTAGCTTTCTGCACCATCCCCAGCACTACTGAAGTCCTCCAGTAAGCGCAGACCTGAAGTTTGCTGATAGTTGGGCTTGCTGCTGCTCTGGAGCCGCTCAGTACTTGTAAATACAAGCTCTGTGGACAAAGTCCCAAATGACATCACAGGCAGCTGCTTAGTGTTGAGCCTTTATTAACCGACTGTCAAAAAAAAAGAAAGGAGGAGAGCAGAGAGGAGCACAAAGTACCCTCCCTGCAGCACAATTTGCATCTTAGTAGGAGTTGCAGCTCTGCACATACACACACTTCTGTTTACCCAACTGCTGGTTTCTTAGAATGAATAAACAGTGTTTGCAGGGAAAACAGAAAATTAAGAACAACCCAACCAGTTTCTAAATGGAAAAGGCTCAGGAAAAAGAAAAAAAGAAAAATTAAAACTGCCAGCACAGCCTCTGTCAGGATTTTCCCCTGCATTATCCTAATTCTTCTGTTTATTTAAAAAACACGTAACTAGAGGTGCACATGTACAGGGATTTTAAATCACAGAGCAGAGGAGTGGAGCAAGCTGAAACTGGGAATTAACTGAAAGTTACATGTCAAGAGTCACAGCATTTATTAGTAACCTTGATCTTTGCAAGACTTAAGAATGTTCAACTTCAGTTACACTTACAGTGTGTTTGGAAGAAAATCCTTGCACTTTTAGAAGATGAAAATACAAGCAAGAAGGATAGAGCATCAGGTAGTTACTTGCTAAGTGGTAAGAGAAAAAATACCACGCTCTCCCTCTTGGAGCGGGACGTCCAAAACTAGGGAGTGTTTTGGGGCTGAAACAGGCTCCTTCCCAGGGAGGCAGAGCGCCCAGAGGACCCTGGCTGGGTCCAAACGCGCCCAGTCCCTGGGGCTCCTGCTGACGAAGACCCTCGTTCCTGCGACGCGGGGCCTTTTGGGAGGGCTCCCAAGGCGGGAGGCCGCGCAGCGGGGCACACCTGGCCCCTCACACCACACAAGCGGCGAGACAGCAGAAACCAGTGCTCTGTGGAGGGCTGCGGCCACGCTCAGGTGTAGCCATTGGAACAGCAACCCGAATTTATGCCTGTCTTTACAGGGACCAAATCCCTCTCGGCTCAAACCCTTAGCTGGCTGCGCACAACTCCCAGCAACAAGCACCAGGGGAAGATCTGTGGCCATACCCAGACCTTCCACCACTCTCAGCAAGGCTTCTGCCTGCTCAGAGCTCCATCTCCCATCAAGGAAGCCTCCAAAAAACTCTGGAGACCAAACTGGCTACGGGAATCATCAGCCCTAACACAGGACACGCGATAACTTGAATTTCTAAACCTGCAGCCTCGATGCCAGCTGCACGAGTAGCAGCGTTTAAGCAACAGGACCGAGAGAGCTGACACTTAAGGCCTGTTCACCAAGACTTCAGATCATCCCACCAGCAACAAGCCAATCCATAAGATCAGTGGAAGGGTTAGATTTTGTTTAAATCTTAGGCTAATTTTCAGGATGCTCTCTCAGACCAAGGATGAGATGTATTTTCACCTGCCATTACAAAGTTTTATATAAACTTACATTAAAACACAAGTTAAATTCTTGCTATTTTAATAACTGAAGTGGTGTATAGCTTGATGCCAATAGGAGGGGGAACACATGTTGAAGCAATTAAGAATATATAGATTCATAAAACGAGGAAACCATTGATTTAAGAGAAAATGCCAAATAATTCACAAAATTAAGGACAATCTTTTAAGCAAAACTGCAACTCATTCCCAACAAATATTTTCACAATTTAGTAAAACTGGGTATGTACAAGATTTCTAGCAAATTCTGATGCCCTTCCAGGCCAATTTCAGCTAGTGAGGACGGGGGAATCAGGACAGCAGCTGCCCTGCTCAGATCTCTCTGCTTTACCTGCCACCATAGAGATGGCGGCACCAACTGCCTGGAGCACATTTTGGGGCACTTCCATCATGATAAATTCTCCCTCAAACCCTTTCAGAACTGGTGGATTTCATAAAAATAAATATACCAAAAAAAAGTATTGAAATATGCAGGTTTAACTACCAACTCATTGTTTCCTAGATGAGAATTCCCATGCAGGTGGACATACGGATTCCACGTTCTTCAAGTTACGACCCTTATTCAGGGAACGACCATTAACTGACCCTCTAAGCACACCTACCCATCTAATTTCTATTCTAAGCAATGAAAAGATAGGACTATTGGCTGTGCAGATACAGCTAATTTGGAGCAAGAATGCCATGACTTTTCCTAGAGCACAGTTCACAATCAAAGTCAATCCTTGACTAGCTACAGGTTGACTGCAAAACTATCAGGAACTGGAAGTCATGAACTACTGCAGATACTCCTGGGCTGATGCACAGGAGGCAGAATCATGCCACACATGTGAGGAACTATTTCAGTTTCACATTGCCCCTTTTTGGATAGGGAAGCTAGTTATCCTTGGCCATCTTCAATATCTCACTGTCCACCTTTGATTTTCTTTATCATGGTATTAATGGAAGTTCCTCCTTGCTGAAGACGACAAAAGAAAAGACCTGATTTTCTTACAATATTGTAATAAGCAGATGAGAAGTCGCTTAAACTCCACAGAATTATCATGGAGCATTACAAAAATCCCCACACTCGCACGTACTAGACTGGACTCACCCCTCGAGGGGCACAAAGAGAACACTCTTCCATTCCAAATCCCTCAAGCAGAGGTGGGAGCTGAGCAGCCTCACAACCCACCAAGCTAAAAGGGAGGTGAGAGCTGAGAGTATATCCAGTGAGGGATATTTAACTGTGCAGCAAACCCAGTTCAATAAAGTTTCCAATGCTGGTTTGCAGGTCACAGAAATCCCTTCTTTTTCCCTTTGATGCTTTTCCTGAGGCAAGCAGAGACAAGCTGACACACTGAAGAGAATTTGGTATAGGAGGACTGAAGAGTAGGACATTACCACCCCCAAAAGGTTATAATGTAATATTAGTATATAAAAATAATATAATCCCAACATACTGTATTTTTAGCCCACGATAGATATTCAGATCACTGGAGGGCAAATTTTAAAAGTAACAAAATAAATTAGAGCAGGCAGAATTTGCCCTCTGCAGGGCTGCATGTGGTTGGGAGTCTTGAGCCAATTCTTCAAATATCAAAGAAATTACACCAGAATGACACCCCGTGGTACTGAAGAGCAAAATGCCCTTTGCAAATGACTGTTATTCCCACCTTAACACAACTAAACATCAGTCTGATAGAACAAATACCTAAAAGCGTGTGGGTTCCTCACAGTTAGCACAGTAAACACTTCTATATGCTTGGCATAGCTGGCAGAC
>NW_010588959.1:0-18181 GCF_000705375.1 Tinamus guttatus | reverse complement strand
GGTGTCCCATCCATCTCCTCAGATCCTCACCCCAGAAAGGGTCTCCACTTGAAGCAGGGTGATCAAGCTTGTAAGCTTTTGATCACTGTGACAGTTTGTTTTTTAACCTTCCTAGGTGATTTTTCAAAGCTTGAGCTTTTCCAACTCCCTTGCATGACAAGAACAGGGGAAAGGTCTCCAGCAAAGGAAGGTTTTATTGCTGGAACAGACCATAGATCTCTCCTTTATCACATTTACAAATTTAAGCTTGAGAGGAAGCAGCAAACAGCATATACCAACATCAATGACCTTCCCATTGGTCACTCTGCTCTATACAGGGTCACATTATAGACCTGGTTGGTCATTCCCAGTTGAAGCATGGCACTGCCCGACTCTTCCATATGTCCCAGACAGTTTTATCTAATGATCAGGGTGTTCCCTAGCACCTATGGCTCCTGAAAAGATGGTATTCAGCATCCTGCAAGAAGACATTATGTAGAAACCTTTACTCCAACTCCCATCCCACAGCATGGGAAATCCTGGGCTTAAGCATCAAGATGAAGCTCTGACACTACAAACCAGCAGAAGAAAAGGAATGGCTGAAAGTAGGAGTTTTATCTAATCTTTTTAGATGAGCAGAGAACCTCAAATGAGCACGCACTACTCTTCCAGTAGTATCACTGATTTGAAATCGGTTTCTAAATCTTTTTCTTTTCCATAATTCTTGCTTCACTAAAACTCCATGGAAAGCAATCATAGTAAAGAACATTAGCTTTCACTATAAATTATCTCAATGTAAAATGCAATTTTAAGCAAATCATACTAGGTCCATTTTGAGCATTGCTACTTGACATGGGGAAAGAGAGGCAAAAACTGAGCTTCTAACTTACAATAGTTAAGAAATATTTTAAATGTGATTACTAAATATAAATACACAAGAGCAGCTTTCATTAACTTCCTAGTTTAAGCCATTATTTTTCCTTGCCTTTCCACTGCTTCTGGAGTCAGCAATCAGATTCAGCCACCAGTGACCTTCTTCACAGTTAATTGAAATCAATGGCATTAGTGGATTATGGAGCAGGCCCAAAATACTGTGCATTCAAGGACTTTTGCATATCCTTAATCACACGAGCAAGTCTTTGCAAATTTAGATTCCAGAGGGTCCGACCATTAAATCGGTTATGCCGTGTTTAACTTCACATATGGACGGTGGTCCCCTTCTGGCTATTGAGAGAAGTCTCTACTGAAAGAGGAAGGTTATTTCCATACATCTGCTTCTGCTGAAAACGCATGTTTCCACAGCAAGGGGGCTCATGGGGCTCTCCTCCTCCTTCGGGACGCACGGCTGTGTGCCAGCGAGCAGAGGTAGCGCTCGTGAGCAGCACGTTCCTGCAGCGCGAGCATCTGCCTTCTTGGCAGCCAAGTCGCGACAGGTTCTGCAGCAGCTGTGGTGGCTCCACGTCCTTTCAGATGGTTAAACGGCCCTGGATTTTAACCTCACTGTTTGTTTTCTGCTGCACTCCTGGAAAAGGGCCCATTTGCCCTTTTAATCAATGAGCTGGCCCTTGGATTGCAGCAATCAGTTACAGTTTTACACGTGTTGGAGCAGATTCTTGCCCAGGGTCTGCAGCTCTCAAGCCCTGCTCCTGCTGCTCCGGCAGTCTTACCCACCCGCAGGAACCTGCCCAAGGCGAGAGCAAGCACCACAACTCCGTCCTTCATCCTCAGTCTCCTGTGTTACTAAGGGAGATGGATATCAGACCAAACGCTGTGTATGAGGGATACAGTTCATTACAGATTGGTTTATAAACGGCCCTCCCGCATGCACGCGCCAGATGGGGATAAGAATCTGGCTGGGAGCTTTTGCTTTACACTGTGCAGTGCAGAGGTAAGAGCATGTCGACATGGCATGGGAAAAATCCTTCAGAGAAGGGTAGATTACACCAATTGGAATTAAATTCTATTTAAATTACCTTTAAACATATCATGCAAATCCACAATATAACAGACCATTCCAAGCACTTCGCCCAAACAAGTGCCCACCACTCAGCACTGAATGCAATCACACAACACAGAAAAACAGTTCCTGCGGATACCAAGCACAAAACGTCATCCGCCACCTTGCACCCTTTTGCGAGACCCGCTTCACCTTTTCATTCTAAAGGATGGTCCTCATCTCACAGATGATAGTCCTCTCCTTTACCCTATGTATCACCTTGCTTGTGGAGAAAAAAATAAGGAAAAACATTAGAAAAATAAGAAGACTGACTCGTGCAGGCTACTTTCTCCCTTACGAGACCTTTGGTGTCGGTTCCTCCTGCCCGCGCCACGCAGCGCTGTTCCTGGGGTGCGACTCCTTCCTACCTTTGCAGGAGAGGGCAGCCGAACGCGCGGGTCACTTCTCGCTCCCGCCGCGCTGCGATCTCGCCGAGGGGACAAGCTGCCTCCTTATCTGCTGTCATGTGTTTTATCGATTCCCTGATGAGGCCCTAGTGGCAATCCGATCCCTCCTATCGTCCACTGTGGTTACCGAAGCGCGCGCAGAGTTAATCAGTACCCACGAGCAGTTCTGCTCCCCAGCCAGCCCACGGCCCACAGGAACAACCCGGCAGCGGCACCGGGGACCCGCTCACCCTGCGCCCAGCGGAGTCAAAAGCAGAGCGAGCAGCACAAGGCCCAGAACACCCCCAAGATGCACGGCAAGTGGGCCCTTGCGAAATACTCTGGAAATATTGTGAAATATCCCTTGCTTAAAACCAAATTGGAGCCTCCAGCAAATTTAAGCATAGGAATTACTGCTCCCAGTCCCATAGCCAGTCCACTGGCCCAGACAACTGCGTGCTACCAAGAAGTGCTACCAAGCAGGTCCCCCGGTCCCTCCCTGTGATCCTCTTAACCTCCTGAGTTATCACGCTGTACAGTAGTAAATTGTTCACATAACAGGATTGCAACAATATGCCACGGTTACTTCAAATCTGGGAAATACAGCAATTTCCAGCAGCTAGCTTGGCATTTTTCTGGGAAGGAGACCAAAGCGTGTCTTTGCAAAAAGAATGTTGAAACAACCCAAAATGATTTCTGTTACGGAGTCCACCTGCAAACAAGGCCCTCCCTTCTGTTTGCTGGGATAGAAACGGGCAGGTAGCGCAAATGAAGGCTGTTCTGCTTTATCACGTTGCCTTCCCTACCACAGCACGGACGATTTTATTGCATGCTGTAAAGAGGAAAAGCTCGTCTCGCATTCATACAAACACAGTGAGCTGCACAGAGTAAGTATCAGCTACTGCTGCAAGCCTGAGGGGGAAGCTCAGCCCCGAGGACAGCTTCAAATGGTGCGATAAAGACTTCAGTCACATTCGAACCATCAAACGCAAACTCACGTTTAAAAAACAAACAACTCCGTCTCAGCCACATAAGTTATAATAAATTTCCTGAACTGGCAGATTTCCCTCCTGGCTCTTCAGCTGTTCCTTCCCCACAGGTAAAACAAGTCAATCTGTTTGAGAAGACAATTTGCCACCCAGCTTACTTAATGCTGCACATTAAAATAAAATGACTGAATAATTTTGATGACAAAGAGCTCTTTTATTGCAAAACCACAGTTAAAAGCAACAACTGCAATAAGTACAATCAGATGCTATTCACTTCCATATAAACGAGATCCAGATAAAGTCACTATCCAACTTTTGGTCTCACATATTTTACACTGCACTTCTGCCCAATCCTTCAACAAGTCCCTACATATACAGTCCTCCCTGTCGTTTAATCCCATGATCCAAGTTTTCCTCTGTGACATCAGAACAGACGCAAACATGACTCAACAGACAACAGCAGATCCATGATCAAGTTGTATCGCTCTGCAATTAAACAGAGGACAATGCCGGGCAATGCGCTAGCAAGTCTGAGTAGCAGCCTGCAATACCCACCCTGTGCAAACACACTGGGCTACACAAAGTGCAAAGCGGCACTGAGAACAGCTCTACATGATACACGCTGAGCACGGTGGCTTCAAGAGACATCTGAAGTGGCGCTTATTAAGCTGCTTGAGTTATGGAAAGCCACTTAACCACATGAGTCGCCCTGATGGAGCAGACGGCAGGAAAGAGACGGTGCTGATGGAGCTACTGTGCTGTGCGCAGCCGGGCTGGCACATGCAGAGCTAGCTCAGGGCTCTCTGCTTGGCACCACATTAGGGCCACTGGAAGTATTTGCATTGCTTTCAGAGAGAGAAATCATTAAAAGGGTTCATCTCCACAGTGCAAGTCACAGCCTGAAAAGGTTTCCCTGGTCACAAGGGTGAGTTCATTCAACCCATCTTCAAATACCTCACTCAGATTGAACACCAACTCTGAAATAGCCCATGATAACACGAAGCAAGAGCCACCCCTGCTTTCTGATGCGATGAAGGGCCAGGCCTCAGGCTGGTCAGCTGGGCTACGATAGCTGCTAAAGGCTAAGAACGCGAGGACATGCAGACCAGCACTGCTAGCTACATTGGTTTTATACACAGCCTTAGCAAGTCAGATGGGCAACTCCAGCCTCACTTCGAATGCTGACTGCCCTACGCTTTGTTTCCATATACTCATGAATATATGTATCCACTAAAGGGATTAGCCATCACCAGCCAGAGCCACCTGCTTAGTATATTTAGCATGCCCTGCAAATACGAACCCTTCAGTTTTCACAGAGATTCTTGTCCTCATTTCTGTTCCAGGCCGCTGCAGCAACCTACATGAATCTGCTCCCAAGTGCCACCAGGAGGTTGGCGCCCCAGGCATCTCCCAGAGCTCTGGTGACATCTCCCCAGCTTGCTGCCCTCCCACCTGCCCTGCCGCTGCTCTCCCCTGTTCACATTACACACACAGCACTTCCCCAAAGGCACGAGAGCATCGGGCTCCGTTCGGGTTGGCATCAGTAGGCAGCACTGTTTATATGATGCCACAGGTAGACGGACAACAGCCATGAGTTTCAGTAGGGCCTGATAAGCTTTATCAGGGGCAGGTTCCTTTCAGAGCTCCTCCTGGCATCCCGGAGGCTTGGACGTGAATAATTTCTTCAGTGTTCTGGCTTTGGCACGTGCCTTAAAACAGATGGAAATTATTGTTATGCAGCCTTAGGATACATCCACATCTCTTCTTGTTTCTCTCATGAGGTTCAATTAATAGCTACGAATTTCTGCCACTGAAAGGATTTCAAGATACCAGAACAGCAGCCAGACCTGCAATGCTGACTTGTATTTTGTATGATATAACCTACTTAGAATTATCTATACCAATAAAAGTGTAAGTGACAATAGCCATTCTTGCTATAAGAAACTTAAGTTACTCTGCTATACTGAAAAAAATCCTAGTATAAAAGTCTCATGAGCAAGACTTGTCCCTCTCCCATTACATAGCATTGCACTTCAGTCATTTTGAAACCAGAGTAATATAATTAAAAGCTGGATAATCTTCAGGCCAGCTTCCATGAAGGTTTTGCTGCAAACAAGGAGGGGACAGTGCAGTTGTCACTCTGCAATTTTCCCACGGACAGGGAATTAGAAATATCTGTGCAGAGATCACTGTGGAAGAGCCTCTCAGTGGTAAACCCACATCAGCTAATTTTGCAGTAACTTCTCTGGGCAAACAAAGCCCTAGAGCTAATGTTCTATTTTAAGGCTCATTCCTCTCAAAAGCTTTCACATAAAGTGATATTAATGAAAAGCATTATTTATAAAACATAACAGGTGAATAACATGATTAGAGCTGGCAGGACCTCCAGGGTTACCACTCCCTCCTTACAAAGCCGGCTCACAAACGCTTCATGTGCCCACAGCGATCCTTGAACTGGGTCCTGCTAATGGAAAGCTTGCTGTGATCATTTATGCTTTAAAAACCAAGCAATTTGGGGCAAGTGATAAGACGATTCCTCCTAATTCACTTTGTTTTATTTTTTACCCCCTCTACTCACCCTAGAAACCTTCTGAATTAAAGCTCAGCAGCTTTGCTTGGTCTGATGTGTGCTCCAGGTACCTAATGTACCTGGAAACCTCCAACAGCCTCGGAGTCCTGGCCGTCATATTCAGCAGAGACGGGGAAATATTAGGAGGCCAAGATACATCACAAAAAAGTTCAATATTCTACTTCAAGGCATAAGCTGAACCAATGCTCTTAAGACACTAGTAAAAACAAACAAGCTTGAAATCTTCTGCCCTTTCCTCACCTCCTTTCCTTAGGAAGATTCAATGACAACAAGATAACAGCAGCAAGATGGTTGGCTAGATAAACCGTAAATGCCATTGTAACCTGATGGGGACTATGTATACACAAAGAAGAAATGATTAATATAATGGCAGGAGTTGGTTTAATATTACATGCTATGGTTTTTAAAAAGATATTTAATTACTACTGTCAGAAACTGCTAAAAATAGGTTATTGAGTTGCATTTTTTCCACATGACAGATAGCTGTAAGAATGCAGCATTCACAAGGAACTGTTTGTACTAGGGACTGTACTTCCCCCCCACACCCAAAAGGCGCAGCGTTCATATGAGTTTTGCAAATATATCAAGGAGAGAATAGACATCAAAGGCTGTAAAAACTAGAAGATCAAAATCAAATCACAGACATGCAAGTATATGCAGGTGCTACAAGCAAGCTATGTTTTCTTCCTGCCAAAAAGGCCTCCAATTTCCAAGTTAGTGAGAATGTCTTAACTGCTCCAATATTTTCCTTGCAGCCACAACTTTTTTTTAAATGCATACACACACCCACCTGATTTGATCATCTTGTATGATACACGTAGCAAGTGACAGTGTCCACTAAGTCCTCTGAAGACGACCTACATTTTACCTACCTCTTACAAATTACTCAGGCTCTCAGTACAGTTCTTACAATAGTATCATCACGTTACAAGAGAAAGAAGAAAAAGTTTTGATTGTAGCTCATTCCTATAGCCCTGATTTGTGCTTAATTCTCCCAAAACCGAGTGTAGAGTTAAACCTTGCAAAGGAGATGAATTGACTTTAAGCCACTGCTGCAAAGAGCCAGCATGAAGCACTACTCCGCTGGAGCAGGGTTTCTTGGGAAGCACTGGATGTTTAAGACTCACAGTATAAACTTTTTATTGTTATTTTTTATATACTTACAAATATAGCTGCTGGTACTTCCCCTGGAGTAACACTGTTCACTAGCACTATGGACTAGGAAGCCAACGTTTGCAAAAGCAAAGTAGTTCACCTGTGACACTTGCTCTCAGTGCTGCTACTCTGTAAGAGTATCCAGAGTCTATGGAGAGCTATGGAAAGGGACTCAGGATAGTCTGGAAATATTTCTGAGGAAGACAAGACAGCTGGAGGGGGCGCAAAACAACATAGGAGACATCTTAGAGACAGAACCTACCAGAATATTTTGCAGCTGAGGACGAATGCATTCATGACAGCTCTAACTGCCTTTTAAGGGGCGCTGGCTTCTTCCTGCTCTGGGATCACAGAGCTCCCAAACGCCCGCACCCCACCGCAAAGTTTCCCCCTTGCTCTAGAAATTCAGCTTTAATTAAACGTTCCTACACCTTATGCCTGCAAGGAAGATTTATCAAAACATGGGTAGAACAAAAAAACTTCAGCCTACATAAAGCCTGAGACCAACATGTATGAAGTCCCCACGAGACCCTGTAGCCTGTTTAGCTCTGGATCAAAACCAAAGAGCAGCATTCTGGAGAGGCAGCGCTAGTAATTCATCGGTGCTGGCAATTTTAAAGGGCATTTTGGGGGGGGGTTTGCCAACCCTCTCTTTTTTTTTCCTACTTAGAATTTAAAAGCATCTTGAGAAAGCAGATATTGGCAGACTGCAATAAATTGCGTTAACTGGAATTTCACAAGACATCGCAGCCCTTTGCCCGGGGCAGGGCCCAGCTCAGGCCACTACGGAGCCCCCCTTGGCACCGTGGGTCGCAGCTGCTTGGAACGGGCTCCCATCCATGCGTTTAACATGGGGATCACAGGCCCAATCCTCAAGGCCGCTGACATCAAGGGGAAGCTGGTACCTCCGGAGGGCTTTGCATGAGCCCGTCCCGCCTCTACCTGCACATGGATAGAAGCAACAAAAGACTCTGGCCCAAATTTGTATGACACAAAAATGAGTTATAACAGGAATCCCCATTTCTAAGTTTCTTACTGAATAACAGCACATGCAAAATGTTTTGTGGAGCCCTTCATGCATCACTGTTTGCAACAGGTTTCCAAAGACCCCAATCGTGAGGAAAAGGCGCAGTCCAGATGACACTGCTTGGCTGGGGAAGCATTTCTTGAGCTACATGAATTCCACTCACCAAGATACGCTGCAGCAGCTACCGAACACCTCAAGGGATTAAAGGGTTAATAAAAACACAAGAAAATGGGCAGTTATATAAAATACAATCTGTCAATCAGATATTGGAAATGGACTATGAAGATGCCAGTCTAAGTGCATGTACTTATACCCAGAGACCACTTTTAAACAGCCTAGCATGATTTATACATGCTGCAGCTGTCACACACACTATTTCTGATGTTCGAGTGCCTATACATACTGTCAGTTGAAGAAATTTTTAGTTATTTGCTATTTTGTAGATCTGTAAATCACATAAATGCTTGTATTACTACCATGTGCTCTGACAGTTTGCATCAACAGACCATCTCAGAAGAGCTACAGTGATGAATTATTGATAGTATCTCACATAGCTAGCAAACATTTATTTGAAAATCAGGCTCCTGTGATACAGAACCTGCTTCTTTCCAATCTCTACATCAACCCTAATGTAAACTACAACATACAGCAGATTAAAAAATATATAGCCTAGCTCTGAATTCATGTTCTCATTTTTATCATTTGATGGTTCCCATAAAGACTGTTTATTATTGATGTGAAACGTTGGAACCAAAATATCCTGTAGCTGGAAGTCTCAGTCACTGAGTCAGTGTGTCTCTTTTGGCCTCCTCTCAATATGCTTTATTTCTTCTATTGAATAAACAAACAGTCCCATTCTGTAATGACAAAGCAAGCCAGGATTTTCCCATATTGTTTTGACAGATGTTGTCAGGGAGTGATTATAAAAACCTGGATACCTAGAAGATACTCACTACTGTAATTTTCCATAATGTAACTGAACTACAGCAGAATGAACTGATGTTATAGGAAGCCATGCAAATGAAAGCCCTAATCTGCAATACATTTTTTTCCACTGAAGAAAAATCTGTTTTTAAAGAAGCTGGAGAAAAAAAGTGCTATGTCTTACATTGTACTTGGAGGACACAAAAGCCTAGGACGGACATAAAGGACTGATTATCAAAATACCTCAGTGCCCATTGAGGCAGCAAAAGATCAGATCTTTTCCCAAAGGCCTCATTACTCAAAAGCTCTCGGGGAGAGCAGCCAAACCAACCTTTAGCTGAATGCTACTGAGCTCAGGGAAGTTAGTCAGCACTTAGTCTATTAATAATGTTTTTGTACTCTGATCTCGTAGCCAGACAGAAAATGCAACAGAACCGGTGAGGCTCAGTTATAACAAATCACCTTAAAGGTAAATTTTTGCCTTTGTGTTGCAGGAGGGTTGAAGAATGATGCTGTTTAACTGGCCATATCAAGACATTATTTAAATAAATAATAGAAAAGTAGACAGAGGTCCCATTACAATTAGATGCAGAACTGTGAAGCAGAACCGTGCTCACGGCCCCTGTACCTGCGAGATCCCCCAATGCCAATTCTGACACCTTTTGAAGTGTTGCTTGATCAAACTGACCAGACGTATGGGGTGTCTCATTGCTGCAGCTTGCCCATGCAGAATCAGACAACATAAAGACATATTTAGAGGAGCATTTCTTCAGCATTTCTCTGGATTCTGCAGAGGCGCAGACATAAATGTGCACGTGCACATTCAAACACACTACAGGTCACATAGAGCCTAAAGCACAAAAAAAGGACAGTGACAGCACCATGCACATTTATAACACTGCATGTTTACAGCAGGTGAATCCTTGCATAGGAGCCTGCAAGGAGACCCTAACATGACACAGGTCACAAGATCTGAAAACCAAAGCTTTCCCCCACCCTCTCCAAGGAGATTTCCCTCAGTTAGAGAGGAGGTTGATTATCTGTGGAAATGAATCACCTGGTGGCATTTTTCACATTGTTTGCCTTCAGGGAATTACACAATCAACAAGCCCAAACCAGAGAAATAGCAATTTTTCCAATTCAGAAGCAACTTTAAATGAAAACTACAACAGAAAAAAAGGTTAATTCCACATAATCAATTGAAATTTGTTCACAATTAGCATTTGCGAGTCCAATTAGCACACAGGAAGAAAAGCATTTAGGTGAGAATTAGGACATCTAAGTCTCTCCAAAGATATGGGCCTATGGGTTTTCCTGGATATTAAGAACAAAATCCAAAGACCAATTTGAAATCTCTAAATTTTTCCAGTTATTTACATTACCACTGGATCAGAGACCTGAATCAACAGAAATCTCACAAGAACAGAAAGCAACTTCTTAGTCATCATGCTGCTTTTCTCAAAAATCAGTGTTTTCTTTAAAAAGAAAGATAAGAAACCTTTTTCTCATTAAACAAAATACCACCAAGTTGAAAGGAACACAGCTGCCACACTCTGGGAAAGACTGCAAACTGGTGGTCAACTCTCTATATCATAACAAAACTCTGTATGTGATTCTTTCAAGCAGAATATTATCTAAAAAATTACAAAGCAGCCTTAATTAGATGACATTCTTTTCATTTCATATACTAATTGCCCAGGAATTGCAAGCTGCAATTGCTATTATACTTTTATTATTAATATTATTATATAATATGTTGTTTGAGTGGAAATTTAAGGAATACCACTGAGCAACACATGCATACAGTAATGGTTTACGCAAGCACTCTGACCTCCCTTGACATTACGACTCCTTTTCTGATTTCCCAAAGTTTCCAATGGGAAGTAAAGGGAGTTATTCACTGACATCTCTCTGCAATGACTTCACTGGCTCTTGCGCATTTAAAGCTCCCTCCAGGGCTCGTGAACAGACACATTCTGAGTTTTGCCACAGCGCAGGAATTCTGTGCAAAGAGCCCAGCGACAGGGGCTCTCCAAGGAGCTGCTGGGATTTGGTGCAGCCCAGACCCCCAGGGCCAGGGAGGCCTCTAAGTCACTCATGTTAGTGGAATGAAGCACCAAAGTTATTTACAATCAAGATAGGACTTGGGGAAAAAGTCTCTTTAGGAGACAATATTATTGAACTAATGCAAAAAACAAAGATTATAGCAACTATACACACAGATGAGAATAAGCCAAAATCTTTATTCAAAGAGAAACCTGAAATGATGCATTCATGTTCTGATAACTTTGAAGTCAGCCAGGCTTCCAGCCAGGAAGGCTATCGCTGGGCAGGATACGTGATTGTACATGTAAGCTATGAGCTGTTTTAGGCTTTTGGAAAAGTAGAACCAGACTAAACTTTGTTTACTCTTATTTATCTGAATTCACCTCTGAAGCAGCTATGTCAGAGCAGAGAAGTGCTCTGAAGATGCAGCCACAACCCCCACAGTGTAAGTTGTAGGTATTTTTTAACTTTTACTCATCTAACACACGACAGCCAACAAGAGCATATAACATACCACTTTTTAAGACCATCATCTTTCTTGATTGTGCTCCCTGAACCCAATTTAAAGTTTCAAACTTCATTCGATTGAAGGCAGTTGGTGTTTTAGCACCTCTGAAAAAAATGACGACTTAAATCCACTTGCAAGTGACTTGGATGACATGAGAAACCACCAGAAAATACTGGAACATCACAACTGTGCAGTAGAGCATGAGAAACAAAACTGGCATCATCTTTGATTTAAATACAACACTTTGCACTGTCCCAGGCACCCGCAGGCATCGTTATTTACTGCATACAACAAACCTGAACCAGCATGTGAAGGCAAGGGGGCAAGGACATACCGTAAGTCAAGAAGCGCGGCTGGGCTGACGGGCAGCAGCACTTTCCTGCAGAGACACCCGGCTAGCCCAAGAGCCCCTGGCAGGCTCGCGAGGAGAGCAGAGAGGAGCAGGCCCAGCACTGCACAGGCTGCGCACGGACGGGGACCACGTGGAGCAGGAGTTGGGCTGGCCACGGGGCTCCGGCAAAACGCGCTTCCCTCCCGCTCTGGGAGCCCACGGGTGACGCTGCCGGCAGCCAGGCTGGGCACATCAGGCACCAAGTCCCCTTCTGTGGGAAGAGAAGCTCTAACACAGAGCAAATAAGCGCCGCTGGCCACGACAACTGCAAGCTCAGCAATCCAAATGAGAAATTCTCTGGACTACTTTCTTGTGCTTTTCAAGCAGAGCTCTGAGGAGTCATTTCATACCCATGTCACAGCGCTCAGACAGCTGTCTCAAAGTTATTTTAAAGTATTTATAAAATTAATGCAGTGAGAAAGATTACTGCTGAGGCATTCTGGTTTTGACTCCTGTAACTGTTTGGACCAATCGTTTATGGTAGTAAATAAATGTTATGAAATTTCATGGAGAACTATTATCCAAATTACTGAACAACAACAAAAAAGCTTTTATTAAGTTCCAGGAATGCATTCTGGCAGAGAAAACACTCTTCCACAGTATCTTTTTATAGTTTAGGCAGGGGAAAAAAATGACTGCATTGAGGTACTGCAAACTATGGGGATTTTTTCTGTGAGGATTCTAAGGAATTAGAAGTGACATCAGTTTTCATAATATCTAGGAAGAACAAAATATACTTCATTGAAAGAATCCCAGCTTTCTTTAAAAAAAAAAAAATCAGTTAAGTCTGGTACTGAGACAAGATTTCCCATTGTTTATTGTTTGGCATGTTGTGGCTCTGGTGTACATAAAGAAAAAGTGTTTCGAGCTCTCGAATATTTTCCCTGAATAATTATTTTATTGTCTTCTCTCAAGAGCAAGGCAACAGAATGACCCCATTCAGATATGCAAAAGCACTTGCCAAGGGCTTGAAGCCTCCACCTCCACTGCATAAAACAAAATTGTCCATGAGGTCTCAGCAGACCCATCTCAGGGTTGTTATTCCTGGATCATGAAGGCTCAGACAATCCTCTTCAACAGCCAAAACACAGCTCCATAAAGCAAACTAAGTACTGAGATTCTGCAGAGAAACAGTCCATGAGATTTTCCTCGAGACCATGGTAAGCAACGTTCAAGGGAAATTTGGAAGAATAAATAAATGAAAGCACCAATGGGGTGGGATTTTAGGATAAATCTCTAGGAAGGATCACTTATCTTCTACACTGACACTACACATGCCAGGGAGAGCTTTGGATTACACGAGAAAGCGCCAGGTTTATTTCGGAGTGAAGATTTGTCCTGCAGATTACAGCCTATCTCAGGCGCACTGCAGGTTCTCCATTCCAGAACAAGACCCCGTGTGCTCCATTCACTGAGTAGAACGGGGTAGGCTAAACTTCCATTCAGCAAGTTAAACTTTTCATATCAATGATTCATTATCCAGAACAAGACCCCGTGTGCTCCATTTGTTGAGTAGAATGGGGGAGGATAAACTTCCATTCATCAAGTTCAACTTTTCATTATCAATGATTCATTCT
Source organism: Tinamus guttatus (assembly GCF_000705375.1). The sequence continues at coordinate 4,613 of NW_010588959.1, read as the reverse complement.
ACCAGTTTCATTCCCAAGTGAATCAAAAGCTCCCTTGCGAGGAATTGCTATCCATTTTAAAGGGAACAGGCAACAAGAAAACATCGTGTGAAGCTGGTGAGCTACAGCACCTTGTCACCAATTACGCCACAGTCATCCATGTCTCCAACACAACAGGAAACCTTTGTTAATACAGGTTGACTCACACAAAGTAAAGATTTTTTTTTTCCAGTCCTGCACTTCTTCCACTCTCTCTCCTTCAAGGAGAATAACATTTAGCAGATAAAGAAATCCCAATATTCTTTATATGCAATTATATGACAGGCCAAGAAAAATCACATTTGATAACCACAGCCAGAAAGTAAGAGCTCTCTACTACATATTTCATTGGGAAAATATGGCTATAATTTATTTTTAAACCACATCCATTAAATTTATTTGCCTTCAGCATATATGCCAGTTCCTTCCTGGTACAAATCAGCTCCACTGATCCAAATGGACTGCAAAAGTTTGTGCCAGTATAATTTTTTTAACTGCATCCAAATACGCCATTCAAGTGTCAGTTTTCCTTTTTTTTTTTTCTTCCAATCATACTTCTCACTTTGTGTTTGCAGAATTCACTTCAGCTTTGCACATTTTTCCTCATAGCATGTGCACCTGAACAGCTACTTCTTACTTCACCTTTCTGCAGCCCCCCCACCAAGTCTTAGCACCTGACTTGCCACAGAAGAACAGAGCACGGGCAGTGCAGTGACTGTCCCTGAGGTTAAGCAAGGGCTCTCACTCGGTCTGGCTCTTGGAGCTTCTCTGGGATGCAGGGAGAACTTGGGCCAAGCACTTGGACTCACCTGGTTTTGTCACGAACATCCTTTCCGATGCTGTCATGTCTTTTTCTTTGGCAGGGAGTTCTGATCTCACAGCACACAGCAGAAGCATTCCCCCTCCTCCATCACAGAGGCCCTGACTGTCATCCTCTACAAACCAAAACCGCCAACATCACTGATGAACCTAACCCTGTTGCAGAGGGCAATTTAGGCCTGAAAGCCACAGTGCAAAAGCTCTGTCCTGCCTGTGGTAGTACCAGCAGGGTTTCACAGCACAGCGCTCGGCAGCTGTTTGACAATGAGCGATGTCAAACAGAATGACAAAATTCCCTTCTCTTTATTAAGGAGAGCACTTGACAAAAGACATAAGCCATGTCATACGCTGTTAACTCAGACTTCAGCACACGCTCCAGGAGCTGCTGCCACATCCTGCTAGCCCATGAGGCGCAGAACGGCGTCTCCAAGCAGAACAACTGTGAAAAAGCAGGGATACAAGGACACACTAATCTTTTTAAGAAGTTTTGTGACAAAAACTGTCATTGCCATGAACAAAATTAGTCAAGAGCTTTCATAGTCAGAGGAAAGCTGATGTGGTTGTTAAAGCACCAAACTAGGATGATTTTTTTCCTCCTTTGCCATCTGTCCCTGTATGACTTAGCCAGCTGCTCACTTGCTTTCTTTTGTGCCTCACTCTATACCTCTCTCTGTTTAAAATAACCTTTTTTCCAACCTTGTTGGCTGTCAAGCTCCCGGGACAAGCAGCAGCAGGGGTAGCAGTGTCTCTGGAATGACTGCAATGCGCCACGGAGTAACATATTAACCAGGCCCGGCTATCGGCGCAGGACTTCACGTGTTCTCCAGCACCTAGCACATGAGGTTGGCACCTCACAGCATTAGCAAAGTCCAAACGAAGCCGCACCTAGATCCTGAGGCCTTAGGCACACAGGAGATTAGCTTATTTCTAATGCTACCTCAGCACGCGCCAGGGGAGCATATTTCTGGTGACATCCGTTCCTGTCAACATCGCGCAAGGAGACCACGTGAGCAAGTTCACCTCAGACATGAGGAGAAATCCCAACCTAGCATCCACGCCAATGAGTCGATTACAGCTTGCTCTGGTCTCTTCTCCCCTTCCCTCTGCCTGCCACCCACTGTGTGAAAGAAAAAGGCGGGTTTGTTTCTCCTTTTTTTCTGCACAGCTAGTAAATGCCCTGACGCCCAGATCAGCCTGCTGAAGTGTGGGAAAGTCAAAAGCCTGTTCAGCAAGTCACCGTTCTGCCGTTAAAGAAGGTTTCTGTGCTTGCAGTATAATCTGTGTAAAGCTCTTAGTAATCAGTGAAAGAAATACCTCAGAAAATAGAAATAACAAATAAGCTTTGGAGCATACTTGTTATGAGGGGAAACATGCAAAGCCAAAGCTGGAAGGGAACGTCAAAGAGCCAATACCAACTTCAGGGTTACAAATTAGGTACCAGAGACACTGCAGCGCACGATGCCTCACGAAGGGGTATTTTAGCAAGATCTTTGCCAGCATGCTCGATCCAAGTGCAATTGCTGGGTTGCCCAACAAAGCCGTGCCATTCCCCAGAGGAGCCTCCATACTTTTCCCCTCCATCTCCTTTAAATGAACAAAGGCTCCATTTACAGATACTTAGTTTAAAATTACTCAGTTTTGGCACTTCATCCCAGTCTCCTGGGGGAAACACGTACGGCACAGGGGGCCTGGCTTTCTGTTCTCACAAAGCTCCGTGGTTGAGAGCCAGTCAATAAAACTCCCTTTCATTTTTTCACTGTCAATAGCAATACATTATGTTTGCATCACGCGCATCAAGCCAGAGGATCACAAAGCACTTTGCAAGCCCTCATTTCATGGAGCAGCTGTAAACGTGCATCCTGCCCATACAAATGAAACCCTGCGGCGGTGGCGCTGAGCAGAGGCGCGCCGCGCATCGCCCGGCCACCCGCCCTGTCACCTTCACGGCCTGGGCCCTCCTGCAAGAACCCTGTCCTCTACCTGCCCAGCTCAGATTTAGACTGCAAAAGACAGCAAGATTGTATTATTCTCTACAGGAATTTGTAAGCCATGAAACACCTTAGTTGTATTTGTGTTACAAGAGTGCATACCAGCTAGGATTCAGGCCTACCCAGTTTGCATGGGAAGCTGGAAAATAAAAGCAAATTATTTCTCTTATGACAAGTTAAGGAAATAGCAGTTCACAGAACTTGGAGTAGAGACACAGTCTCACCCACAGAAGGAAGCAGAGCTTCCAGCTACACATCCAAGGAGCACTCTGTTGGGCTGATGTAACCAACAGAACACCATGGGGGTTACCACAGAAGGAGTCATTCTCATGTTACCCCAAATTGCTCTTTAGTAATCCCTGTGCAAAAGATGGAGCAGAGGAAAATTCCTTGACTTTGGACAGGAAAAATGACTTGGCTCCTATGGGTAGGGCATACATTCAAAATAACAATTCCATTAAGGCCCGAGATCCATTTTGTGAACTGCAGCTATCTGCAGTGATCACCAAGGCCTTGCAAACCTCATTTAACTGAGACGTCCTCATTTATCAACTCCGGTTACTGCACCAAGATTAAAGTTCCAGACTGTTGCACTGCTCTGTCTGGCTCCGGAAAACTAAAATATTGTTTTCATTAGAAGTATTTTCTAGAGAGGAAAGGATGGTTGGCAGCTTCACTGTATGCACCATGATTTTATGGCTTAGGCAAGAGGTAGAGCAGCTCCTTACACTGCCATCAACACCCTGCATAGGCATTTTTGAGCTAGTTTGTCCACAGGTGGGTAGCATGAGATTTTAAATGACCACTCTGAAGTCTATAGATCAATCGATTCATCATTGCAGTGACATTCTGCACCGAGGGGGCTGCAGGGAAAGTCTTACAGCTGCCAGACATTGGAGGCCAACCTGAACCAGCCTTGCCTACCCCCAATTTAGGTAATTAGCAAGTAACTAAATTATAATCACTTTCTAGAGTTTGCTTTCTGTCCTGACTGCTGATCACCCACCTTATCCTCTGACATAAAACCGTAACAGTACAAACTAAGAAGTTCAATGAAGGACTAGTTGCACAAATGCTAGATTAACAAGGGGGATATCATCCCTGCCAGTAAGGGAGATCATCTGTGATATTCTGCTTTGCCCTACTTAGCTTTAACCAGACCTTGTTGGGAAATACTCTAACCAAGATGCTTTTCCTTTTGTTATACATATTACTCTTTCCTTGAGGTTTCTCACTAACCATGTTACAAAGTGTAAGCATTTGTATTATCTTGGTATTTCTTCTCTTCCTCTACATAGTGCACAATGGAACGTTTGGAAATAATTATATATAGTTTCAACATCTTTTCCTCCATCTTCCCTTTGGGGGATCCATAGAAAGTGTTAACAAAAAATAATAATCAATCTAAAAACAGCCCTCCGCACTCTGCAACCGCTCTCCTTCACCAAGGAGCTGGTCTATTAGCCCAATCACTGGACATAGGAGACCCATCCATCATCCTATTATTATTTTGTTTAATTCTATGGAGACAAAAATCCTAGGACTGAAGCACTAATGGGCTTTATTTTGCAATAATGAACATGCAAAAGGCACAACAACAATCTGTGCTGTGGCTTTAGGATACCACCAGCAAGGGTCATGAAATGTTTTCTTTTTGCCGTGTGCAAGTAAAGTGGCTAATAAGAGAGGAACACAGAAAAAAACTGGGAACTAAAACCTGCTGCCTGATGACACTGATGAAACACAAGTTACTTTCAGCAGTCTGAAAGTATACATTGCAGTAGTTGC
>NW_010588958.1:0-63717 GCF_000705375.1 Tinamus guttatus | reverse complement strand
AAGACCTCTCCAGAAAGTGGTTCATGTCTGAATATTTCTAAACATATTAGTATTCTGTGATTTTTAAGTCTGAGAAGCACATACAGTTTCATTTGTTACATTCTCCTCAAATGCAATGCATGCCCCCCCATAATACAGAAGGTGGAACCAGGCAGAGCTCTATATGTGTCTAAAATGAACCATATCTCCTTCCAAGTGGCTATGAATTCTATGAATTTATTCCTTATTTAAGAAGCTTGATAGGAGAAACACCAAGCAATTTCACTTAAAACAGAAAAGCAGTGAAGTCAAGCCTTTGTGTCCAACGACAAGCAGAATGTCAGATGGTTTCTTTAGACGTTACTCCCATACATGAGCTGTGAAAAACTCAAAAACACAAACGGTCTGTGAATCCTTTGTAATTACTACAATGCCTGTAATATTTCATTTTTCAACTTGCCTTTGTACTGTTATTTAAGTATTTGTCTTCTGTAAAGGTTTCTTGGACTTCTGTTGTACAAAGCTATGCTACTACATAAAGCCACTAACTCCTTGGACTTGTAAAACACTGAAAGGTTTCCAAACAACAGAATATACTAAAGCTGCAAGTGGAGTCTGGTTTATTTCTATATGGCAGATGCACTCAGGTAAGACTAGCCAATGACCTGAAAAATTCCTGTAAATTCAGGAGCATATTTCTTCTGTTGCAGATGTTGTTTCTCACAGTATTGGTATCTGAAGCAGCACATTGCACTATTACAATAGGATAGTGCAACACTAAAAAACAAAAAAACAAACAAACAAACAACAAAAAACAAACAACAACAACAACAACAAAAACAACAAAAAAAGCTTTTTTACTGCCAGGTGCATTCCAGACTAGAAGGAGCACTTCCAACAATAAGGCCACAACACAACCATATGCAATTATCTGTGGCTTGACAGGTATCTTTAATGGGTCCCTACAAATGAGAATATACTAAAGGAAGGAGCATGAACAACAGGGATACAAGTATAAATTTTAAAAAAATTACTGACTGTAATGTTTTTATTAGGCTAAGTTTCTGCTTGCCAGATTTCTGGAAAGCTATCAGCTCCTAGGAGCAAACATCCAAATGTCTTTCTATACTAAGTTCAGTGTTGAGAAGCTGACTTGTTCTGACCAAGGAATCATCATGTTTTGGTGTTAATCTGTTCTGTAATTTCGGTTGCACAGGATAGTGCCATATAAGGTCATGCAGGACCTGGAAGAGCACATTTTTTCTAACGCTGCCTGCAGCTTCTAAGTGCCCCTGTAATATTAATCATGCATAACAACGAATATCACATTTGTACCTCCACTATGAAAAAACATTTGCACCGAGTTTTCTAAATCTGGCTGCATCTACATTTTCACTCTTTAACCTCCGCAAACTGCATGCCAAACAGGCCCTTTAAAATCACCAGTTTTTGCAAACTCAGGCACTGTATAATGGCTTATTTCACAAGTCACACATTGCATACATATGTATGAAGAGATTACAGAAAAAACAACTCAGCTTATTTGCCTTTTGGTCACCTAATCAAAAAGGTGACTGAATTCATTTTTCCCATATTGCTGAAGTCACTGGGGAGAAATCATGTGCTTTTTTTTCCAAGTGACAGAGGAATGACCTTTTCCATGGCCTCAACACGTCGTTAAGGACAAGCCCACACTTCCTGGAGGTGCCCAAAGGCCACGCTTGGGTCCTGCTCAGGGCCGGAGGGAATCCTGCCTGCAGCGCTGCGAGTGCTCCCTCCTTCGGCTCTCAAAGCCCGGAACGAGGGTTACTTCATTTCTTTCTACTATAGGGCCTAGGAGATTGGAAAGACACAAGCCAGGGGAGGAGGTGAGATAGTGCAGGCTCCTGCTAGGCATGATTGCTATGCTGGAGCTACAGCAATTTATCCTTCAATTCCTAAGGGGCATTTCTGCTCTCAGGCAGCCAAAGAATTTAACACTGCATGGAAGGACCACAGACTGGGACACCTGCCTTAGTTAAAATACATTCAAAAATAAGCAGGTATCCCTGAATTCCAACTGAGCTATTTTACTGACCATGGGTCTGCCATAGGTCTGTCCCAAACCACACCACAGCCCTCTCCCCCATGAAACTTTCCCCTTCCACTTCCCTTGTTGGTTTATGAGGTCTTCTTCCGCATAAGACCCCAGTTTTAGAGTCCTCTTTCTTCAACCTTACATCTTTGCCATATAGATCAATAACATGCCTTGCTTCCTCGGAATCCTGCTGGAACCTCGCCTGAGTCACGGCAATTTTATCACTGTAGATACAGGGCAGACTAACTTATCTATGCACTACTTGGAAGAATGAAGCTGCAATATGAACCTGAACCTAAAAGTGACCTGACTGCCATGGGCGCCTCTCTCACCTTGATCTGTCCTCCTAAAAGAGTAACCTTGAAAACGCCCCCTCTTCATGCAGTAGCTCCAGGACATGGCTAATCCATTGGCAGAGCTTCAGGGATGGAGTCACTAGGTCATGTTCACATGCAATGTGTTGGTGCTGGAATTCCAGGAAACTTGCTGACTACAGAGACTTCTTGAATATCTTTAGGTACCCAACAAACTCAGCATTAGCACAGCTTGACGAAACTTGTGCTGCAACTTCTTGCAAAGCTATGGACTGCATTTGGTTATCTGATAATTTGTAGAGTGTTCTGTGCTAATGGGAAATCCCTATTACAGTTGCCAGACATTGAGGTATCTCAAAATAGCAAGCCACGGTCAATTTAAAAATAGAGCTGAACTATTTAATGTTTTAAGGCAGATAACAAGGAGTGGGGAGAACCAGACATAACGTTGGGACCCAAATGGCATTTAAGAAACTCAGCGCTCCTCATTTTAACCACAAGCTGTCCTAAATTGCCTCCAGGCAGAGATAACCTTCAGTCTGTTCTCACTCTATGCAGGCACTTGCCAAGGGGCCAAGTTGAGAACACTCAAGAGCAGGAGTCTGCTGCTGCTCCCTTCTTAAACTTACAGCAAAGTACACATGTGTTTAGAGACGAAGCAAGGCACAGGATGAAGTTCTTGCCCTGTCAGAGAAAAATGAGCTGCAGGTGTCGAGAGTTCAGGAGGTTTGCAGATCAGAAGTCCACGCAGACAGATTTTAGTTCATGAAAAGTCAAGAGATTACAAAGCTTTAATAACAAGGCTACACAGGACAACACAGCAGATGGGAGTGTGAGCTCGCATTCGTACAAAGCTAATTTAGTATTATTTTTTCCCCTTTCAGCATAGTTTTGTACAAGCTACAATCCCAGCTTCTGAAAACCCAGCTTTCCATGTGCTGTTCTGTAGCTACTTGCAACTATAATTTTCTCCCACAACAATAAGTGCTAATGTGCTTGAGAAATGTGACTTAATTAATTTTTGTTGTGAATGAGTTTTGTTATATAAATCTCTCTATACAATTTATATGCTATTTTTCTAACCAACTATAATTTATTATTAGATTCTTGTTCCTGTTCCAAAGCAAATACTGAGATTTATACTTCAGATTTTACCATGACACAACACAAGGGAACTGCTCTAACTTACCCTCCTGCTTTTGCTAACAATAAGTCTTCTGGCCAGGTTTCATACAGCATTCAAGACTGTGTATGAAAAGAATCCTACTAAAGGCGAAATAATCTAACTGAATCAACGGATAGTAAAATGACATTTCTGCATGCTTCAAAAACCCACGTAAGTAACTTTTGGTCATAGGTACAGACAGCTTTGCCATGTTACTCATCATGATTTTATGTCATAACAAAGAAAACAAGGAAGATGATTTATCCTCAAACTCCTACCTATTTGGCACCCAATCACAGAAAAACTGATGGCAAAAAAAAAAAAAAAACTCGTTTTAAATAAGTGTTCCTTCATGTTCCTTCAGACACTCTTCTTCTGAATCACAGGACAATTCAGAAATACACATTTGAAAAGATGCATATTCTTTAAAAGGGGAAACGACACTGCAAACAATCGCAGATAAATATCCCTTTCAGACAGATTTGAGATTTTGCCTTCCTGAAGCAACAATTCAGCCAGTACGGCACCTTTTGCCTCTCCCCTGTTTTTGCAGGCCTTTACAATAAGTGGGTCCTGCACCCTGGCTCACGCATGAGGTGCTGATGAAAACGGTTCCCAAAGTGCAGACCACCCCCACGTTGCAAAAACCATGGAAGCTGCTGGCACAGCACGGCTCCCCGGCTGCCACTCCGGCACAGTCTGTGATATGCAGTATTCCTTGTCTTCCCTAATTTGAGGGCAGAGTACAGGATCATTTTAATTTTTCTTCTTCAGAAGACAGGCAATATCCCATTCCAAATATTTCTGTCTAAAGTAGTGAATGATTATGAACAGAATCAGATCCTTTTGTTATACTTATCTTAGTAAATGAAAAAATAAACCAGGTAAGTTTAACTCCTTACAGACACTTAAAACGTCCCTGGCAGAGAAGAGAACTGAAGTTGGATCTCGGACGAGCATGTTAGCCATCCTATTAATCTATCCTTTACTGAATAGGAGAGGGTCCCTAAGAACTGGATGTTTTCCTTTTCTTGCCATGATTAAATAGATTCTACATCCCCTCTTTGCTTCCATCATGATAGGTTGCAAGGCTAAGCAAACAGCTTCCTCTCTACCACCAACAAAAGAAGTCAGCGTAGGAAATGTAGCTTGAACTTGGCTCGATTAAGATGGTAATAATTTTTGTAGTATAGAGGCCAAATACTGCTTGGGTCCCACTGAGTTTTGTTTTTGAGCCACGTGGCCTTTTTGATTTATATCTGACAAAACTCTGCTGTGGTCCTGGGAAAGCTGGTTGTAAATCAACTCATGCCTTTCTTGGGGAAAACTTACCGGATGACTAGTGTTACAATTAATGATAGTCATTCATGCCTTTCCTGAAGAAACTGCATTTAGACCTCTCCTCTACAAAGAATGATGTTAAACACTGAGCTGTGGGAAACCTTGTCGTTGGGGGAAAGCACTGGAGCAGCATGGAAACAACACGATCCTCCACACGGGTCGTGTGGCAGAGCGGCTGCGGAGGAGAGGGAGCCTTTCCCTGGCACGGCGGCTCCCGCCCGGCGGTCGCCCCGCCCGGCTCCTCTCTGCCGCTACATCCGTGGGCAAGGAGCAGAAGCTGCTGCCTGTCCCAGCTAATCTCCTGACAACGGATAGGGATCGGCGGATCCTCCTGCTTCCTCAGCTGCCGTGGAGCAGAGAGACGCCTGCCAGCCCTCGCAGGCCTTGAATCCTTGGGGGAGGTTTGGAGAGCGCGAATGTGGTGTCACCTGGGGCCTCCCCCATCACCTCTCCTGATCAGCTTCCTAGGTCCATAGCGGGAAGAAGTAAGCCCATGGCTACATGGACACGCAGCCAACACCACCACTGACGGCAGGACCCAGCCTGAGAGGGAGCAGGAGCAGCCTGCAGGCTGTTTTCTGCAGGGATTCTCCATTTTGGAGTAATTTCTGCCCTCAGAGACAATGTAATTCAAGCTTTTGGTCTTTGGAGGGGTGCATAGATGCAGACATGAGAATTATCAAAGGCACACAGCGATTTACATCACTTTGGTCCAATTTGTTTTGTTAAGAAAGAGTCAAATCTTAGGAACTGGGCGCAGGAATTCCTGCTACATTGGTATGATTCGTGCTTACGCATGGAAAACATTAGCTTGTGTGTTTTTGGCACAGACAGGAGATTATAAATTAAAGTATATATTAATCACACGTTCTATTTGCAATATAAACTAACATCTATGTTTACTTTATACATGAACATATTCTGGAAGCTGCAGGATGCTAATTTAAAAGACAAGCAATTCAAAGCTTCCCCAGTTGACACTGCAGGTAATGAGATTTTTTTTTCCCTGACATCCTGTGTTTCATCTCACCTCATAACTAAATAATTTAGTGTATATTTAAAAATATATAGAAGCATTCTAAACAGTAAGCTGTGTATGACCTACTTATTCTGAGTTTCTAAATATCTAAAAATAGATATTCTAGAAAAAAAAAATCTACACCATTGTCAACAGAAGGAAGATTATTTAACCCATGAATTGAATACTGATGAAGCCAAGAAACACACACCAGTAATCAGGAGAAATCTTTTCAGCTGTCACACTAATGCAGAGGAATGAGTTTTCAATTAGTAAACATTTCCTATGTGACTCTATCACTTGGGAAAGCAAATGACAGCTTGAGCCAAATCAGTGTGGGGGCTATGACAGGCGACCCAGTGAAGGCTGCTGGATGTGTAACCCATATATAATTAGGCTGATCGTTAGCCATTTACATATGTATAAAAGCACTGTGAGATGTGAGGACTTCCTTAGCATGACATGGCGATGGCTGCATTCCTCATGCATGACAAAGCCGTGAGGACACTTGAAGAATTTAGTGTAAATAATAGGATTTTAGCATTTTTATCATCTCTGCTTAGTGCACAGGTAGACTGACAGGACAATAGTGGGAGCTTTATCATATTCAGTTTTTAATGTAGCTATGTTTTTATAATGCCAGCAAAAACCCACATCCCCATCCATGTCTACTTCCAAACCCCCCAACTAAAAAGTAACCAAAAAAAAATCAGCTGAGCAAATTATAAAATGTCTCAAGCCTTTTACTAAAATAAGCTGTTAGAAAACCATCAAAGTATTTAAATTTCAACAGGCTTCTGAAAAGCCCTTTGAAGTCTGCAGAGCAAGTCTCGTGAGCTTCCACTACAGAGCCTTTTAAAGCATGCTTACAGACAGCAAATGCAATCACTGACAGAGGAAAGCCACTCAAAGAGTGGTCAGAAGCCTGGGAGGAAAAGAGGAGGAGGAAGGAGATTAGTTAAGTTCTGTGAGGTGCTACTCTGGAAGTGCATCTCTCCAGAGGTGGGCACTTCCAGAGATACAAGACGGCTCAGGATAAATCTAAGCCAGTTTGGGGTTCTGCACAGACGCGATTACGGGACAAGGTGGTCCCTCATCTGACAAGGGCATCCCATGGGAGGGCCTCTTTGCTGTTTCCAGAAATGTGAGCAAGCTGGGAAAGCCTTGTTCTGCTGTTTAATCACTCCTTAAACTAAAAAAGCCTAGCAAACCCATAAGTGTTTGTGTTGGTTTTGGAGTGGACAACACGAACAAGAGTATAATTTTCTTCAGTGCATGTATGGAGCTCTGTACTTGTGTACATGGGGCTTCCTGTGTGCTACCAATTTGGAATAAGCTCTGAGGAGGGAAGGAGATCCTCCCCTTCTTGTTTTCTAAAATCCACCAACGTGGCTTTTGGATTTGCTGGCATCCCACAAGCAGTCCTATTTGCACCGAAATGCACTGTATTTTTGCAGGTTAAGGCCAGGCACCTGTGAGGCTACCTGTATGTGCAAATGCACACGTTGGTCCTGTGTGAGTCAGGGGCAGTACTATTGAAAAAAGGCAAATAGCTGAATACAAGCTGATGACACTGCATATTAGAGCTTGGAGTGAGAACATTTAGAAAGCTCACATGTACACTCAGAGCTATCCAAGCCTGGACAGATTAGGAAAGGAGCTAGAAGTGAAGGGAAGCTGCTTTCATGGGCAGTAGAGCAGCACTTCAAAAAATTGATGGCTGTTTATTCCCTTCATATAGGATAGATGGTTTTGGATAAGGATGAAAAATTTCTATGTTGGAGAATCAAAAGCAGTGTACCTGACAAACTTAGGAGTCTATGTGAATTGGAATGTTTAAGAATATAGAGACCCCCGTTTTATACAGTCTGCTGACCTCATTCACATTTTACTGGAAAACATAAAATAGAAGTCAAGAAAGGGAGAGTACACAAAGTAAAATGAGAAATAAAAACTGCTGCCAAGCTCAGGAGAGAGTTTGCTTTCTAAGAATAAAGGCAGCACACTAAGAATCCAGTCCAGTTAAGAAAATTACCAATTTTCCAGGCCAGAGTGGATTTAAGATTTTAACAAAAATATGCCAGATAGCGATAACAATGTTTCACTCAGAAACATTCACATTTTTGAGAAGGTCATAAAATCCTATGAACCATTATCAAAATGTGTCTAGGAAGTTCAAACCGGAGAGGATGCAGAAGCATCATTTCCAGCCGATGCCTCAGAAGCAAAATGGGAAGAGTTTCCAGAAGCATCTCACGCCACAAGCTACCAAGGGAGAAAAAGTGGGGGGCATGCAGAGCAATACTGTTTCTCTGTCCATCTCTGAATGAGAAAGGCAGCGTTTTACCACAAAATATTTAGATAAAGCAAGCAATTCAAATAAAAGCCTAAAATTTTAGCTTAAAATACACCATTTGAAATCAGTGGTTTCAGAAATGTGAAGTTAAATTACAATTCATGAATTGCTTGACCTCCCACAATTCTGTGCAAGTCACAGAAATAGAAGTTTATGGTTTCAGAGTCCTCTTGGAAACATTATTATTTTGCCTACATGCTCCTTGCCTTTTTATTGCCACACACGAAGAATAACTTTACCCCCTTTACCTAATAAATAAAAAGTGCAAAAATATTTCAGAAAGTCATTAAACCTTCTTAAAGGAGTTCACTGTAATAACATTTTTGTAAGGACAAAGCACAATGCAATTTTACACACAGTGGACACCCGCACGCCTGACAGAACCTGCTGCAGAGAGATGGACCTAGGACCAAAGCGAAGCCTGGAAGATCCTGGCAGGGATAAATCAACTGCTGCTCACAGAAATGATGCAGCAAACCTGCATGGTGGCCAAGGGAACCTCCTCCACCAAAAGACCCACAGCACACGTGCAGGCACACACAAATAATTGTGCATCAGGCCAGGGGGCCACAGGAGACCAAACCCCACGGCTACGAGGTGCGGCGGTGGCCAGGCTGGAGAGCCGGCTCCAGTCCCTCTCGAGCCAGAACACCCACGCAAGCTCCTGACCCAGAATGGCCTGGGGAAGAGTTGACATGATCGTATCATGGAAATTTCCCACACTGGGTTTTGCCATGGGGTAACAATGCAGCCCTGTGAGAAATCCAAGCTGCTCTAAGTGGGTTCCTCGCCAGCCCCACACACAATGGCTCTTTTTAGTGCGAGGGAGGTGCAATCTGTTGCTTTTTGCAACCAGCAAGGATGGTCATTTCTCCAGACTCTCCTTTGAAGCAAGGGCACCATCACTGTCAGATCCAAGCAGCGTGGACGGCAATGCACAACTGCCTCTGGCAAGCCCAGGGGCAACCTCAACAGACAGGCAAGAAAAACTCCACTTTCTGCAGGAAAACAAGGCTGCCTTCATAACCACAATGCTGACAGTGCCCTGTGAACAAGCACAGGTTTTCTTCCCTCCCTGGGTCACATGAGACAGAGCCCCAATGTGTCTGTTGTTGCTCCGACCTTTCCCAAACAGAAGCCCAGTCAACTTGCAAAGTCTCTGGGTCAGCTGCTTTGCTGAGGGCAGCTGCGAAGGCGACAGGGAGAACAAGGGAAAGCAGCGCCCGGGCCCGCTGCGAGGGCCTGCGCCGCGCGTGGGGATCGCCCCGTGCCGCTGCGGCTTCGGGAGGCCGCGCTCTGAGGTAAAACCCACGCTCTGAGGTAAAACCCACGCTCTGAGGTAAAACCTGCGCTCAGAGGTAAAACCCGGGCTCTGAGGTAAAACCTGCGGCCCTGCAGGTGCCGGGGACCCGCAGACCAAGGCAGAGGGTGCCCGAGGCGGCGCCCCGCGTTAGCGCCAGGCAAGGAGAAGCACAGCTGCTTCCCCTCCAAAAGCCTCTGCAGAAAATAAACCCCAAGCTGTCAGAAATCTATAGTGAAAAGGAGATGACAGAAAATGAAGTGGACACTTAAGCTCCACAACTCAGTGCCCAGCAGTAGCTCTTGGGGAGGATTCCCAACTTCTTCAGGAGTTGAAATAGCCATTAATAAATCAGCGCATGACTTCTCTAATGACTTTCCTTTCCTTTGGGTTTCACTTGCACTTCCCATGAGGAGGAATGCTGTAAGACTGACATCTGTATCCTAAATAAATAATTTTATATTTGCATATCTCATATTTGCTTCTCCCCCCTCTAAGATGAGTTCTCCATTTAGAGGCAACTGAGGTAGGGCAAGTGCAGTCACTTAACGGAGCAAGTCTGGGGAAAAAATGGGCCACACAGTTGACATCCCCCAGCGCAAGCGCACTTGGCCATCTCTCCACCAAAGCACAGGAGAGCAGGGAAATAACAAGCAGCTATTGTTCTAATTTAGGCTTATACACAGCAAGCATCAATTTAGTAAGCCTAAAAGTCAAGGAAATCTTTATCAAGAAAGCCCCCAATGTCTCTTAAATCATTTGGATTCACATGTAGCTACAAAATGAAAATCCAAGTTAGCTTAACCAGAGGTTTGTAATTTTTTTTCAGACAAGCCTGAACCTGATGTACTCAGTCTGTGCTATTTCAGGATTTTGTACCGAAATCACACAAACCCAGCAAATTTGGGAGAGTTTAAATTTGTGTTCATTCAATGCTAGCGTGGCTCGCAGTACACGCGCATCCTTGCAATGAGATGATTCAGCATTTCCAGACATCCCTGCAAGGAGGACGCATCCCTTCCAATGGCTGGGATTAGGAGCCATTGGGAGCTGTCATGACACAGCCACGGGGACGTGACACAGCCTGCATCAATCACAGGCATCCCAAAGCACTCCCTGATGAAAGGTCTTTTCCGTACAGCTCTTGCCCACAAAGCAAACCAAGAGAAAACAAATTAACTTGCAGTAAAACAATTTAGAGAGAATAGGGCATTTGTCAAAGTCGTATTTCCGTCCCAGCAGCCTCACGTTCATCACAGTCCCTGCCACCGCCGCGGTGACCTTGACATCCATTAGGCACTTGCGGCGGCGCTTCAAACATGCACGACTCCACGCAGGTCACTGAGGCAAAAGCACTAACTCTGCTGCTCAATTACTGTGTTGCTGTGTACTCCTCACGGACAGGAGGCCGCATTCCTACCCCACCATCAATCACATTCCCAAAGACTCTTCTCCATTTACAGCAGAGAGGCATGAAAGAGCGCCGCAGTCTTTGCTCCCGTTTCCCGCCTGGGGTATGGTCCCTTTGCAGTTCTCAAGCAGCATTTGTATAAGCCTGATTGAGCTAGATATTATTTTAGAAGTCACAAGCCGCAGATTTTCTTTCTGCATTGATCTTAAGTGCCAGTGCTTGGATTTCTTTACCGGGCATTGCAATGAATTCTTGATAGCGGTTATTGTCACGCTGCTACTTATTTTCTTGTGTGTGTAGTACTTGAATGATTTTAGTGACTTCAATGCAATGTATATTCCAAAAGCCAAGCACCCTGTGGTACACGTGCCAAAGCAAACAATTTCTGGCCTTGCGCCAGAAATGCAGTGAGCCTCTGTAATTTTTGTCTCAAAGAATTTATGGCAATGCTTATTTAGGTTTAGTATTCTTCCCCCAACTTGAATTTATGTTAATGCTCACTTAGGTTCAGTATTCTTCCACCAACTTTTAATTGATTTCTTTTTTAAATCCATTCCTCTAGGTGCTTCCTAAAGGCCCTTTTAGGTCCTTTAGAGGAAGTTTCATCAGATTCAGCAGTGGTTAAAAAGATATGAAATAGAAGTCTCTTGAATTTCTAAGAGATCCAAGGTGAAATAACATTTATAAATAATGACTTAACAATCACATTTCTCCTGTGCACATTCGTCTGTTTTTTCACATAAGTGTATCTATGTTTTTATCAATTTTCATTGTGCTAATTTTGCAAACATTCTACGCCTGCTCAATAATTTGTAAACAGAAGTAATTAGTTGATAACAAACATGATTGAGGTTAAGCATGCATGAAATTATTTTCAAGATCAGGACCCAATTAGTTAAGCTCATTTCAGGTCATTGTTAAATAATTTTTTTAAATCCCACTATTTTAATGGAAGCCTTTGAGACAAACACTTACAGCCCAGCTTGACCCTCTTTGTTCTCTTCACCCTTCTGCTTTCTGGATGACACTCACAAGCAGCAGTCTGTACTGTTTAGGCAGCAATGCTAACATTTATTCACAGCCTTCTGTCTTGAAAATTAAAATTATTAAGAGGCTCAGAATTTACTGTCCTGCCTTCCCCTTTGTAACAAAAAGCTTTTCCTTCGAGTAACAAGAGCAATGTAAACCTTTATTTCATCATGCTGGTAGTTGCATAAACGTATTTATATTGGTTAAAAAATAAAAATATTGGGAAAATAGTAGCAATATATTGCTTTACTGTATATGGCTAATTCTTTATAGCAGGACAATGTTAATGTATTTGAATATATTTCACCTCTCTCAAATTGCTCCGCATTTTCATGCCACATTTTTGTGTGCCTGCTTATAATATTTACATTGTTTTTTGCACAGCGTCAGTGCTCAGTTTATGTTTTCCTAGCTTTGTACATACAGCAAATTGAATTCTTAAAAGTTCTATTTACAGAAATGGGAACATTGAATTTAACACTTAAATTATCTTCCCACTAATCACTACTCCTGCTAGGGCAGTTATGCACCAAATCTTCTGTCCATTTACAAACAAATAAATCACAAGAAATTACAATTTAGTTATTTCAAGTCTTTTGCATTATTAGAAGCAAACGAACTTTGGCAAATCAAAGCAGAAAGGATGGCACGGGAATCAAGTTCATTACCCCACAGCCTGAAATTACTGCAATAGATGTTCAGCTGGAAGAGCCTACCACATTCCCAGTCCACTTCTCCCCCATTCATCCTTCTCCTATATATTTTTTAAACTTCATAATTTCCAAACATTTCCACAGGAGCCTGATTTATGAAAAAAGGCAAAAAAACATGCAGACCTTTTCCTCTTTATCTGTGGCTACACCAACACGTTACCCATTGCAAGCTTTCCTTCCACCTACATCCTTCAAATATACAGTAATCATTCTTGATATTTTTTTTCTGAGAGAGAAAATCGCCTCTTAGGAAGGAAGCCAGATTCCCAGGGGGGTAAATGGGCTCTTCAAACCCGTTTCCCTCTGCTATTCTAGCATCCCTCCTCCATGCTTTTCCTTTCCTTTCTGCAGTGTTAACTGGTAGGGAACAGCAGCTATTTTCCATCACGGAAGCGGCTGGATTATACAACAGTAGACAAGCCCTGCAAACGCAGCCTGTAGGCTATTAAAATTAGATGCTATTATTAAAGACAATACGATGAATATAAAAAAAAGGAAAAGACATGTAATTAAAAGATTGCCCCTCATTCACAAGGCTTGAAAGAAAGAAAAGAACACCCTCTAAGGCTAGGAAATTGGTTTTATGGTACAGATCTATTATTTTTTGTGGAGAAGCACTATGTGTTCCTTGCTGGAATTCAGTACTGGTAGCTGAGGGCAGACTCAAAGCACCATCGCAGCTCTCCAGGGTGCAACCAAAAACCATCAATCTGAGGATTTCTAAGATGAGGCTAAAACTTGCATGTACAGATTCTTCTGGTGTATTTTTTTCCTCAGAGTCATTCCCACTCCAGAACACCTACAAAGCTCTAAATACTTGCAAAAATACAGGATTATTCTGCATTGAAAATTTCTTCCACCACCCACTTCCAAAAAGTTGAAAATAAAGAAGACTATTTCCTGCCACTCCACGTTTTATCAGTGCACTGATATTCCCAGTTGTTATGCTATGCCTCCTGTTTCTCTGGATTTTAATCAGCCTTTAAAGCAGGAGACTTAGGAAACTCTTTACCTGTAGCATAAGTGACCCAGAAGAAACCTTCAGAGCTACCCTGTGCTTCAAAGTCACAGAGCTCAGGGCTCTGTGACCACCCAGCTTAGTTGCAATTTGACCAGATACTGCTGTGCCAGCTGTGTAAAACAGACACAAACCCTTTCAACCGTTTTTGAAAAAAAAAAAGCCTTAATTCGTTTATCTGTCAAAAAAAAAAAAAAAAGCTCAGTTTTTTGTTTTTGTTTTGTTTTGTTTTGTTTTGTTTTTTTGGTTAATTCTTTCTGAGCTTCTTGACCAGTACAGGCCACGAGGCGGCCACCACCAGCACGCGGGGAACTCAACCCTTCAGCCACCAGCTTGAACACAAAGATCAGCAGCCACATTTGAACATTCCCTTCCCTTTCCTCCCCAAGGATGCAGCGTTTGGAACAGCATACATCCATGTGTAACTTTTTCTCCCTTTCCTCTTCACAGGAGGCAGAGGGGCAGTGCGTGCGCACACGCAGGCAGGAGGAGGTTCAGTCCAGACTTGCAGCAGCACTGGGGCTTTTCTGCTCTTAAAACACGCAGCTCGTTTCTATGTTTCTATGTTGCTGAATTATCAAATATGCAAGTTGGGAGCCAAAAATACCTCTTTTAGTGTAAAAAAGCCAGTCACTATCAGAAAGGTCTCCCTGTAGCACACTGTTACTTTTAGATAGCAGGCTGTGGAACGCCAACACCCATTCCTCTTACTCTTTCCATTGCGATTTCCCGTTTTGCAGCTTTATCGGTGAGGACAGCTCAGTATTTTTTCCCTAAGAAGCTAATACTGTTTATTTTTTGATTTACCTTTATCTTTCTGAAAACATTTTCTTTCCATTCTACATTTTCTATTCATAGTATTTTTTACTACAGACATCACATGGCCAATAACAGTATTTTTGTTAGCCTGTTTTTTTAATCTTATCTTTTTTAGGTTTTCCACATTCATTTCAGCTCTTTCCTATTTTTTTTTCCCAGTGAATTCTGCCTCACTGTATCTCCACACACCCCTGTAAACACATCTGGGACCCTACTGACCTTGCCCCGTGCCCACGCGCAGTGAGGAGGAGGCCAGAAGAGCGAGGAGCCCCGACACCCTCGGCGCTGAGGAGACCTCCCGCTGCAGCAGCTGCCCCGAGGCTGCCTCAGGGGGTCACACTCTGCGCCTGGTGCTGGGGCTATTTGATGAGAGAAGCTGGCGAGCACCTGCCCATGGCTCCTCCTGGACAGCTGCTGGGGCAGCCAGGGACAAGGCGCATCCCAGAGACACTCCAGCTCATCCCACACATCCCGGAGTCTTTAGGGGGTCAGGCCCCCCAGCAGTTTTATCGGAGATTCCTCTTGGCTTTTCATGTTGGGCATCCAAGCAAAATCCTTTTCTCCATGAGGTTCTTCCTAGAAGAGCTAAACAAATTAAGGGGAATCTAGAAAAGATCAGAGAAGCCGTATTTTGGATTTTGGATTCCAGCCCCCCTGCAGATGGGATAGCATGGAAAACCCATGAAAAAATTACTGATTGCGGCCAACGACCCAAAAACCCCCCATAGCCCTGGGGTTCAGTAGCACACCTTGGGTACGCACAGGCCTCCACAAGGTGTTGATATGATGTGCTCTGACACGTGCAATGCAGGAGGAAAGGAAACCCTGTCTGCCTGCCCCAGCGAAGCCCTGATGTGCAGAAGTTGCTGCTTCATTTGTTCAGTCCAGCCCAAGCACATTCTAGCGGGGCTGTGGGTTTCGTGGCAGTCACCTGCTCATCTGCAGCAATCACAGAGAAACGACTGATGAAAAGGAAGCAAAGGGGGACGCTCCTATTTACACAGAACAAGTCCAGCAAGAAGGAAAACCTGGCAGTTTGGAATGACCCCAACAGGAGGAGGAAAGAGCACTTATCAGCTGGAGGGAGAAAGTATTAAGCAGCAAAAACAAATGATCAACGTAGTTCAGCATTGTGAGCACCCAGACGAAAGCCAGATGCTGGTGTAATAAACACCGCAGTCACTGGAATTAAGAGCAGAAATACTCGGGATGGGAATGACACGTCTGTGCCATCAGGCAGCCTGGCTCCCCACGCTCACTGCAGACTTCTTCCATTTTGTCTTTGAAGGGCAGCTCTGCTAAAGCCCTGGAGCTTTTCTGCAATGCCAGCTTCAAAACATGCCTTTTCAAGGGGTCTGCTCTTCAAAACTTCTGAAAACTCCCATCCTTGCAAGCAAATAGCCCATAGCCAGCCGAAATAACCTCTTTCCCGCTAGATAGACGACGAGATTATTTCCGGAGGTGCCGCTATGTTAATGCACTCCTGTCCAGCCGTCAGCCACCTGTCACTCACTCGGCCACAGATTCTGAATATAGCACAGAGAGCAAAAGCAAGGGATTTAGAGCTATCCTGGGCTTGTTCCAGACTAAGAAAACTGGTAACTGGACTCAAACTCTGCATAGATTTGTCACCAGAAGCATTCCCTGTCCATCATAACATACTTGACTTTTATTTTGAGATTTTGCAGCCAGGTGTTTTATGCAAGTCCTAAGACTTCCTTCGCACTTAAGGGGGTTTTAGCTTTTCTTTGGCAACTTCTGCAACCAGTTACCTTCCTTCAAACACATGCTGCCCCAAAACCACCCTGCTGGGGGTTTGGAGTACGTGAGAAATGCTGGTGCTTTCTAGAGGCTGGGTTTTATTCCTGACTGCGTGGTGCGCAGGCAGCGCTTCCCACCCCCTCTTGCCCCCTGTCAGGCTTCCCGCAGAGGAAGCCAGACAAAGTGCAGGTACTTAGAAAATGCAAGTAATAATTTTAATTCAACCCAAATGTTGCTTTGCCACATAACTTCCTTGAACGAAATGTCCTGATGTGCCACTTTGTTTCTCTCTCTTACATTATTTATACCACACAGAAATCTGTGGGAGATGCAGAAAACCAATGCACAGTTAAATAACCGAGTTGCTCACATGAAAGGCATATTAGGTCACAGAGGTAATTTTCAAATGATGTTTTTTAGTCCAGAGATTCTGGTACATTAGTTAGCGTCCCTAGAAAATTAAAACAAATTAATATGAAAGGGCTGCTGACTTCCTTTATACAGATTGTATTTAACGGTTTATAGTCAGAGAGTAAAACTGGCTTTTATATGCTCAGGGCCTCACACAAGTTATGATGCATGATGGCAAAACCATCGCAAAGAGCCACAATTCTCTATCCCTGTTTATTTGTAAAGTAGGTTCGAATCAAAGTGTCAAACTCTGCTACTGCCATCTGCAGATTTGGGAACTGCTTTTAATGATGTGCAACTGTGGGGCCTGAAGAGAAGGCATTTCCACACCAGCAGCAAGTGGAACAGCCTGAACTTTCAAGTTTGCAGCGCAAATCCTCTCTATTCAAGTTCCTGGTGTCCCGCAGGCAATTCCCAGTGTGTGCTTATGCCTTTGGTGCCTTGCAGAAAAAGAAGCGTATGTTGGAAATAAAAAGGACCCAACAGGGAAGAAGAGAAAGATTTTGTGCTTATGAAATCACTAAAAGCATTCAAATAGCCATCAAATGAAAAATGGGGGGAAAAAATCTATGCTAGGTACTAGTCACAGTGATTCATTGGAATGGCCGTGTCAGCTCTACACAGTAGGAAGAATTAGGTGACTAACGAGTGACTAGGTGACTACCAAAATTAAAATCTCACCAAAATAAAATACCTTTGGAACAAAGTAGTGGATGTATTAGATGCTATGGGAGCGAACAAGGGCTTCTCTGAGACTCAGGGAAACAGGGTCACCGGTAATGGGTGAGCAACATGAATCGCTAGTGAGCAGCAATCCCAGGTGAGCTGCCCATTTACTCTTCAGTGAAGGGGCATCCAATAAATAAATGGAGAAGTATAAATGCCCAGAGATGCAAATTAAGACAGACAAGCCTTAGATCTCTGTTTCTGGAGGGACCTGCTGGTTGAACACTGGGCCGTGGTTCGCAGCTCTGCTGCTGGAGACCCTCGCACCTACAGACTGCCAGGCCCCACCATGGATAGTTGGCATTTTACACATTTCACTCTTGGGGTAACTCTAAATTTCACCCCTGTTGCACTTTAGAAATGGTTTCTTTTTAATTTGGTCCTGAGCTGGGATTCACGTTACTTCATTTTAGCCACCTGCACACTTGACGTTTATTCTGCGGCAACGACCGATGCTTCCTCTGGAATCTGCAGTAGGAGGGAGGCACCTTCGCTCAGTGATTCATTGGATCCTAAAATAGGTTTGTAAAACAGGAATCTCCAGGGATGAGTCAATCCACATCCACTGACTAGGGCTGAACTTAACAGCGAAAGTTAAATTGAATGAATCCATTTCTAACTTACCAATCATGACACACAATTATTTGCCAACCAGAGAATAAAAAGTAAAGCTGCGGAAATGATGCATGGGGAAACGGCCTCGTTTTTGGTATGTCTCATCTGTTAAAACTTTGGATTTTTGAATTCATGCTGCTCCAGTCCATATAAAGCAACAGCTGATTGCTCTTCATTTTGATAAACTGTCTATAGATCTTTAGTTGTTTTTCTTTCTTAAAAAGCAACCAGTTCCTAAAGAAGGTGGCATATTGCTTGTTTGGCCCTCCCCAGGCTAGTTGGAATTGGCAAGCATGTGTTGTCCTCCTGACCTTGGCAGAAGCTATCCTGGCAGCAGATCACATTTTCTTTGGGAAACCTTAAAAAATGATGTGCACACTCAACCTAATGTCTCCCAATTCACAAATGTATAAAGAAGATGTCTGATTAGGTCAGCTAGACAAACTTCTGATAAACTATCTTGGCTGAATAAGTAGATCTCTAAAGAAATGAGAAAAAAAAGCCTATTCCTAAAGGTGCTACAGCTATGCACGAATAATGAAACCAATCTCCGCATTTTATGTGCCAGGGAAGCATATTTCATTGAGCAGGTTTATAAACAGTTAGTATTTAGGTCCTCTTGAAAAGCTAATTCTTAATCATACAATTTATGTAATAGGCCATAGGAAAGGTAACAAAATAAGTAGCACAATTAGCAGATCACTTGGACATAATGCAGCATCTATTTTAAATATTCATTTGTAGGGAACAGGATTGTAAACAAAGCCATAAACATTCTGCAAACACATAACATACCTCAGTGCAACTAAAATGCATGTAGAGGAATGTAATGAGCTGTGTAATTTTACGAGGCATAGGAGGTTTCCTACATATGTTCATGCAAAAGTCAGGCATACACGTAAAGCATTACCAAGCTATGCACGGTTCTTTATTTACATAATTTCAGACCAGAAGCATTTGTGTGTATATGTATTTGCTTGTCCTGGTTAAAAAAAAAAATCAGCCTTGTGTATTAAAACTTGTGCTCAAGGTATTTGCTCAAATTTAAGGCTGAAGGATTAACAGATTAAACAAAACAAAAGGGAGCATTAAGTACCATCAAAAGAGAGGAGACAGTCAACAGCAATACTGTGAAGCGAGAGATTGTTTCGCCCATGCTGGCAATGGTAACATCCAGCATCAGTGAAAGAGCTCCCGGGACCCACTAACCCTGCGCTGATGGAAAATTAATGGGCCTTGCACAGCCCTCTCCCTGCACCGGCTGCGCATCACGGCGAAGACCTTCATTCCACAAGCAAGACACATCAGGCAAACTCAAAGGCCTCATTGTATAATCTCTGGCAGACAAGACCTTCCCAGATTTTTTTTTTTAAATATGCATAAAATGTTTTATGGCACACACTGTATGCATATTTCTTCAAAATGCCATGAAGAGAAAAGCATTTGCAAACGTGCAGAAAACTCTCCATGGGCACATAGCAAGCCAGATGCCCACGAGCAGGAGAAACAACAACCTCGGATAAAATGACTTCAAGGCCATAAGGCACATATTAAAAAAGAAGGGCAGCCAGTTACAGATTCCTGAGGAAAAGGTGGATTCTGCAGATGGGGCCTCCTGTGGGCACCCCAGCCTAGGGCTGGGAAAGTCGCTACCAGTAAATCAATAGCAGAAACTAGTTTACTGCTGGCAGAAAAGTTCACCGATCTTTTGACTGACATAAATTAACACGCTAAATAACATCAAATGATCTGAAGCCAACGGCTATTTGTATTAGTCCTGCGGAGGCCCCGGAGGTGGATGGTGACCACGCCTGACCAAGTCCCACACTAACGGCCCATTGAGCTTGTAGGTTCAATACAAGATGAAGCACTTTCGTAACAAGGAATTTTAGACCTTTGTGCCAAAAGAAGCTTCCTGTAGTCCTGGCAGCTTGTCAGAGCTCACCCTCCCGCACGGCACCTTCTATGGATCCCTCCACCAGGCCTGGCCTCAGGTGCCCGAGCAAGGCCAAGCAGGAGCCTCCGGACAGGCCACGTGAGCCAGGCCGAGCGATGCCCTTCGCTCTCATTCCTTAATAAAAACAGCATCCCCTTCCCCCTACCCCCACCCAAGAGCTTTAAATACACAGGTTTAATACAGAAATAAAGATGTTTGGTGGCAGGTGACTCACAGACGCGTTTGGAAGGGAGCACGACAGGCTGATGCCAGGAATGCAGCGCTCTCGCCCACCGCCTGTCCCTAATCAGGGGACCATTTAGCTCTTCCTGGCACATCCCGCCCGGCCCTGCAAAGAGCTCCGATGTGGCGTAGGAGACAGCACGGCAGATAAAAGGGATATTCAAAAGGCAGCACGGTCCTATCTTCTTATCTGCATCATCCAAAATAAAGGAGGAGCGAATGTCAAAGAGCAGTGGTGTTTGGAGCCAGCGATCACAAAAAGAGCACTTTTTTCCCCCAAAATAAAGACATGTGTGTTCAAAAACTCCTTGGATCCTTTCACGTGTTTTGGGCTAGTATAAGCTATCACACCTCTTTACAAAGTGTTTCTCTACCTATTTTTCCTATATAAATTAAAGCAGCATGTAGAAAATCCAACACACAATATTCCTGGTTTAAACTGTAAACCTCCAAGCTGAAGTATTTTAGCATATTAATACACTTTAAAACAGAAGTACTGCAAGCAAAACTGGAGTGACCCATGTTTTAATGTCATCATGATGGCAATGCCGCCTAACACCCAAGTCACAACCTTGGTTAAACAAGTAACTGCCTGTAGAACATCTGGTGACAGCAATGCCTAAACAGAATTCCTTCTGCATGCCCAGGAACATCTGGATACAGCTTACCCCATCAGTCAGTTAGACTTTATATCCTCCGTGATTATAGTCACATATAGGGCTCCTTCTCCCCTTGCTGCTCGGGGAAGCCCACACACATAAATCAAGCGCTGCAGGAAAGGAGCCTGGGCGGGATGGAGGGTGCTAAGAGCCCATAAAAATTCTGCAGTCCTTCAGCAGCTTCGCACAAGCGGGAGAAAAGGCACTGAAGTGAAGAGGGTGTCGAAAGAAGAAAGAGAGATTTGGTGACAGAAAAGGCAGATGCAGTGGAAAGGGGGAAAAAATGCAGAGAAACAGCACTTAGCACCATGCAATTACTCAAATGAGGCTGAAGGAGTAGGTGGCAGCCTCTGGAGAGCAGTTTTTGAAGGAGTAGAAGGATTTAAAAACCGCTTATTTCTTGTTAAGTTCATGTTGGAACAAATGGAAGGCTTCAGGAAAAAAACACACGAGCTTTCTCCCATCCCCTGTCCCGACAGGCTAGTGCCCGGGCACAGATCCTCGACCCCAGCATCTCCAAGACCCTCACCAGGTAACTACCTGTCCACAACTGATGATGTTTATTTGGAGCAAACTCCAAGTTAAAAATTAAAACTCAAGAGTACTGCTGCCTGCAGGTTTTATTTAAATGCAAGAAACACAGCCAACATTATCCATGTGGTTTTTTCCCACACAAATCCTTCCTATGGGTGTTTTATGCGATGTCCCTGACTTTATCACTGCAAGCAAAATTTAAGTAGCCCTCATTCTGCAGGCTTTCTGCATGCCCAGTTATTCTACAATATTTGCTCATCGTATAACTTAAAATCTCACTGAATTCAATGGTGACTTTTCTCTATTACACATTTCTCAGTCTTTCTTAGGGTTTTAATAGAACTGTTGAGTAGGTAGTGCTGAGCAGGGCTAGCTATTAATGAATTTCATTCAGAAAGCAAAGATCCAACTAGAAGCAATACCAGACGCATCACTTTTTGCTCCAAATGAAATTACTTACAGAACTTCTTAAAAATATGCACAGTAATACCAGACGCATCACTTTTTGCTCCACATGAAATTACTTACAGAACTTAAAAATATGCACAGGACTCCTGTAACAGAGAGCAGAATTTAGACCATCATTTGCTCCTCATGCTAAATTAATAATCTACCCAATTAAATGCTTGCAATTAACAGGGTTTTATTATCTTTTTTTTTTTCGGTGTATTTCTGTAATTGCTAATGTAGTCTAAAAATCCTGAAAACTGTCTGGGGGTTCATTTGAGGGATTTATTCAAATTCCACTGAGCCTTACGACAAGTACCACCAAAATGGAACAATGGCTACAGGAGAGAAACTACAGCCATTTAATTACTGCACAAGGCTTTAATCAAAACTCTCAATTTTCCTTCAGGATAACAAAAGAGATGTTTTGGCAAAGGGCCAGGAAAATAACTGTAAATTTACATGTCCTTTGCTTCTGAAGAAAAGAGGTTAAAAATTCTTTTTTAGCTCAGTATGGCAATTATGTAGAATCTCTGACATGAAATGCTGAAATGTTAAATGTTAATGTAAAATGTTAAATAAATGAAACTAACCATGAAGTAAGATGAAAAATGTGATAACATTTAAAAAGACTATTTTCCTTCCCTACAGACTCTTTAAGGATTACTGTTTTTCAAAATACCAGGTGAACTGATAATTAAAAGAGTCAAAATTTGGTACATTTTTAAAATCTCCAAACAGCTGGGGCATGGTTCCACAAAATGTAAAAAGCCTTAACACAAATTCTGCACATCGTGGAGTTCCACTCGCGGGGTTTTCAAGTGAGATTTCCCACTGTCTCCACCTCATCGGCGTGCCCTGAATTAACGCGTTGGCAAAGCTAAAGAAAACTTTCTGCCACTGGGAACACTCTAAACACAACCGACTAATTGTACAATGTAGTGAAATCTGTGATCATACAAATTATCTGCTGAGCTCTTAAGCATGTGTAGTTACACATACTCATTCGGCCACATCTGGTCTAAAATGTTGTGTTCTTCCATCTGTGGTCTCTCTCTAAAAAATGTATGAACTAAGCCAGCGGCAAAACTCCTTTTTGGAGACATGGTCAGCACTTCAGAATTTCCTCTATCCCAAGACACAATTAATGCTTCTAAATGGGATATAGCACAAAAATAAAGTACAAAAGCTTTCCAAAACCAATTTATTTTAAAATTCTGAAATGTTGTTCCATGCTTTTTACAGTATACAGATTTAGCCTAAGTGCCACTGTGTTCTTGTATTCATGAATGAGCAAAGTCACATCATTAGTCTATATTTTTTTTAAAGAAGAAATTTAACACTTTTCTAAGTAGGATAGAGAGAAAACTTTAAGAAAAATAAAGCAAAAAATGTGTCTAGCATATCATAACAACTTGAATTTACACATTTATTGATGACCAATGTGTGCACATTCGTCACAAACCTAATTTAATGAATTCCAATAAAGATAACATACCACAAAATACATAACACTTTCCCAATGACTGTGAAAACGAAGCTCAGTTCTGTAAGTCATGTCTAGAAAGAAGAGCAAAGTTGCTAAAGAATAAGTAGCAGTTTGTTTCCATCTGCCCAAACCAGCGCTCCGTTCCAGCTCGTGGAATCAAGCGAGTGACCCTCACCCTCACCACGAAGCTCCGATTGCCACAGAGGCTCTCTGGGGTGGGGACAGCATCATTCTCATGGCCACTTTGTCCCCGGCTGCTGCACATTGACAGGATTTCTATAGGCAAATGTAAAAAAACAGTATAATCTTTAGGGAGTAAATCTATAAATCCCACTTTCAAGGTAGGGAGAAGGTTTCAGCACCACGAGGAGCAGCGATGCCCCGTGTGGAGGCTGGGAGCACCCCAGGCCCTAGAGCCCGGCCAGCATCTCCCTCTCTCCAGAGCAGCTTTCCAGCTCCACTCTTAATTCTCCTATAGATTTCTTCTTTGTAGAAACGCCATCACTTGTCTGCTCCCGTGACCTATTTCCTCAGTAGTGCATCTTTTAGTTCTGAGAGCAACTTAACATGAGCGACTGGCAGCCTGGCAGGAGGAGATGGGGGCTCCTCTCTACCCTTTGCTGGTGAAAGGAGCTGCTAAGAAAAAGGAGGCAGATACCAGGAGCATCCTAACGTATCTGCAGTGAAATGGCACGTTTCTGCACTTGGAGAGTTGAGAACTGGCTGCAGGCTATTTTAAAATAACACTGGAAAAAACTATGAGAGATGAAGAAGGCCAGAGACTGCACAAGCAGGGGAGAGTTAACTACTTGGAGAGTTGAGAACTGGCTGCAGGTTATTTTAAAATAACACTGGAAAAAACGACGAGAGATGAAGGCCAGAGACTGAACAAGCAGGGGAGAGTTAACGCTGTAGCTCTTTCTAGAAAACCATGCAGGAGCTTCTGGCCAGATGTGCTGCCGAAGAGGCGAGAACGCTCCCACCCCAGCACTCGCCCCACAGAGAAAGATGCTTAAGCTCAGGCTTAGCTTTAAGCTCTCGCTGACCCCACTAGGTGCTATTTGACAGTCGGACGTTCTGGCTCAGCTGACAACAGCCAACAAGCAGAACCGTCACACCCTTAAAATTAGCCGTGCTCATGTGCTTGGTAGTGTTGGGTCCACGTCCCTTCTCATCGTCTAGTTTAACTACCGTGTTGCTCAGGTCACGCATATTTTAGAGCGCCAAAGAAGGTCTAACCTACTGGCTGTCATTCATTACTCTGTTCCTAAAAATATAACAAGAATCTACTTTAAAATACCAAGATGTTATGAATAATTTGATGCATCTTCCCCGTTCTCACTCCTTCAGATAGCTGCTGTCAACTGAGGCTGAATGTATCTGCCAGCCAAACTGATAGCACGTATCGAGGCAGCACTGACGTGTTCTCGCAGGCTATGGATGGCACGCGCTGCGCAGCGCCTGCTCAGATAGGACTCAGCACTACATTTACACGTGTTAGAAGCTAATTTTTTTCTCAAATATGAAGTCCTGGTCTAATGGCCAGCCTATACGTTGTAAAACCATCCAGCCTAAAAAACGTTTTGGTTTAAAATTCTGCTTTTTACCTTGGCACAGTCTAAACTCCTACAAGTTGGTGTTCGTGCCTATGTAAATTTATTCCTGCGAGTTTGGAAGACGCAGATGCCTGCGAGATAGGGAGATAAGTGGAGTCTAAATTAGCGCTGCGACTGCTGCTCGCGCTGGATCCGGAATGAAACGCCATCGATCCCAAACGCCTCGTGCTTCGAGCTAACCTTCCGTAGCACCCTGCTCTGCCTTCCTGAAGGACCAAAAAATCACACATTGCATCAGTTCATTTCCCTGTTTAGAACGTATTTAATCAAAATGTATTAAATCAAAATGCATTAAATCTAAAGATTAGGGTTTAAAAGCCCTAGCAACAGTTCATTGTTATTGGAGGAATTAGTCAAGTGTGAGCTCTCTTTAGGGAAGTCTGGAATTTGTTTTTGTTGCTATATAATTTGATTTTGTACAATTTAGCAAGAAAGCACAGGTGTTTTCAATGAAAAACTTATTTCAGTGAAAACTTATAATTATTCATTAAAATTGCATTTGGCTACAATATTATCACATACTACCCCAAGATAACATAATTGTGACTTGTCCAAGCACCATTTTAACTTACGTTTCTACAGGATTTCCTGTACAGACATTTCTATGACAAGTAGTGACTGCTTTTTGCCTGGAATAAATATGAAAACCTCTCAAGAATTAAGTTTGCAAACATTTTGCGTGTGTCTGTCAAGCCCTTTGGAAGGGCGATGCAACCTGGCTCTGTCTGCTGCACTGTGCTGTGCTGGGTATGAGCTCTAATTGCAACACAGGTAGCCACGTCAACACTTCATACAAGTTAACTGCTTCATATAAGTACTGCAAAGTCAGATACCAACTCGAATTTCTGAGCACGTACAAATATAAATCCAGCAGAGAGGGTAAATCACACACACAGAATCACAGAATCTTTGTGGTTGGAAAAGACCTTCAAGATCTTCAAGTCCAAGCATAAAATGTCCTGCCCTTAACCCCCATTTGCCCTGGCGTCAGTTCTCAACTCAAATCATTTATAGACTCTTACTGCATTTCTGTTCAAAATGCAAAACAAATTTCTTCCCCTCTACTGCAGAGCAAGCTCTACCAGGAACCCAAGGGAGATTGATCCCATGAGAAGGAGCCAAACCAACTCCGACCATTTTATTTCATTCAAGATCACCTGATGGATCAATGGAACATCAATTATTTGTGAACGGAGCTATTTCTGAACACGCTCCTCAAAGCTGCATCAAAGGCAAAGCAAAAAAAAAAGCATGAAATAGTACAAAATAGTTTCCCCAACCTCCTTCCATCACAGGCATCTTTGGTGTTACTTCTAATGGAAAGAAAAACATGTCTGTGTGCGTTACTTTTGAAATAGAGGTTGACTGTTTAATCACTATATTAAAGACACCCCCAAAGGAGTCATAATATCTTACTGTAAAGGCTACAGCACTCAGGCACAATGTGGGATATGCAAAAATGCATCCCCCTACTCCTCTGTTATATCCCCATGTCATTTTGTGAATATTACTGCACATCCTCCTGTGTTACAGGATGCTGCTCACAGCTGGGGGAAAAAGAAAATTTAGCAAAACAAACCCCGCGGAGAAGCTCTCAAAATGAGAAGCAAAGAGTCCTCCGCGACGCCGACGTCCATAAAACAATAATTTATATCACCTGGTATCACAAACCAAGTACCTAGAAAAAGCACCATTCTGCTTATACTAGATTAGCCACGGCAGAAATACACATTCCTCACCGCTCCTCAGGCAAGCACGTCCTCGGCCCTCCCAGCACTGAGCTTCAATGGCATTTCCAGGGATTCATGGAAAAAGAAGCGACCCTCCTCGGCAGCGCACGCGCCGCGGGCCCCGGAGCGCTCCGGGGTTGGACGAGGGCTCCGGCCAGCGCGGCCGTCGTGGCACAGGGAAATGACGCATCCAGTATTAAACCGTTCATGTTACAAGCCTATTTTGGCTACAACAACTTTAAAAATAACTGGACACTTATAATTTGAATTGGAAAGTAAGCCAGTGACCCTGGAAAAAAGCACAGAGGCCCATAATTTGACACAGCAAAGCTTGTTCTCTGTTGGTTTAGAAGCGCTCGACGCCCTCCTGGTGAAAAGTATGAATTTTGTTGTTTATCTGCTTTTGGCATAAAATATTAAGATTGTCATTTTTTAAAAACAGTAAGAGGCAAAATAAAGTTATATTTTATTTATGCACTTGAAGCAGAAAACGAGAGCACATCTGGTTTGGATTAGATTATTGGACTTTGTCAAAACTTGCTAAACTAACTCTCAATCCTTTCCTGTTTCAGAATGTTTCAAGGTCCCATATAATTAAGGTACTGCATAGCCATGCCCGGGGGACGAAGAAAATTGTGGGTTTCAAATGTTGACAGCCCAAGTCCATTTTGGTGATAGTCTGCAGAAAACCCATCTGTTATCCCGCTTCAAGGAAACAAAACTTTCATAAAGGTCCGAGTCCCAACACTGATTAGTTTAGAAAATATACAAAGTTATTTCCACTGCGCTATAAATTGCAGTTTCCAACTGCAAGTGGAATTGGAGCCCAGCCTGTACCAAGAAGCACTATGGTATTTATGGGCATTTCTCTGAGAAATAATTATATCAGAATTCTGGCTCTCACTACCTGGCAAAACTCTTTGAATCTAAATTGCATAAATCACCAATGAAGTCTTAATTATTTGGGTATATTCTGTAAACATAAAACTTATTACATCTAATAATATGTTTTATTCTATCTAAATTAATTTCGTTGAGAACTCTTGGAAGACACAGCACAGTCAGTCAGTCTTCTACCTCCAGTCAGTGCACATGATATAAATTAAGATCAGCTTAAAAACACATTTTCTGTATCAACTGCTTGCAGTTACTTGCCCTCTAGCCTCATCCAGGGTTCCTCAGGAACAGGAAAGCTGGAGCTGAGCGTTGCTCGGGGCGGCTCTCCCCAGCACGGAGCCGAGGCCGCTCCGGACAGCAGCGCTGCTCCCACGAACGCGACGTCGGGGCCGCGTGCAGGGAAGCTGAGCGCCAGGCCGCAGCCAAAAACACCCCTCGTGCACGTGCTGTGCACATGGGAAACACAGTCTGCATCCTCGGCTTTGCTCTTCAGCTCTCAGAAGGACAGTGGCTTCCAAAGAAAGACATTAACGCAATATTATTTATTGAAGCTAATCAAAACCTGAAGAGTAATTTCACAGTTGCTTTCAGAGTCACCACTTGGTCTAACAAATACACCCTTTGCTGTGAAATTCTTACTTTGGGGAATTTCGGCTTCATATGATGCGTGCACACGTATTTTAAGTGAATGATTGCATGAGGATCATTTTCAATTTCAATAAAAGCACACATATAAGGATTGCACTGCTACGAACACCGCAGTGCAGATCTAAATAACTCAGTGTGCCAAACTAGTGTTACCATGGAGACAAACTAATGTGCTGTGACCACATCTCTTACTGCATTACTTACGACCATCTGGTTAAAACAAATATTTCTGTGGCATAGTATTCGTTCATATTTGTGTACTGACCTTTTTATTTTTACAGACACAAATATACTACATTTTATATGTTTGGTTTACATTTCCTGTTGTTCTCCTCTGTACAGGTTTTTGTTACGTGGTGTGATTTAGAGCTATATGCTTATGAATAAATCCATTAGTGTGTCGGTTAACGAAGCCTGGATTTCCAAGCATTTCCAACCTGGTGAATGGTTGGACGTTCCAAGCTCTTCTGACCCACGGTTTAGATGAGGTATCTTCGCTATTCCTGAATCACAGCACCGTTAAAGCAGAACTTTACACCATTTAATCTCTACTGGGAAGGCAACCACCTCAAGCAGTCAAGCCTAAAGGCGACCACCACAGCTCTTTCTTACCTCAAACTTCTTCATTGCACTGGATGTGTAAAAGCAGTCAAGCCTAAAGGCGACCACCAAGGCTCTTTCTTACCCTCAAACTTCTCACTTCTTCATTGCACTGGATGTGAAGAGCACCTTTCAAGTAAACTGGCAGCTCCTCGAGGAGTGCCCTCACAGACAAGACAGAGCACAAATTCACTACACAAATTCATGTCCTCTTTCTCAAGCCTCGTTCTCAAAAGAAGAGATAGCGCTCAGAGCAGCAGTCCTTCTTACCTCATAAAGTAGAACTGGAGTATTTGCACCTAAAGTCTGAGTGTCCTGAACTAGCACAAATTCACTGAGTATCAGAGATAACCTTTTGTCTTGTCTGATTTACTTCACACTTCTCAAATAACATTAATCATTACCACAGAGGAATAAATGGAATTGCCACAGTAATTATTTCTTGAATACATATATCTTCATTTTCTTAATTCAAAATGCTAGAACAATCACCATAATCTTTACAAGCATCTGCTGACACCCCCTTTGCTACTTGTGTTAGAGTGTCCTGTGAGCGTTTCCGACTGACAACACAGCTGGGAGCAGAGAACAAGGCCTCCCAGTGTGACTGTCACACAGGTGTCCTCCAAAGCACTTTGCTACAGGAAGGTGAGCTCCAAAGCCTGGTGGATCCATCTCCCATTTCACTGTTCGTGCAAAATTGTAGTGTTCAGTATCTATATAAATACCGTCCTTTCTAACGCATATATTCATCTCCATTAAAAACTAAGCTTTAAGAAATCAGGGATGATATTTTAGAGGAAGCTCCATCACTACTACTTTTTGTCTG
This sequence comes from Tinamus guttatus, assembly GCF_000705375.1. The sequence continues at coordinate 34,036 of NW_010588958.1, read as the reverse complement.
CTTGCACTATAAACTGCTATACATTTTATCTAGCCCTACTACCACAGTATGTGGGAAATTGTGAGGCTTAGAATTACATGAAATGTTGCACACTGTCCTTGAAACCTTGAGCAAGAAGGTTAATCATTCAGCTAGGACTACCACCACTTGATGAAATAGATCTCTGATGAAAATATTCATGTCCTAAATTCTGTGCTTCAGCCTGCTGAAACCCAGTGGGGATGGATGAAGGAAATCGCCTCCTAGTACAGGGTTTCTCCAGATGCCACTGGAGAATTCTTTTTACCACTATTTTCCCATTGAGAAGAAAACTGAGAGACGATTATCCTTTTAAAGACCCTGCAAGTTAAGGAAGCAAAATCTTCCCAGTTTGTAAACACGATTGTGGATTAGATTGCCCAACCACATATTAGCCAAGCATTTATCGTCATTAAGAGCTCAGTAATTGCAGTGGGAGATGATTGAAGGAAATCGGCCAGAAGTTTGTTACCAGTCATCAGGCGGATATAGAAATGTGAACAAGTTCTGGCGAGAGGTTCAAAGACACAAGTTTGGGAGCAAAATGCAGTGTAATTTAGAGGTGATTAAGGAAGCCCTTTACCTACAGCACAGCACATAGAGCACCGCCCCGGCCCTGCCACACACAGAGCCACCCTGAGCCTCCTGCTCCGCTCATGGGACCTCTCACTCAGGGCACATTTCCAGCGGCCACCAGGTAGCCAAGCAGGTCCTGGGAACCTCCCTCTGAAGGGCAGAGCCTCCTTCCGAAGGGAGAAGCTTCCCAGGTACCCAAGCTCTGCGTAGGGAGCGTGAGCGACACGAGTCTGTGCGGCAGCCGCCACACACGGAGCTGTCGCGGCCTTTACTCGCTCTGCATCCCACTTGGGTAGACTTCAAAGAAAATGTTTAAGTAAACTGGCTGCCCCACCACCGATAATTAATGATGGAGTTGCTGCCATCTGATGGCTTAGGAAAGAGACAGGAAAAAGGGGAAGAGGAGCTATTCCCGCCGAAAGATAGTGCTGAGCGCTGAGTTATGTTTGGCTGACAGAACAAATAAAGTGAAATAAATTTTGTCATACAGCCGATTCCTGGGAGATAACTAAAAGAGCCTTACTTTGTATGACTGCGGAAATATCCAGCAGTCTTTATCATCTTTACAAGGCCACATAAATTCTCCACATATTTAACAAAAGAAATCCTGCTTTACTTAACTATGTTGCCATTCCCATCTGACAGAGTTTATGCAAGACTTTGGTGCTCTATTATGGTGTTTATTATCGTCTTCACGAAAGTCAAACTGCAATCAGCATCTCTTCCAAGCTGGAAACGGCCCCTGGCTACGCTCTACCAGGGCTGCAAAATCATCCAGAGGGGCTTATGTCTAACGTGGAATAGGGGAAAAAAGGGCAAGACCGAATACTGCAGAGACCTTCAAGCAGGACTGTCCCCATTCACTGCCAAAAATGTCGCCACACACGCGGCCCAGCTGGGGGAGCTTCCCGGTAAAGCTCCCTGTGCATCCTCCCTCTCTCCACTATGGTCACAGTACACGTATTTGCTCAGAAACTAAACTTACGGACCCAGATCAAATTTCTACAAACTCAGAAAATCCTACAATTTCCTCAAACACATTAAAAATATATCTGCTTCTATCATTCTGGAACACAAATGTTGCAGCCTTTACTGTACATTTTGGCGTGCATCCCAGGTAAAGTCATTACTGTTATTACAACTATCAGATCAGCATTGATTTCTCCTTCTAACACTTTAAAGTACTTTATAAAATTATCATTACTGTTTTTTTACTTGAGGGTTTTCAGGCACTGCCACATCAAGTTTGCTTTCTTTGCAAATTAAAATACACCAGCACCTCAGCCTCCTCCTGGACTCAAACTCAACACGTTCCTCTGTATCTTATGTAAAGAGCTGCACTACACACACAAAATATCGCTCTTCCCCTGCAGTTACAATGTGACAGCTCCATATCAATAAGGGTTTATATCAGGATTACTACAGTGTTCCTGGGACACAAAGAAAGTAGTCGTGCATGGATGGCTGAGGACTCGATTCTACTTGGAGGTAAATGGAAAGAATTCAAAATTCTTCAGTCTCAGCTCTATAAAAGCTAAAACATCTTAATAAACAGAAGATGTGGGCTTCAGAAGTTAGGTACACAAACATAAGTTTTGAGCTGCCCTATTTTCATTTTTTAGATATATGCAAATACCTGCAGTTTCCCAGCTTTGAAAATCAGCTTTGAAAATCTCCCACTGTATGGAAAATTACCTTATTTTGATAACAGAGAATACAGAATTTCTAAGAAGTATATCTGCAAGGAAGTACAAAAATAATCTGTTTAAGCAAAATGTTGTGGATACCCCTAACTCAGGAACTTACATTGGACCTCCCTATTATTTAATAACCTCTCTTTGGCACACACTGTTAATTCCTGTCAAGAATACTTTCTTTAAAATAGAAGTGGAATAACAAAAGGTTAAATCTTTTGTGCTTGACTCCAGTGAACATCACCAAGGAAACTGTAATTATTTGACTCAAAGAGTAGAGTACTTAGATAGGGAGAGCGAGGATGCGCTGGCTTCTTAGGGAGCTTTGCTTTGCTTGCATTAAAATGCAGCATGTCCAAACCAATCTCTCTAACTTCTAAAATACTCTTTATCAAATAAAGAGAATTTTATTCTTGCGCTCTTCAATATATACAGACAAAGATGACCCCAATGTGTAGTTACTAATGAAAAATGTTTATTACGGTCTCCCCAAACACAGCTTCTTTTCCCCCTAACCTGTGTGTTTGGGGCTATTTATTTACTCACAGGGGGAAACTGCACCTCAGAAGCTTGAATCTGGGATCCAACCCAATCTCCGTGTCCAGAAGGAAAAACAGCTGCATTGCTCTGTATTTGTCTACACCTGCTGAATTCAAATATCTAGTAAAAAGTTGCTTTGTTCATTTTTCCTTTCCTTTCAAAGAAAACACTTCTCAAATGAATTCTAAACCTCAAATCTCCTCAAGCCTACCCATCTTTTATTTTCCTATAAATTCTTGTTGATGACAGTCTATATTTATTTCCTGAAGAAATTCCACTACCTCAAAGTCCAATGCTTCAATTTTACATTCAGTAGTTTGGGAGAGGGGGAAAAAGACAGCCTAAAATTATCAAATGTCTATCTTTAAAGGTCTTAGTTAAATCCCAAAGTGACACATTCAGGGAGTTACTTCTTTTCCTGAGGCATGAAACACAATTTGGCCAAAGTGACACATTCAGGGAGTTACTTTTCCTGAGGCATGAAACACAATTTAAGTAATTACAGGCATGTCCACGTGTCCAAAGGTATCCATTTCTGAGCATTAACATTCAGCAGTTTCACTTTATAATAAACTCGAGCTCTGCTGTTACCAACACTGTTGCTAGACCTTTTTGATAGCAGAAAGTGCAACAGCATTTTCTTTCTGCTAGAATTGACTAGAGTGTTTCCAGCAACCCCTGATCGAAAGGCTATTAAAATTCAGCCAAAGTTTTCATGTTATCTTAAATGAGGTTTTGAGCAGAGCGTTAAAAAAAAAAATGCAGATGTTTGGCCTTTGGACTTGCTCCACCATTCACATCTCTACGGCGCCCCAAGCAGCCAGAGCCACAACCTTTCCTCCTTGATGTGAGCAGGCTCATCTGTACCTAGAAAACGGTCTGAGAGGACCCTTGTAAAATTCAGTAATGAAGAAGGCAAAGTCCTGCAGCTGGTATGCAATGACCCTATGCAACCTTGCAGGGAAAGCCATGGGGTTCTGGTGAGTGAGGGGTGGACAGGAGTCAGTCAGACATCCCTGCAGAGTCAGTCACACATCCCTGCTGCAAAGGGAGATACAGGCTGTATGAGTAAGTGTAGCCAGGAGGCCTAGGAAAATAATTATTATTCCCCTTTATTCATCCTATGTGGGAACTGTTTCTGGACTATTGGATCCAGTTTAGAGCACTGGCACTAGCATAGGGAATAAGTTCAGTGTGGGCCACCCAAATGCTGAGGGAGCTGGAGCACATGAGAGGCAAGTGGAGAGGCTGAGGGAGCCCTCACTGCTGTCTCCTGCTGCCTGGCAGAAGCGTACGGAGAGGAAGGAGCCAAACACTTCCCAGGGGGTTCAATGACAGAAGAGGGGCAAAAAACAAGCTGCAATATGAGGGACTGTAACTATATAATAGGAAACACTTTATGAAGAGAGTGGCCAAACACTGGAACAGGTAGCCCAGAGAGACTGGGGAAAGTGACGTTCAAAACTTGCCTGGACAAGGCTCTGAACAACCTCAGCTACATCATCTCCCCAGGTCCCTGCCTATCTCAGGTATTTTTTGGTTCTATGTCAGCATTAAAAACACCTGATCAAGGCCTGAACTCAAATGGTACCATAAAAGGAGCATTACAGAAGGCCCGACAGCCTGGTGTTTTAATCTGACCAGCTCTGTGGCATCAGTCAATGACATTTCAACCTGCAATACATCTTTAGGAAAAAAGAAGACTATGAACTTTCAGAAGATAATCTTTTTATTGTAATGATTACTCAGTGCTAACTAAGGAACATCATTTACAAATTTTAGTAATTTGGGTTTTGATGACTGGAACACTCGCATTTGCTTCTTCAGTGCAAATCAAAACTTGGTAATGGCTTCAGTTTCCCTGACCGTGGAATAGAACGTGTTGCAGAAAAACCACCTGGTCGGGAAGCAGAAGTAACATGTGATTTAGGTGACCAGCCACACAGCCAGTCTTTCTGAACGGTACAGACCAACCAGTCTGTGGAGCAGGTGCAATGGGTTATCCCAGAGTTAGTCCCAGGATTGAAGTTGTACACAAAAACATGTGGAAAACAACTACAAGTGACAGGCAGGAAGGGAAAGCAATGAAAACACTTTGCTCCTATACAATCTCTGAAATGGCCTGAATTTTACTAATTAAATGTTCACAGTAATTTCTTCATGCAAATTGATTCATAACACTGTTGCCAATTCTTTCAGCTACACATGGGTCATTCACTTAACAACTGTGTTCTGTTTATTTTGGCCACTCCAGCAAGATCAGAAGCCCTGGTAAGACAGCCAGAGCTAAACCCCATGTTTTTATTCAGAATTTTCCATTTTTAAAATTCCTCTAATGCCAGTACAAAGAAGACAAATGCTTTATTTCATATTTTACAATTCTTCTACTTTCAACATTAGAAAAATCCTGTCTCAGACCTCCAAATTATGACTGATATGTAAAATACTTAAGTTACCCAAACTAGCCCAAAGCCCTTTTCCAGCACAAACTTCCTGTATTATCTGAAGAAAGTCACATCACCTTTCTTTTGCATTTTGCTCTCTCTCTCTGTGAATAATAGCATTTTTCTGCTACCTATTATCTTAGTTCCATTACAACAGTAAATACACTGTAATTTGCAGAATGCTCACACAGTATGGAGATGTGGACCAGAAAAGCAGCACGCCTATGGAGACGGCTGAAATGTTTACAAGGGAAGAAGCCCCTTCAATCCCACCAAGAAACAGTGGTAGTCACAGATAAATTAAGAAGTCATTTGGTGACTCGTATCCAGGAAAAAAAAAAAAAAGTGATTGATATTGGAAAAACGCACTGAAATAATTTCTGGTAGACATCAGAAGAACCTGGCTGTGGCTCCTCCGGCCCCGCGATGGTGCCAGGAATCCAGAGCAGTGATGAGAGGTGCCCAGTGCACGAAAGAGCCGCGCTGCTGCCTTCTGTTCTGCGCTCGCCAGCCCGGGCTGGTGCTGCTGCCGCCAGGGCCACGCGCGAGGCCTCCGGAGCCTCGGGGCACGGAGACGAGGCCGCGTTGGCCGCGCTCTCCTCTCCAAGGGCTCCTGCCCGGCCGGGCTGGCGTTTGTCTGGCTGCGCAGGGCGGCTGCGCACTCTGGAGAAGCTCCGGCGAGCACGGGGCTCCTGCAAACCCAGCCGCGTGGCAGGAGGCAGCGCGTTACTTCAGCGCAGGAGAGTGAATGGAAGGACAAACCGCTTGTGGCTAGGCCAAAGGCCTCCATCACCATGGACGCAGTGAGCTACTTATATTCTGCGAGAATACAGTCATCGACGAGCACTTCAGTTCTCTGGACAGACATCTCAGCGACACTGGACCACAGCTGCTCCACTCACATTAATTGCCAGCAGCATTAATGAAAAGCAAGTATACAACCTACAGCACAAAAGACTCCAAAAAAAGCAAAAACGACCAAACTGACAAAGGGATAAACTTGCTGAATGGTAAAGAGCTGCTTTGTTGTAGCATACAGTACCTAGGACAGATGCAGGGACCCCTGGCAATACTCCAACATGAAGAGTAATAATGTCATGTGTTACTTCATGGCCAACTAGATCACTTACTTACAACAGCTCCATCATCTACAACTCCCATGGCTAGCGCCTTTTGCTTTTCAGGTAAAACTTTCAAAACATTTTGAGCAAACCCCTGCCCAGATACAGAAATCATAGCTGACACCTCATCTAACCTGGAAATTAGATTCTATGACCGAGGGTAAACGGGGAAGTAGGGCTGAGGGTAAACATAGGGAGTCGCGCTGAGGGTAATGGGAGGTTAAAAAGGCAGGTTGGGAGCGATAAAATTATCAAAATCACTTAGGTTATTGAAATTTTTAGAGGTTACAAAGAAATGCCCTTAATTTGCTTTACATTTCCCCATTTTTCTTCAATATTTTTGTGAAATATTATTGAAAGGAGGTAGAACTATTGTGTGTTATGCATTCAGAAGGAAAATTTGGTCCTTTTTTAGGACTTCTCCTGCAGTATTTGAGAGCTGTTGCTGTCCCTACTTCACAGCAAGGTCGTTTCTGTCACTACCATCCAGATGTCTGTCCTCAGGGTCTGTCTAAACATGGTTTTCCCTGCAAGCAGGGCCTCACCTGGTGCCTTCACCTCCCTCTTTATTCCCTCTTGTTCCCCTCCCACTGCTTTTCAGTGTATTTTTCTCAATTCAACTCTCTCATTCCATCAGTTTATGGAATTCCATCAGTCTATCTCAGAAAGGAAACAAAGCGGGTAGGCCCACTCCAAAGTACTGCTCTTTGATTTTTCTTTTTTTAATTATATTTGAACTTTTTTAGGTATTCATAATATTCATAACATTTGTCTTAAGCAGTATTTTGATATGGAGAAGGCACACAAAGTCAAACTGTAAGTGATCTTGCCATGTTCCCTGAGTACCTACTGAGTGGGAGTAGGGTGAGGGTAAAGGGTGATTTGGAGATCTTCCAAACCCGCCTGGATGCCACCCTGTGCCACGTGCTCTGGGTGTCCCTGCTGGAGCAGGGGGGTTGGACTAGATGATCTCTAGAGGTCCCTTCCAACCTCAACCATTCTGTGATTCTGTGGAATCCACTCCAGCTCCAGCCAGGAGAGCATCCCTGTTAGATGCCAACCACGCGGCTCTTGCCCGGTCTGGGTTTGTCAATGCAAACAGCCATTTTGCCAAGGTCCCTTCATCGTCGGGAACCAGGTAACACCCCGTGTGCCACGGGAACACCCCACTACGTGGAAATCTTCTCAGATATGTCTGATTACTAAGGATATCCAGTGCCGTTTACCTCCTTTTCCAGAGAACAGGGTATATGAGATGAAGAACCGAGACATAAAACGTACAAATAGTGGCACAGAATTTATGAGTAGGAGAACAAAAATATCCATGACAGACCAATAACTACAAAGACAAAGACACAACTGCGTAGGTTTAATCAATGTTTGCATCTTCATATATTTCATTTACATGATATGTGTTGCACTGCTTTATTTCATAGGTGTAAGGTTAAAGAAATCTTGTTTTCAGCATCCCATCACACAAAATAACCTTGCCCTGAAATAAAAATCTATTCCGGATGTTCAAAGGGCTACAAATGTATGTTTATTTCCTTCGTTCCAAGCTTTGCAGAACAATTGTTGCAATTTTCTCAGTGAAGAAGTAGAAAACAAAGAATTAGTATCAAATGTTTGGAGATCAATTTTCATGGCCCCTGTTGCTTGATAATTTGAATGCTAAGAACTGCAGCCAATTGGTCTAGACTGGAGTATCTGAGGGGGCAAAATTTAGGTTAACAAATACTGCACAACATTATCTGAACAATATGCAGCAGACTTCCTACAAAGACAGATTCTGAATCTGCCCATTAAATACAAAACAGGTGCAAAGAGTGTGTGGGGGAGGTGAACTCATTCCTCCCCTAAACAGCAGTGTAAAATAAAATTAGGATATAAAATTTGGGGGTGTCTCACAGGGCAGTTTTTAATTACATGCTTTGCAGCGTCTTTGCATATAATCATTACCTAAGCCTTCTCGTTTGCATGCATGTATTCTTTTGTGCCATGATCAAAGAACAAAGGTTAAATCCTACTGAAACTCTATTCAAGCAGTGAAAATTGAAAACAGCTATTTTGAGGCTTCGGGCTTTTTGCATTCTTCAACTGTCTGTATAATCTGCTTACTTATTATATCATATATTCTTAGTGTGACACATAGACAATTGCAGAACACAGGTGAACGAGCAAAGTTTCAAGGCGGAATTTAAAGAATCTCCCTTTTCTTGGGCACAGCCACGAGACCAGGAGGGAGAAATGAGATGAAATCTCCCACCGAGATCTCACTGGCCACAACAGGAGTTTTACCAGATCTTCAAACCTCCAGCTCCATTTCCTTGCGCACTTTGGATTCGCAAGGAAGGGTTCAGGAGGGAAAAGGGAAGCTATTGTCCATTTGCTAGTTCGGCTGGGATTTTAAAAATCCTTTCCATTCTGTGGACTTCTCTGCTGCTGATACGTAGGGATGTTGAGCAGTTCTTTATGGCCACTCAAGACCCATGACCATCTCTGCAGAAGATCGCAAAGGCCTCCGGGTTCACCTAGCACTAATGAAACTTTGGAAGGGATAAAGTTCTTGATACACAGGTTATTTTCACTCTTAACCCCAAACTCCAAGTGTAAGACAGGGAGTAAGTTGGCTTGGGGGACTGATAAAAATAAATATTCCAATAGGAGGTTGAATGTTATTTTTTGCATTTGCTATTTTTGCTTTGGAAAGATCAAGTCTGAGTGAATCATTCTTGCCATCTAGACTGTCATCTCGCTCAGCACAGGACACGGATTTTGGCTGATGATTTCTGGATCAGAGACCAAACATCTTGCAATTGAACAAGAACTGAACTCTCGTCATTGAGCAAGAAAAGCTCAGTTACTCAGCTTTTGGTGAGAAAGGCAAAGCCATGCACTTCATGTCGCAGAGTTTTGCTGCTGATTTTCTGTCCCACTCACGCAGGTACATTCACCCATCCCACAGCGACAGCCTCCGATGGGGACAGAGCTACCACCCAGAAATAATTATTTGCCAGTCCTAGTTTAACACATCGCTTCCAACAAAACCTGTGCTTTAATTCAACAAGCCTCAGGGATGTGGGGGAGTTAAGTTTTGAATTCCTGCTTTTCTCCCTGTACAAAGCGATGCATATGCGGGTACAGTCACGGGGTCCTACGTGGTTTCCACTCCTGGGTGAAGCAGAAACCAGCAGCAGGAGCTGCTGCTTGGGGGCAGTTTAGGGGTTTGTTTGCATAGCTTGGAGCACTCCATCACTCCTAGGATTTTTCCGTATGCTACCAATATACAAACAGTAAAATAGAGAAATGGCTTCAGAGTAGGTCCCTAAAACTTACTAACAAGCTGCTTTCTAACACCAGCAATACTTTAGCTATATTACACTGCATACAGGCCACAAAACACTGCCCTTCTTGCAAAGGTGAGGCAATTCCCAGTTACACTGATGGTCCTATCTAAAGTGTCAGGGATATTGAGCTAGGGCTCCTACAAACTCCAGATTTACAAACAGGGGCCTTTCTTTGCTCTTTTTGTAAGCAGAAGCTGGTAATATCTGACCAATGCTTGAATAAGACCTGGGGAAATGAACTAATGAGCAAATGAAACAGCTCAGCAGTTCCCGATATTAATGTAACCTGTGCAGATGCATTTCCATAAAGCACTCAGCGGATCTTTGTGATTTATCAAAAAATCAAAGAGAATTTTTAGATGTAACCCACTGGCGCACAGAGAGCACAGGCTGATGCAGGGGACACCAGCAGCAAGTCCTGCACTGGAACTCCCTCTGCCATCCTGCCCCCCAAAACTGCTCCCAACAGCCCAAACCTTGTCCCTCTTCTGAACGCAGGCTCATGAAGTGACACCCACCTAAGGCTGGGGGAGTAACCTGGCCTGGTAACCCCTCTTCAAAGTAGGAAAATGGTTAAACTGTGTTATTTTGCAGCCCTGCAGAACCTCTCAGTCTTGGCCAAGATGATATTTCAACTCATTCTTCCAAACATGTCGAAACAGTGCAGTGAAACACGCACTGAAACGCACACTCACTATCCTTAAGCCCACTTATCATCACTTAGATAGACCCAGGTTTTATATATGTGCCTGATCAAATGTGTATACCCACATGCAAACACACACATTAACACACATTATTTTTTCCCAGCTCTTCTGCTGTCCCAGCAGTTGGGCTTCTGATAATCAACAGCAGCCAAGCCAAGGCTTTCTAAAAATATCTGTTGTGAACATATGTGACAAGAACAGCACAAATGACATGGGGAGGGTACGTGAAAAGGACTATTTAAATACTCAATTTAAGTGCTCAGTTCAGACTGTTGGAATGATCACAAGACGTCAAACCGCAAGACATTCAATCCCAAACCCACGGCAGTAAAAATGGTCACACGGTTATCAGTGGAAACTGAAAATCCCTATGAATCTGCACTATGTTTTCATAATTTGGGCATTTTCTAACATTTGAGTGCCTGACTTGCTGCGTGCAGCACTGCGACCCAACCCGCAGAGCCCTGTGAAACCCAACCACGACCACGCACAGCCCTAAATGCAGGGAATTCAATCCCGCGAGGTGAGGAGCACGGCCTTCCAGCCTTCCATCTCGACCGCTCCTCATTTCCACAGCAACCTAGGCAGTCCACAAATACTAAGAGAACACCGTCTAGGTTAGACTGGGCCCTAAGTGAGCAGAAGTTACAATTTTGAAAGAACTTGCATATTAAAAAAAAATAGCATCATCTTACTCATTAAAATTTCCTTGGATATAATAAAAGATTACTGAACACAAGGAGCCCAAAACTCATTGTATTTAAAAGTGGGCAAATCTGACAACATTCATTCCTTCTGTGGTATTTCCTTCAAAGAAAGAAGACAAGATTTAATTATTTTTAAGCATATCAAAACTATTATTAGAACACTGTAGGGGTTCCCCTTTGTGCTAAACAGAAGCACATTTTGGAACTTTCAGAAGTTAATAACGTCTAATTTACGAAGTAGACACAGAAAAATTTATTAAAGGAATTTTCCTAAGTTTAATGCCTTGCAACCCCTCTCCAAAGCTATCATAAAGTTGTATGTTCTTTAATGCTGGTTATAAAGAGTATTTAGCGTAGGCCAAATATTTCATTGTTCTGTAAGTGTTTTTCAAGATCTTTTACTTTTCTGCTGCTTTATAGCTTCTCCTTCTTACTGCTTGGCATCACAAGCGTTGTAGCACCTCATAAGGGCAAAGAGATTACAGCTCTAATACAATCTTCCCCTTTTAGATGCTGAAGGACATGCTCCTTCCTTCATCTTGTAATTCTCAAGCTGTCCTCGCTGTTAAACCAAGACATGCTGAATTCCCAGGGCTCTCCAAACTTTCCACTCACCAGAACTGAGAAGCAGCACAGAGAAGTTCCATCCGGAAAGAATATTGTTCAACTTGACAAAAACTGCTATTAGTAGAAGTACTTCTACATAAGCCACACTTTTATACTCTCCTGAAGGACAGACTTACTTGCAACCATCAGTGATACGTGGTAGAGATGAAAAAAAAAAAAAAGAAGAAGAATTTGAACAGATCTGGAGTTAAAGTAATGAGGATTTAACATGAGGAGCATTTGACCATTTTTGGTCATTTTACATATGATTTAAGACACTGTCTTTTTGAATAGATGAATATGCTAACCATTGCTTGTATTTACATAATTCATAGAATTTTTTCACAAGAAAGGCTCGTTCTTCTATAAACACACTGCATTTTATGAGCGCTAGTTTAGATTGAAGTAGACCTAGAAGTCTCAGCACCCTAAGTGGCACTGTGGTTGTGCAAAGATGCTCTTAAAGCAGAGGAATTCTCTCATGTTGAAAAGCTGGTTTAGCACTAGGTGACCCTGCGTGTGCAGGAGGGCTGGACTAGGTGATCTCTAGAGGTCCCTTCCAACCTCAACCATTCTGTGATTCCACGACCAGACGACTTATTTGCATCATAGGCCATTATGAAGAAAATTGCAAATTTCAACGTCTTTCAGCAGAATCATGGCTTAGCTTTCTCATTTCAGACATGAAAAAATGTCTAAAACTTCAGTCAACAAAGATCAGGATTCCTCATTGATAGCTAATGTTTCACATTAAATATACACATTAAAAGTTACATAGTGGGTGAGGAGACTGGAAAATACTGTAAAGCAGGAAAAATATTTTGTCTAGTAATAGGCTCTAGAGAGCTCTTCACTGGATAAACGTTTTATCCTTTTATGCTCGAAGTCCTCTGGATAGATTAATTCAGCTCAGGTTTACTCTACACCAGATTTGCTGGGGATAAAATGGTGATGATTCAGGAGGGAGATACAGAGCGTGTCTTTCAGCTGTGCCCTCGTTCTTAGGAGGGAAGTGGAGAAGAAGGGAGCCCAGCAAGAGGCAAAACACGAGTCAAGGCTCTCCTTCCGCTGCCTCCAATGCTATGAGTTTCTTGGAAAGAAAGAATCGGAACATCCTCTTTCTGTCATGCTTTGCCAAGGTACTATTTTGGATAGGGAAGTTGGAGTTCTTTTTACTCCATCAGTTCTGTCTTTCTTCAAAAAAAAAAAAATCTTTCCACCATATGGTAGAGTTTGTCACTTACGAAATAACGGAAGAAGTCATCTGGATATGCAGTCAGCTGCCGTTCTCAAAAACGGTGGATTCGTCAGCCTGGGAAGAGCTCAGAGAAAGGCTCCGGCCTTTCCCCGGCACTCTGGCAGCCTGGCCTCTTCAACGGAGTGACTGAAACTTACGGAATCACAGCATGGTTGAGGTTGGAAGGGACCTCTAGAGATCATCCAGTTCAGCCCCCTGCTCCAGCAGGGACACCTAGAGCACGGGGCACAGGGTGGCATCCAGGTGGGTTTGGAAGGTCTTCAAAGGAAACTCTACGACCTCTCTGGGCAGCCTGTTCCAAACTAGGAAACTAGGTTAAAATCTTCAGTTACAACACGGGAATTCACTGAATGTGCTAACTGTGAGGTTCAAGAACACGCACTCACTGCATTTGCCCCTTTCAGTTTCAATACCAAAGGCCTGATTTTTAAGATTGTGTCCACATTCAATCAATGCATGTCTGTAGATGCTCTGCCATGCCTGAAAAGCAACCTGTTTCTCGGAGCAACAACACATACCACAACAACAAAAATAAATGTATGCACCATGCCGTTAGTGTACTGGAATTGTGTCACTGTTTCTCATCCTGGCACTTGGAAAATACGGAAGATAGGGCTGAAAGGGCACGCAGGCAGGTGCCTCCCGCCACCTAACACAAGCCCAGCAAGGCCGGGTTTGCTCTGCAGCTCCTGCTCCGCACACGTTGTAGCTCCCCTCCTACCTTCAGAGGAAAAGCAGCTCTGCCTACACTGCACCCCAGCACACAACTGCCCCGTGACTGGCAAATTTAAGTTACATGGAATAACTAACCACATAGGCATCAAGAATGGGCAAGAATACGGGCAAAGGATCCAGCATTCTGGAAAGGTAGAAGTATTTAAAATAAACTCTCATTTCAGTATAATTTAAGCCCCTGGGCTAAGCATTTCCACACAACAACAAGTCATAGGACTATGTTTCCAATCTCTACAGTGTAATGCAAGTTGAATGTTATGGACACAAAGAGATCTGTGATGAAGCAGATATCTTATGTGGCTATGTTTCACCATCATCTGTATAGAAAATTATATCAAAAAATGTTGAAAATTTACACTTCCTCCTCCTCAGGATGGCTGATAAAAGAATTAGGACAACATTTTATCCTGATCATCTTTTATCATTATCAGAAACTTTTGCTTTTTTTCCTCAGAAAAAAAAAAACAAAAGCCAAAAAATGTGTAGAAATAGGAAGTAGAATTAGAATGTATACTTATGTAAAAAACAGAAATAGATCTTTTTAATAATTAAAGATGTTTCTAAAAGACAACTTTTCCTGACATTATTACCCCAAATCAGATTACACTGCAGCTGACATTAATATTTTTAGTATCTGAAGAGAAACAAACGTCTATTAAAACTGCACGACGGCCTCTGGCTTTATAAATAACCCTGTCCCCTCGCTGCCAGCCGCGGGGACGACGACTGACTCGGCATGCTGAGCTCTTCTGTCACGAGTCACATGCTCGCTGGAACCGCAAAGTGAAGATCAAGGTTAAATAGTTATCCCTAATTTCTAACCCAGAAGATAACCGTGTGGCCTTGCAGTTCTGACTGCTTTAACGGAGGAAACTGTAGTATAGAAGCAATCAGATGTTACTGAAGTTCCTTGCAGGGAATTCTTTTAATTGGAGGCAACGCGTTATTAGCATTGCGGCCAGCTAGGAAAGTCAGTGGTTCAGTTCCCATTAAGAGGTGTGCTATTAAAAGCCCCCACGTTAAGCATGATAGAACAGACACTTTATCCCAAACTATGTACTTGTGCTTATGGATATGGAAGCTTTCCTGCATTGAATCCCTAATGCAGGCAGCTTTCCAAAAGCCCCGACGTAGCTATTTTCATTAGGAATCATGCAGCTTCTTTGTAGCATTTCCCTTAAAAACCTGAACTTCTCTCAAAAATGATTTCCTGATGTGAAGTGATTAATATTCCAGTTAACTTTACTCTCCCAAAATTTGACTGGCATTTTCCTCCACGTAATAGTTCACTTAAAATACATTTCCATATCCAAGCACGAAGTGGGCTTCCGCTCACTGCAGGATGGGTGACCGGCCTCCTCCCCGGTGATGCTTCCTGCTGCCTAAATGCAGGTACCAGAGCAGAGACACTGTGAGGTTCAGACCTGCAGAAAACTGAAGGAAAGGGGCCAGAACACTTCATACTGGGATTTCTCCCAGATTTAAGACTATATATTCAACCACGATGTCCCCTGAGCAAAGGTAAAGATAAGACTGCTCCGTGTATCTGCCATTGGGCACCAGGCACCTTTTTTCTCGCTGTCCTGAGGTTTTCTTCTTGGACTCTTCAGTCCAAATCTGACGATTGTTGCCATAAATCCGATGTAAGAAACAGGGAGAGGTTTAGTTTGGTTATTCCTCTTCCGGCAAGAGGGCAACCCCTTCAGAGATCATATCTGCTGAAACTGCAGCAGGGCTCTACAAGGTGCTTTTCAGAAGGTTATAAACTTGGCCAAATTTGGGGTATTTTTTCTTGGAGTAAGAAAAGAAGGCAAAAGCCTGTTTGAGCTCAAAAGCATGGTTCCCGATATGTCGAAAAAGCTTTTTTTTTTTTTACTTTTAATGGATAAAACAAAATTCTTCCTTAGTCTTCATTCCAGGACTAGCTGAACAGTTTTGGAAACATTTCTCACATTGGAAACTCCTGCTAGCAACGGAGAGTCTGGGGTAGCCAAACCTAAAGGGAGCACTACTAAAACTTTGGGCAATGCTTCAGTTAGTTTTAATAGTTTGATTATTATTATTTATCCCTCATTTTAATAGTGGATTATTATTTATTCCTATCTCTAAAGCAACACTTAATATTCCTAAAAACTCTGATAAAGTTCTAATTTTCCCTTGGTGTCTAAGAAAGCAAGGACATCAACCAGAAACAATTTCTTTAGCAAAGTGACACTTCAGATGCTCATTATAATTTGACAACCACTTTGTTTTCATCCAAATCAATCCTTCCTTACGCTTCTGACAAGTGGTGACGACCTACACTTACATTTTCTGAGCCTAAGTTGCTTGCCTTCCTGGACTATTAGAAATGAGGGCTGCAGAAAGCCTAAAAAATGTTACTATTTGTTTCTAAGTGGTTATCAGGAGAAGAGAGGCCTCCAATCTCTTCAGCCTTAATAACTAATGTCAGACTTGTTTCCAAACATTAGCAGTTGTCAACAGAGTGGTTTTAGTTAAATGGCAGCTGATGTCGGTTCGCCAAATCTCCCCGAAAAAAAAGAGCCTGCGAATCTTCACGGCAGGGAAATCAGCACAGGGGGTACAAGAAAGTGTATGTAGAAAAAAAAACAAAATAAACTTTGCTCACAAATCTCCAGACTATATCATCTTCGGTCTTCCACGTTTTAATAACTCCTGCTGTCTAGCTGCGTATTGATATTGGCAGGAGCAGTAAGACCAACGTTCCCAGAGAGCAGAATTTGGAGTTAAATACACAAATAAAATTAAAACGCAGGAAAATAATTCAATTTTTTAACAAATAGAGCGCCTTAACTCTTTTCGCAACCGGATCAGCAATTTGGCACAACAGATCTTAGTAAAGGACCAAGAGAAGCAGTTCTTCAGAAAGAAAGAGAGAAGAAATCGCCGCAACCCTCGGCCCTCACAGTTGGGCTCCTTCCCCCAGGCGCAGCCGCCCAGCTCGCGGGTGGATGTTTCCCTTGGGGGATGCTCCTTACGGGGGTGCTGGGGTTTGCCTGCCGGGTGACTTGGTGTCTCTCCTGTTAGCACCACCATCTTTCTTACAGAGACACACAAACAGAGCAGGGAAGCGAGCGGGGGTGGCGGCGGGGCCGTCGCGCCCGGCGCCGCCGCGAGCGCCTTCCTCGCGCCTCACGCACGCAGCCTCTCCACAGCCGCGGCCTCCGCGCACGAGCGCGACGCCACTTGCCAGAACGTGACGGATTCGCTCAGACAGCGCCTCACAGTTACTGGAGGAATCGGGATGGGCAGGAGGCAAGGGAATTCTGCGCCTGATGTCAAAACAGAAAATCCCCCCAGAGAAAATATACAGAAACAAGGCAAAGGGCGCTGTGGAAATGAGAATTGCCAGTGCTCTAAGCACTGATTTTCCCTTCCTTTTTCCCTTTCCCTTTCCCTCCTAAGCAAAGATTTTCCCTTTTCCCCTGGGTCTGGGGAGCGCATATTCTGTAACAATAAAATCAAATGATGTTTCCTGTATTATTTGAGGAAGGGTAAAAAAGGCTTTTCTGCCTCTCCACCATGCCCAGAGCGAATGACTGTGAACAAGAGCCCACTGCCAATACCTGCTTTCTGGGACCTCCCTCATTTTTGAGCCACTGCCTCCTTTTCTGAAACTACACCTTGAAGTGACTCGGAGTTTGATAGCTGTCAATTAACACTTTTGTCAACAGTAGAAAATATTTTATTGCCATTTCTCTCTATGTTTTTCTGTTGTATTTTGGTTTTGTGGCTACGAATTGTTAAGCAGAGATTATTTTATTCAACAGATGATACACACGTGGGCTTTACAAGCATTTTTTGCCATAAATAATACATCTAAAACATCAGTTCAAAATGATGCTAATATGCTAAAAATGCAGTATCTCTAAAACTTTGAAAATATTTCATCAGATATTAATGAAACAAACCGGATCAGAAAACAGGTTATTGCTATTACCTGTGAAAGTCATTACAGTAAAGCCTACGGTCTGCATTAAAACAGGAGCACATGCCTAAAAGAAAACCTTTCAAATACATCGTCTGCTAATAACAAGTCAGCCTGTGCCAGCACGTACCACATATTAACCATAATGATCTCCTCTGCTTGATAGAAATCTCTCCACAGAAATTTGTTCTACACCAACGGCTAATGCTGATTTTTAATGATACAAACTAGACATAAACAAAATGAATTTATCATCTGCTTAAAAAAAATCAAAGCCAATCCAATAGTTTAAAGATTCATTAGGAGGAGAAAAAAAACAACATAAAACTATTTCAACAAATATAATTGCTTTTTTTATTCTGAATTTTTCATTATAGGTCAGAGTAATGTTGTGCTGTCATTTCTAAGCTGCACGCCTGCTTTTCAATTAGCTGGAGCAATGGCTAATCAGTCACAACTCAAAGAAGAGCCTGTGATCTTGGATTCCAAACAGACAGGTAGGTTTGCACGTTCCAGATTGAAGAATTTGCTCATTAATTTCTATGATCTCCAAAATGTGAAAATCTTATGACTGACAATAGAAGGAGTACTAGAGAGGATTAGAAATTGCTTTTACACTGATTAGATGATACGTTGCTCTGGCTCTGTAATTTGTTCCAGAAATGCCAAATTTAGTTAATTGGGAAGCATTATTTTTTACGCTATACGTTCACATTTGCACACTGAACAAAGGGAATTCAGTTTTCTTGGAGTACACATTGCTCAATAGTCTTCAGTGCTAAATATATTATTTTGGTATATTCACTCAGGAACATAAATATTAGCTTTCTTATGTATTTGAAGAGTATGTTTATTAAGTTACTATTTAAAAAGTTTTGCAAAAATATGGCAGAATTTTGAGATAAAATGAATAAAACTGATACAACAAAATTTTCTGTGAAACAATCATCTGGCGCGCTCTTCATTACACACAAAGAACCTCAACCACATTACCTTTATTCAATATAAAATGATCTCTGACTAAAAATCAATGTTAGAAAACTGAGATCAAATAAAAATCAAGAAACCAGATTTACATTGCCAGCTTCATAATGCTCAGCTTGGGTATATTCCCCATTTCTCCTCCTAGACCCACACTCACATATGACACATATGGCTTTGCTGAAACACAGTAAAGAAACTGTGCGATACATTTGCTACACCAGTAATGACAGAATGAAAAGAAAACACCCTCAAAAGCAGGAAATTGAACTTTAGAGGCTCTTTGGTTTGTCTGGTTTTCAGCTTGGTGGAGCTTTCCATTTTTTCATTGTTTGATTTAGTCTTTAGAAGTTGGAGTGGAAGGATATTATCTGTTAGATGGAGATTTTTCTCCATCTAGAAGGCAAAAGATGAAGAGAGGGGAAAAAAAAAGAAAAAAATAGAAGGAAAAAAGAAAATCTCATGTACGCAGCATCAAAAGATGTGCCTTACAAAAGTAAAAACACAGCCCGCCACAAACTAGACCGCACTTTATTTATTCTGAAATAGAATTAAAATAAATTGCATCATTATCCTCATCTGCTAAGAAATTAACTCGCATCTGTAGAGAATGAGGCTCTGTTGAGGAAGACGCCTTCTTGCCAGAGCCTTTCCCCTGAGCTCGTGTCACAGAAACACGTCCCACTTGTGGTTTCTCATCTCAGACGAGAGAGGTCAAAAAGAGAAGTGCACTAGAAAGGATTCACCACAAGAAAAGAATTACACAGCCTGAAATATAATTTACAGACTCAGTGAAGAGGGATAAAAAAGCGCGATGAATGTATTCAACAAATGACTCACATACATATATATGTATGTATTTATAAAAGAGTTCACCACTTCAGAAAACAATAATAAACAATTTAGCTGTCTTATATTTCACTGCTAAGACTGCCAAACAAGTCCATAGATATTAGTAAAATTATGTAATTGTTGAGACTGGAATGAAACACAGTAATAGCTAAAATACTTTACAGATGGGATCCAACATCATTAAAAAAGCAAAAGACTGGCCATATGTCTATGAGCAAACAGAACAGAATTTTTATTCTACCTGTTCTTAAAAACCGGTACTATAAGGCCCAAGTAAAGCAAAAGGAGTACAAATCTGCTCTCAAGGTGTTGGGTTGGAAGGAGGCTGTCTGTGCATTTTCCAGTTACATGGGAACCCTACGAGCAACCCATAACACTTGAGAGTTTTCAGAGCTGTAGCAAATAATTTCAGTGTTAGAGAAGCACGAAGGCATCTTTTCCAAAACAGCAATGGAAAAGTAACAGGGTGTTTCTTGTCCCTGCCCTGTATCTAGAAGATAATGAGCCAAAACAACTGAATATACCAGAATCTTTGACAGAAAAAGGGAAAATTATTTTAATGTTTGAATTTTCAGTAAAAAAATACATGTTCAGACAGCAGGACAAAGTGTGTTTCTTCCAATTCTTTAAAGAATCAGATAAACTATTAAACATCTGCTTCACACACAGCAGAACAACTTAGTGCCGCAGCAAATGAATGTTCTGCAGAAACTTCTCCCTGAAGCTGCCTAACAAGAACTTAGTCAGTCTCCCCTTTGAGCGAGAAAAGGTTGTCAGTAATTAAGAGGTTAAATCCTTCTTCACATCTTCCTCCTCTACTCAGCTTCCCACACAAGACCAGCCTATTTCATAAATGAGAGCTGTCCTCCTACATAAGATTTGTATTAATGAAATCCCTCTTCGAGGATGGCAGGCTCCATCACAGTAACACATGGAGCAGCGCCCGGGAATGTTCTTGGGAAGGACGGCCTGCACTGTGGCAGCGCTCCGTGGACCCTGGCAGTGCGTTGGCACCCGACCTCGGAGCGTTCTCCGAGTAAATCCCTGGCACGGCCCGGGGCTGAGCAGGGCCCAGCAGCCACCTTGGAGGCGATCCCGACCTCCGGAATGACTCCATAGCTCTGACAGGGGCTCCTGTTGCCAGCTGGCCCCAGGGCCAGGGCAGTCGCAGTCACTATAGCCGACTACCAGCCCTGAAGACGCACTGCCAGTCTGGGTCTCCGGTTGCACAGCTTTACATTCAAGTGCTTTTTAGCAGTCTCTGGACTAACGTATAGCCAAGACAGAGCAGAACAGCTCCAGTATGAAGTGGATCCCATTTATCCGTTCCCCTGACTATGGATGTGAGCAGCTGTCCCATCTTCCCGCAGGGATGCTGGACTGTAACACCGGCACAGTCTTCCGCAGGTCAGGGGAAATTAGCCATAACCAACCTGGTAGCATTAAAGACTTGACGAGTTTGATTCTGGGAAATGCGCTCTTTCTGTTAATTGGTAAACGAGATGAGTCTGAATGATCTGAGAGTAAACTGTTACTTAAAAGGGATTTTATGAATGCAGGGAACAGTCTCTAAGTGTCCCTGTGCTTTACACTTGCACCTAGGAGATAGATGCTGAGTTGCAATGACGGCATTTCAAAATCTCTGCAAATTATAACTTCAAAATGACAAGTCAACCTCCTTTCTGGGTTTTCCTGCACCCTAAGAGATTCAGGTATATATTAGAAAGGGACAGGCATGCCATTTAGTGTGCTACTGGATTTGATTCTTGTATTCCAATAAAATACAAAAGTTAACAGTGGAAGATGAACATGCTGGGGGAGCTACTCTCCTCACAGCGAATGCCCCGTGTGTTGGGTTTCACAGGATTGAAACCAGTACCATTTCTAGGTCTCTTTCACCCAACTGCAGTGTTCCCTCCCCCTGGAGCTGCCCAGCTGAGCACTGGTGGCAGAGTCACACCACAGGACAGTCACAGAAGAGATCGGCACGTCAGCTAGTTAGCTTGGATATTGTCAGTCGTGCTGGTGTTTGGACACGGGCTGCAAAATAAATTCTGGGGTCTGGGACAGCTGAGTGGCAAAATGTTACGATGTTACTGCCCAGTCTCCCCATCATTTCCCAAACTCCCCTCTGCTGAAGGTGGCAGAAGGAACCACGCGCGTTTCCCGGAGCCACGGGCAGCAGCATCTCCAGTTGTTCCCTAGAACTCGGCCGCCGACCGCCCTCCTCAGCCCCTCCGAGCGCTTCGCACTGTCCTCTTTGCTCCTGAATTTGCTGGTGTGAAGCAGGTCTGCGTAGCCCCTAGCAAAGCTGCACTGACAGAAAACGCAGCCTCTGCCATTAGATTCAGTGATGAACATGCATCTCTCAAGACAGAGGCAATTAATTACCAGCAGCTACTTTGCTGTTCTTAAGTACCACAGCAAACACGGATTAACAACACCTTCTCCTAGATGCCATGAAGCCTAAAAGGGAGCACTGCACTCCCATCGTTAACTCAGAATACTCAGTACAAGAAGAAGATGAGAAAATTAACTACAGGCAAAGACGACTTGAAAAATATGATCTAAAAATCAAACTCAGAGTGAAATGGAGTTTTCATCTTCCAGATGACCAATGTAACGTGAAGTGACTTAGCTCATCTGACAAGACGGATTACAGCCGGCCCCTTATCTCTTGGCCTGCTCCGCAACATGAAAGGAGAAGAAAAACAATGCATTAATTGATGGTAGAGACCAGCTTTCTTCCTAATGGTTTCCAGCCAGAATTTTTGAGCTTGAGCCATTTCCCAAATAATGGCTAGCATTTGTGTACACATTACTTTCTTTCATGTGACAAGGAAATGTAATTTTTCTTTGCAAACATGCTCGTTAGGGGAGCAGAGCCCTCCCCACCGGAGAAGCCCTCATGCCCCACTCATGTGTGTGACACAGTCCAACCCCTCCTGAGGTCTGGGGGACCTGCAGCTCCCCTGAAACCTCCGTCGCACAGACTCCATCTTGTGCCTCCTCTCTGATGTCCTGTATTTGATCAAGTCCATCCAGTCTTTTAAGATTATTCGCATGGTAACAACCCCCACGGAGAGTTGCTCTAGGAAACACAGAAATTCAGGGACAAAACAAATGGCTATCACAAATAACCGAAAGAAGCAGGCACCATTAATGCAGACATCCTGTTATATAGGGGGATTATGTGCTCAGCAGCCATTTGGAAGTGTTTATTTTCTCTGATAGCTTTTCACTTCAGTTCCAAAGCCCGCGTGCCGCTTCAGCCCAGCCCAGGCGCGCAGCGCGATGTGAGACGCAGTGACGACGCCGGATGAAATGCAATGTGTGCAAGTGTGTGTGTAATACAGATCGCCTGAAATTCACCTGGCTGCTGCTAATACGTGGCTCTTCAGAAGACAAATTCAACTGCAGAAAGGCTCGGTGAAGGTGTCTATCCACAGTACGCTACATCCATTATAAACGAAAAATTTAGACTGTGAGAAATGTAAAATACTGTGTCTCGTAACATTGTTCCCCATCATGTATAGTGCCTCAGGTTAAACAAATACATTTGCCAGTGTTCCACTTTTCTTGCCCTCTCTTAGATATAGCTCAGATCACAGAGGTCCAGCAAAGGACAAAAAACACTGTGATGACCCAGTGATATCTGGGCCTGAGCTGTTGCCAGAATTGAGACTGAGCAGCACAAAGGCAGGAGAAACGATTATTTCTGCTGCAGTGGAAACGGTTCGATCTCCCTGTCTGAGCTGCACCCCAGGAGAGGCTCAGTTAAAACCAACGACGACTGCAGAGGTGCTCTCTGCTCTGGAAAAAAACAGCGGTTTTGTTCGCAGCGGTTTGCGGATGCAACATAAATTTACAGCCAAACAACAGAACTAGTTTAATCTCATGCTGCCAATAGGGAGCGGAAAGATGGTCCCTTTCAGCAGTGCTATCCAGGAAGAGCCCCTGGTGCTGGTCACCTGGAAGAACGACAAGCTTGATGCTCTACAGCAAAACCCAGAATTTATAACTTTATTATTTAGAATTTTATAATTTGGAAAACAAATTTTACAATTTATAAAATCATCTGCTGTGGAAATCCCCTGAGACACTCAAGGGTGGGAAGGCCCCTGGGGGCTCTGCCACGCGTCCCAGGTGGTGGTCAGGTACCTGAAAACACCCTCCTTGAGGTTGGCAACTCCCCGAAATATTTAAAAGTTCATTTTGGAGAGCAATAAATAAACTTCGCAATCTTCCCAAGGGAGAATTTCCTCTCCACTAAAGCTGCTGTAGTTGGCAAGGAAGCAGTGTGACTTTCCCGCCCGCCCAAGGGCTTTGGGGTGATAAATGAGAGCTCAAATGAACCTTTTATTAGGCTCACAGCTTGTGCACAGTAGGCTTTAGTAAGCCAGGCTTGGATTTAAAAGCCCCAAATTTAAAACCCTTGAAATGTAAATGTTCAGTTATTTGGGATAGAGCCGAGACTGATTCACAGAGAATAAACTATTCCCAAGTTCCAGAAAAGTCTTCCTATGGAAAAAACTGCGCAGCAGGCTGCTGATCATGGCGCTACCACCCTCCACGCATGCACCGTAAACAAAAAGAGTATAATCTTATTTAAATACTTATTTATTTCCCTAACATTGTGTTGTACTCTCATATTGAAGGACCCACTTGAAACATCTTCCCGTGTGCTCCAGCAGCACTCAACAGGGAATGAGGAAGAACGGAGTCACTCCGGGCTCTGCGGCCTTGGCGGCCTGAGTCAGGGCAAGTTAAGCCCCAGATCACAAGGCTAGGTTATAACTCATGAAGACTTAGAATAAAAAAAGTCCAACGGGTTTAGTTCCCCTGTGGCTTTGACCTGTCAGTTACATAGCTGGGTTGGCATTTTTAATGTCCACATTTTGCTACAAAAATTGTTTTGTTTTTAATGGAAACAAATGCAGTCTCGTCATTTACCAACATGTCTGGGTGCTGAGCAAAATGCTCCAAAACTTCATACCGTATTCTTGGGGCGGAATTTAATTTTATTCAGAAACTGCACTGACCTCCAGTAACCCTAGTGAAATGGCACCAGTTACTTATTTCACGTTCTGGTGAAAACCAAGACCAGAACCAACGCACATGACCTGCATGCACCCGAGCTGAATCCCGTTCACTCCAACTGAACCTCGCTCTGCACACGGAGTCGCACGTTTCTCAGAGCGTCACATCCTGGCTGCAAACAGAAGGTGCCCGGTCAGTCCTTCATAACGGGCCGGAGGAGTTTGCCGTAGCCCTGGTGTGAGCATCTTCGATAGCACCGAATCCGAGTCCACATCTGAAGCTGAGGATCAGGACTATGGAGCATGAGAGAAATTAATCTTCTCAATATCTCTGTCCAACAGGACAGCCACTAATGGCTACCTTGGAAAACAGAACTGCAAAAATGATAGCAAAGATCCAACTCAATATAGGTTATTTTTTAACCCTGAAGAGTGAGCTTAAAAGAGATGAAAGTTTCAGTCTTGATTACTTTAGCCACAGGTATCTTGGGCTGCAAATGGAGAAAGAAACAACCAGCAGAAGAAAATGACCTTTTTTTTTCCAGTCTATCAGCTAAGCAGAGCATTATATCACCAGACACAAAGTACTAGTGCACTTTTTTGTCCCCACCTGAATAATATTAGAATAAAAAGACGGTGCTTCTATATCCCTTTGGATTCATTTAGTGGATATCCCTTTCATTCTCATTCCTGGTGCAATGACAGAACATAGAAACTATTAAAATAAATAACTGAAGTCAAAGGAATTGCAATTTATAACCCGTAAGCATCTGCTGCACTGAGAGCGAAACAGCAACCGACGACTGAGTGACTCGGAGGGGTGGCTGATCAGACACAGAGCATTTCAGCACTCGGTCCCTGGTTCAAATCCAGACCCAAATGGTTGGGTATGATTAAAAATAATAATAATAAAACACAGCTCAAATACTCAGACTTTCCAGCAGTTGTTCGGTCATGCATATTATGCTTCCCAGTTACAACCAACTATTTGTACAACTTCGCCATACAAAGAGAAAACCGTAGCCAAAATTACTAAGGTTTCAGTCCAGCCTGGCTTATCCTCGTGCCCAAAGGCAGTTGTGCACCCGCCTGTCTGGAGACGGGCAGCCCCCGCCACGGCAGGGCACTGGGGGCTGTGGTGGCCGCCGCCCCGTGACGCCTCACGAGGCCCTCACGTGGGCCGCAACAACGGCCGCGCTGCCGCCGCGTCCAGCCGCGCTGCCGCCGGGCCCCGCACCCCCTCCAGCCTCCTCAAAGAGCTTTGTGACAAGCGCCACGTGGGGCAAAGTGAGGGAAGATTTTGGAAGAGTATTTACGCAGTTATACAGCGGGTACGGCCCGTAAATTTCTATCAGCGATGGTCTTACTCCTTTTATATCTTTTCCTTTTATGAGGAATGAAGGAGAAAAGACTAAGCGAGCTAGGTCTGTTTGTTTAGCCTGGAGAAGAGAAAACTGAGAGGAGATCTGATCAATATGTATAAGTACCAGAGGGGAGAATGCAGGGAGGATGGGGACAAACTCTTCTCGGTAGTGACCAGCGAGAGGACAAGGGGTAATGGGTGCAAACTGAAACACAGGAAGCTCCATCTCCATGTGAGGAAGAACTTCTTTCTTGTGAGGGTGACAGAGCCCTGGAACAGGCTGCCCAGAGAGGCTGTGGAGTCTCCTTCTCTGGAGATCTTCCAAACCCACCTGGATGTGACCCTGTGCCCCGTGCTCTGGGTGTCCCTGCTGGAGCAGGGGGTTGGACTAGATGATGTCTAGAGGTCCCTTCCAACCTCCACCATTCTGTGATTCTGTGAAACTTTTGGGCAGGATTTCCACCACCCTCAGCAGCAGACTGAGCTCGTCCATTAGGAAAACATCAGACACTTGACACTGAATCTGCAGTACTAACTACTACTGCTACTGCAGTAACTTCATGGCATACACAAGTCAAATTATTCCAGAGACCGGGCACAAATACTGGCATCCCACAAAAGAGAGGTGTGTTGTGTATGGTGACATGACACCAGCATCTCCATATATTCCCATGTACAATAAATACACCAGGACCACTTGGAAGCTGATTTTTTTTACCAAAAGCTCAAAATAACCAACTCATCAGTCTATTTACATCAGTCTTAAACAAGGCCTCAGAAGTAACGAGCTACCCATTTAGCTCAATGTGTTTTAAATGGGATTTCAAAGGTAACATTTAAATGCCTTAAATATAAATGCTTCAACATCCTTTAAGCACAATCAGGTGATCAAGCAAAAGATACAGTCATGACTTCCAGGCAAGCATCTACCAACTACTTGGTGCAGCAACACTACGAGCTGGGAGTTTATTTTATGGAACAGCACAGCACAACCCTTCTCCTGACCCATAAACACTCCTTCCGTGGAGCATACACAAAAATAGACTGAAATAAATATTAAATGGGAAATCACAAGGAGATAAAAAAACAAAGAAAAGATGTGACACACAGAGGCAAAAATTTTAACCTGAAGACAAACTTACTAAACATGAGAGAGAAAAAAGGCAAAAAAAAAGAAAGAAGAGAAAGAAGCAGAAATACTATCAAGAAGTCTTTAGATAGGACTGGGAGGGCTTTGAAATAGTTATTTTTATTTCACGTTAGAAATAATTGGATGAGATTCTATAACCTGTGCCATGCAAGAGAGCGGACTAGTCCATCAAATGCTTTCACACTCTAAATTCTAAGAGTCTGTGAACTGAAAAGGAAAGAAGCTGAAGTGCTTGCAAAGAAGACAGTTATGCAAAATTTGTTATTTTAGACAGAGAAAACATATTGCCAAAAATAGCAAGAAAACATGCTTAACATCCATATACATGCTCTGTTCTGCCCTACCCACATCAGTACTTTTATGCATTTTATGTATAATTTGCCAGGACAAAATTCAACACAAAGGGATGTACTGGGTCTCACATGAATGGCTTCACAGACGACAACAAACTTGCACTGTGTCAAATAAAGAGAGGGAAATTCTCAGCCACCTGATGGACAGCAGACAGCAAAGAGAAAAGGCATAACCCTTTTCAAGGAGGGCGTGCAGAGCTACATATTCCTTAGCAGCTCCTGCTTAGCTCCATCGTGCCCAGGGCACGCAAAGAGCCGGGAATCACCATGCAATAGACTGGCCCAGGACCAAGATGCTCCAGCTCTTTGCAGCTGCTGGATCATCCCCTGGGGCCCATGGACAGCTGGCCCAGGTTGGGCAGCCCTCATTCCCAGACAAAGGAGAGCGTAACTGAGAAGTTGGAGATCCAGATTTCTAGCAAAATCACAGATAACTTCACAGCAACAGCAGCAACCAGCTTTCCTGGTTACATAACCAGAAAAGAGCACAGAGCAATTTTTTTCGGAGAGTTTCAACACAAAAACCACTACGCAAGTATCAACTGTCACTGCTGTGCACCATCAACTGGGTATTTTTATCACAGATAGCAAGGAGTTTATCTCTGAAGATAAAAGCAAGTAACTGCATGCAAAGCAGCACTTGCAAAGCGCTTTTGCTGCTGGCTTCAGTAACAACCCCACTGGACACATTCCTAAGCCAAGAGCGAGGCGTTTGGGAGCGCGCTGCAGCGCCAGGCACAGATGCTCCTGCAGGGCTAGGGCTGGAGACGGGCCAGCAGTGTGGAGTGCTGCAGGGCATGCGCTGGGCCCTGCGTGCCCGTGCTGCCACGGCAGAGAGGTGCAAACCCGGCCTCTGCTCTGCAGCCGCCTTCCACAAAGAGCTGCAAAACGCTCTTCATCCTGTTTGTTTTCCAGGCGAAAGCCACTGCTGCCACCGAGGTTTAACAGCAGGCCTGGCACAATACGGTTTAAGCGCTTCCATGGGGCCCATGGCCACGATGCCACTTGTCAGAGGAGAAGCCCTCAGTGCCACCAAGCCAAACTGCCACGTCTGCCACGTCCAGCCAGGGCTGCCACCAACAGCCCAGCTGCCTCCTCCTGCAGAGCTCGTGCCAAGGTCACCATCAGAGCAGCACGGGGGAAGCCTTGGGCAAGGCAGGGAAAACCAAGACTGCGTCTCTTGGCCTTTAGGACAGGACTATGTCCTACCCTTAGGAGATGGCCTGTAGTTATGAGACGGAGATTTCAAATTAAATCTTCTGTGTCACTGGAGATTTGAAAAATTTCACTCCTCTATTTTTCTTTTTCCAGAGTACCCAGGATCACCACCACACACCAGCTCCCAAGAAAAGCAAGCAGTGGTTTCTCAATTGCAGGCATAACTTTTCTTACAGCAAAAGGGAGTTATCAAAATCACAAAAGAAGCCCTGACTTCCCAATGCTTGCTTTAAAAGTGCCATTCGTGATCTATTGATACTGTATTTTGGTAGCAGTTCCTGCTGCAAGGCAGCAATCTACCAGCTCCAAGAGTCACCAAGAGAAACCCTCAATCTGTGTTATACGAGTTCTCCAGAGAGCAAAGCAGAGACATGGCAGCTGTAGCTTCAGGTCTACGTGGGGCCATGTGCGATGGCCAGAACTGCAGGGCGCTCAGTCTGCTGAGCCAGTACAGTCCATTTGGCCTGTAATAACAAGAGCAAGTCCATAATCATGTAAAAATTCAGACAGCCTTCATATAAAACAAGAAAACATGGTGGCTTTTTTTCCCCCTTGGTTCTGTACTTAAAGCTAATAACCACAAGAACTGTAGTGTGGCTCATTGACAATTACAAGTGCATAACCCGTACAATCTCCTATTCAAGAGCACACACAGAACTCCAGGGTTGAGCTGTATTTAATTTCTGCCACCAACAGCAGCACCTCTGGTGTGATGGTCCTACTCAGTATAAAAAAGACAACCCATCAGATCTCTAATTTCTTTCTGCTGAGAAAAGACGGATTTCTTTCCTATGGAAATGCACCAATAAAAACTAAAATAATTACAGCAAACAGGAATAGACTTAAAATGATTCATTTATTTATGATGAATAAAACATGATGGAGAACTGTCATTAACAAGAAGAAAAAAAAAAAGACAGATCTAATCTCCCAAGACACTCCAGCGCCTTTCCTGTTACAGTCAGTAGGAATAAATAGTCCTGTGTGAAACCCACTGAATTTCCTGAATCAGGCCTGAAGTCAGGACTGGGGAGTCCTGTTAGAAAAGCAATCACTTACTCTCAGGATTGCATGTTTTACATGTAGTACAAGAGGAAAAAGGGGAAGTGGAATAAGTAAAAGCAAAAAAAATAAAAAAAAGAGAGAGAGAGGAATATTACATAATTAAGAGCAAATTCAGAATTTTACTCCATTGCTACATAAAGTTTGTGAATTTGGAGGAGCAGAGGGTTTCCAAGACAGAGGAATCCAGTCTCAGAGCCTTCTAATGTTCAGAAAAATCACATTGAGAAAATAGTCCTTCCTTAACAGACATGCTCTGATGCAACATCCGTATTATCCCTCGTTGCTTTAGGTATTTAAAGTGCTTTCCTACTGATTTACAACTCTTTGCAGCATGAACTCCAACACAAAACTGTATAAGTTAGGTTGTTTCTGGCTCCTACATCACTAGGTTTGTTAGTTAGACTCCACTTGCAGAACTACTTACTATTCCTGGTTGGAATGCGTGAGCCATGAAAAACATGGCCTGACATTCAATTTATAGGGCTGGCACTTTGGAGTCTGGAGACAGGGGAAACTATTCATAGATGATGCATTTTTCAGCTAGAAGTCATTAAATGGCCTCGAACAAGGAAAGCCACGATGCCAATTTCAAAGCAGCAATATTCAGACTATTGCCCCAGCAGATTTGCCCTCAGTGTTCTTTTAATCTGAATTCTTTTCTCTGGAAGTGTTTGTTTACAATCTCCTTAAGTCCAGTTTCTAGAAAACAGTAGCCAAGCAAGCACATTTGCCAAAGTGCTATAGAGCTTGGAGCGCTTTGATAATACACCAGTACTTGCCAAAGGAAGAACCTGGACGTGCAGCATCCTTGGTCTGCAGGATGCAATTCTCTGAATCTAAAGTTATCTTTTATATGAAAGAAATCTCCTACCGGATTCTTCTTACACTGCACTAGCAAAAAGAGACTTTGTAACAAATGAAATGTGGACGATGTCTACAGGGACATTTTCAAACAAATACTTTCTACAGAAAATTTACGTGCTTGTTACACTTACAAAGGATTGTGATTTCCTTAAGGACATGAAATGGCAAATTTCCCCTACTTGTTTTAGTTCCCATTATTTTGGACTGCTACAAGAGAATAAACAGGTGACTTTTAGCTCATTGCTCCAACACCGTGATGCCATATTAATAAATTACAAAACATTTTACTAGGAAGAAAGCACAGAGGAACTGGCTTTAATTGGGCTTGTTGCAGGCTGCAGAACTAAGGAAGGCTCCAATATATGAAAGGACTTGAGAGGAGAGTACAAAGGAGGCCGGATCTGGCAGGCAAACGCGGTGCACATGTGGCAGGCAGCCTGTCATCCGTCTTCCTGGACGGAGCCCGCTTTGTTGCTCTGCTGGGGGTTTCAGATGACCAGACCTGCAGGCTGGGTGAGCTCCCAAACAGCATTTTTATGCATTGAACAAAACCGGTTCTGTGCGTGAAGTCCAAAGAGATGCAGGGGGGACAGGGATGGTCGTGGCTGTCCGGGCAGCACAACCACCGGAACCAAGAGCGGCGCCCGGAGGGCTGTGCAGGACCCCGGGCCCCGCGTGCCTGGTGCCGCTCGGCCCCGGAGCCAGGCCGGTCACTGCTGCTGCGGCGGCTCCGCACCTCTTATCACTGACGTTGTGAGCACAGAGAAACACGGTTAGTGCACGCGAGATAGATAGAGTGGTGCTGCTTCCCAACGTAATGAAAATCATGGAGAAACAGGAGCAAAACACAGGCAAATAGGTAAGGAACGGAATTTGTGTGAGTTGTGCCAGGGGCACCAACATGCTCAGATGCGGCAGGGCCTGAGCTGCTGCGCGCGCCCCCGCTCCCTCCCGGGGCCACCCCTGCAGCCCCAGGATGTCAATGTGCAGAATTCACATCTGCAATGGAATAAATGACCAGACAAACAAGTTTTGCCTTTCCACACATCCCATAAAGCAAATAATACACTGATGGCAGAGGAGCGACTAAAACAAAAATGTGCAATTTTGGAGCCAGGATTGCCACCAAGTAGAGCAGCAGTTGCGTCTTCTAGCACTTGCTAACACCACAGCATTACCAGTCCGTGTCTGCAAATCACTCCTGCACCACAGCCCACTGACTTGCTGCTCTGGAAAGAAATTTCTCTGAAAACATTTTGAAAAAGCTACCGAGCTGGAGAGAATTTCTCTGGAGCAGAGAATATTAAATATTCTGAATTTTGAATATTAAAGTACCTGTGAGTAGCCTTGTATTTTTTAAATTCTACTCTATGTTCTTTAAACAATATCGTTCTAAGGAAAAAATATATTTAAACTGCTTACTTAATTTAAATACATTTACTCTAGCGGTTAGACCAGAGGAAATAGCAGTACGGAGTGATTTAAAATGTTCAGTCACCAAATGGAATACACATTACTGGCTGTTCAGGAGAGAGGAATAACATGATTTGAAGCAACATTTTATTTTCCCATTTTTTTGATACCAGAGGACAGTTTTTACTGAGCAAGGATTAATAGGTGGGGGAGATTTTAAAAAAAAACGGAAAATGGAAAAAACAAAGTGGAAAATGTCACTCTTAATATTCGGAGTAGCAAATTGTATAACTGATTTGTGCTCAGAACAGCTCTTTTACTCAAGCCATGTCTGGCACTGTGATTTGTGGCCCCTTTGCAAGCCCGTCATTCTCCAGTGGTGGAAGATCTGTCTCTGCCGTTCGGAAGTCCAAGAAATTCCACTGTACTTGTCTTCTTATTCCCTTGACACGTCCTGTACTCCCCTGGTAGGTTGGTGCTCGTCCTTGACACACGACAACTCTTCCGCCAGTCGTTTCAGGCACTAAGCCCCGCTAATGGGGAACTTCTCTCTGTTCCACCTCAAACAGCAAGCACGGCTGCTGCGGGGCCTGTTATAGTGTCATTACCTTCTCCCTACCCAGAACAACCCACACGTACCCCCACACGGCCCCCTGCAGCCGCTCTGTAGCTCCCCAAGCCCCTGTGTCCGACCTGCAGACGCACAAGGAGCGTTTTCAAGTCCCAGTCTGAAGCACTGGTCAAGCAGCTGCAGGAAATGGAAACCACATGGGTGCAGCTCCCCTGTGCAAGTCAGATAACAGAGATAAGGCACAAACTGAAGCCCCGTTTGGGTTTAATACAAATCATTAAATCCATTAAAGGCAGAAATACCTCTCTGTACATATTTCTTTTCTCTATATATTTATAAAGGCAGAAATGGGGGAATAAAGCCTATCGTCTCCCAGCAAGGGGTCAGGATGTGCCCCCAGAACAAGAGGGAAGCTGAGCTGCGCCTCAGAAGCGCTGCAGACCCCGGGATACTCCAAAGACCTCACCCGGGTCTCCAGGCTTGGAGGAACCTGCAGAAACCTGCCCCAAAACTGCAGGACAAAACTTCGCGGTTCTGATGAAGTAAGTTCCTCACATGCCAAAAAAATCAACGCCAAAATCTTTTAGAGAAGGAATTCCCTCAATGGCGTTTGGAGGAACTTTGCTGAAGCCGCGTCTCTCGCCCTCCCTTTCCAAGGCAGGAAACATTTGAGAGGCTGAGGTTTATCTGGAGTCTGCCTCGGTGTGAAGGCAACAGGATCAGAAAACCTTACTGATAACCTCAGTATTCATTTCAAAAGTTGTAAGAAAGATCAGATACCACTGTCATCTCTTTCTGATTTTTAGGTACTTACTGAATTATGCAATAAAAACACACAAGTTATAATAAAAAGTTACTGAAGTCAAATAACTTTAAGTGAGATATATTAAAAGGAACCTGGTGTTTATGAAGTTTACACACAGATTCAGTGATATGATGAGCAAAATGACTTTTGCGGCTGCTAAAGTAAAATTCCCATACTTGAGTTTAAGGAAGTTGATCCTAAAAAAAGCCTACAGATGATGTACGTGTATTCCTAACCCAGCAGAAATCAAGGAGGGCAGTAAGCTTGCTCACATATAGCTCAGGACATTATGTTAAATATATCTAATAGCTGTCTAAAAATATTTATTATAAAGATGTTGATTTCATCCATCTTCACTTCTGAGAAATTACAGCAAAAATCATTCCCGAAAGTGTCATCTCTGGACCAAATCTCATTGATTTCCTCTAGCTGGGCTACCATGAATCAGGATTCTTCCATGTCTTATAGGTTGTTCTTAATTGCCATGTTTTTCCACAAAAAAAATAGACCTGCTGCAAGTGGATCTGGCCTTGGTGTTGCTATTATCAGAAGAAGGCTGGATGGCTGGAAAGGGAAGCGGAGGCTGCGCAGGGCCCCAACGTGGAGCTTTAATTTTACCCCATAGCTGGAGTTTCATTTTTCTGTCTCCTCAGGTCTGCA
>NW_010588957.1:64804-74611 GCF_000705375.1 Tinamus guttatus | reverse complement strand
CGGTCGGCCTCCGTGACCACCCCCTTGCAGAGGACGCACATGGACGAGTCCATCAGCCGCTTGGCCTTGGCCGACATGTGGCCCGGGCGCAGGTGGGACACGAGCTCCGAGATGTACCGGCTGCACGGGCTCCTCTTCACCTCGCACCGCAGGCTCTTGAGAGCGGCGCCGCATCGGCCCGACGGCGCCTTCCGCCCCTTCGGCCTCGCCGCTTTCCTCTTCCGCGCGGATTTTTCCGTCTTTTTGCCGCCCGCGGCCATGGGGGTCTCCTGCTCCGGGCTGGGTCTCCTCCCTACCATGTGCTTCCAGGGCTCTTTTATAGGGGGTTGTATTCAAATGAGGGCTCCAAAGCGCACACAGGGATTGGCTGGTGGCGCAGGTGCCCCTTTTCACGTCAGCGCTGCATTTGCATTAAGGGTAAAGGCTGGAAAAGGCAGAATCCAAAGCGCGTGTGCGGATTGGCTGGTGGCGCGGGTGCCCCTTGTGACGTCAGCGCTGCATTTGCATTAAGAGTAAAGGCTAGAAAAGGCAGAATCCAAAGCGCGCACGGGGATTGGCTGGCGGTGCGGGTGCCCCTTGTGACATCAGCGCTGCATTTGCATTAAGAGTATAGGCTGGAAAAGGCAGAATTGGGCCAAAATACCCCTTTTTGATATTATTTTTATTGGGTTTACCCAATCAAAGCCCAAAAGAGCTTCCAAATTCCCACCCCTCCCACCTGCAGAAACCACCCAGTTGGGATCATTCCTCAGGTTAATTAGCAAACTGTTAATTGCAGCACATGGAGGGAAGTTTTTGACAGCAAAATAGAGATTGGCAAAAAATAGGGTTGAGGAAAATAGGTGAAAAGGGGGATTTTTTTGCAGTGTCAGGATGGCCGAGTGGTCTAAGGCGCCAGACTCAAGGATCTGCCCTTCTCTCTCCTGGGAATTCTGGTCTCCGTATGGAGGCGTGGGTTCAAATCCCACTTCTGACACATCCTTTTCCATTTTTTTTCCTTTTAATTAAATAATTCACCCCGTCCCACAGGGATGGACCTGGAAAAAAGGCAATTTCTCCTTTTGGGGGGTTTATTCCATTTTTGGATGCAAGGGGAGGGCTTGTAAAGCGCCCTTCTCCAAAAACTGCAGGCGAGGACAAAAAGAAAAAGAACAAAGAGAAAAAAAAATAAAAAGTGAGGGGAAAAAAATGCAATTAAAAAGAAAGGAAAAATGAATGATTTGGGGAAAAATTTTGCATTGTGCTTCCCTGGTGGTCTAGTGGTTAGGATTCGGCGCTCTCACCGCCGCGGCCCGGGTTCGATTCCCGGTCAGGGAATGTCATTTTTCCAGCCCTTTTCTTTCCTCCAAATAAGAGGGAATTTCATTAATTAATTAACTAACTCTGGGGCACACGCTGTCATGAAGACTCACAGAAATGGATTAGGGGAAACCTTCAAATCTCCTCATTTTTCTCCCAATCACTCAGCACTTTGAGGGTTGACCTGGCTTATTTTCTGCTTTAATTACCCTTGATGTTATTAATAGATTAATTTAATAAGCAAACATCACTGTAACCAGGGGATAATTGAGGCTGGAGACACTTTTCCCTGCCCTGAACAAGTGCCTTTATCTGCAGAGTATTTACATATATAGAAATATAACTCTATAAATAAAAAACAAGGAGAAAGGGCTGCAAGTCCTTGAGAAAAAACCACCCAGATTTGGTGTTTTTGATGCAAAGAAACCCGCAACACCACTGAGCGCTGCTAAATTCCACTTTATTGCGATGCCCATCTTAACTATTTCATTTCTGCTGTCTCCTTAACCGATTTTATGATGTTCCAGGGCCATTTGGGGAGTCTTTTTTAAATATATATTTTTCTCTGTTTGCAGCTGGTCTCTGTAGTTTTCCTCTTTAAACAATAGAAATTCCTGTGATCTCTCCCATCCTCAGGCTCATTTCTCATCCCAGGGGTTCATCCTGGCTGGATTTTCCTTCCTCAAAAGCATCTTTAGACATTGCAATTTCTCCCCTTGTGCCCAAATTACTTCTTTTTTCTCGTCACTTTGCAAACCGGTGAGTCGCGTAGGGCTTGACAGCAGCTTTTTGACTTTTTTTTTGGCTTTTGCTCCCTTTTGGTGCCTTTTCTTCACATTTCAGCTCTAGGAGGGAAGGAAAGGGGTGGAGATTTGGGGTTTTTTGGGGAGGATTTCCGCGTTTTCAGTGCAGGCCGCGGGCGCCCACGGTGGGCAGCTGCCCGCGGCGCCGCTTGGGGATGACGTGCCGCAGCGCGGCCTGCATGTGCTCGGGGCTGATGGGCGTCGCTGTCCCCGCGCGGCGCTCATGGTTCTGCCGCGGCGCCCGCCGCGCGGCCCCTTTTATCCGCCGCCTTATGCAAATGAAGGCGCGCGGCCGCGCGCCGCTATTGGCCCAGAGGGACAATGCCCCCCGCGGCGCGTCACAGTGGCACCGCCCCTCCGCAGCCGCAGGCTCAAAGCCACGCCCCCTTGCGTCATCGCGGTTCCCTCCGCCTTGGCGCCCCGCCCGCGCGGCTGGGAAAAATGGGGCGGATCGGGGGAAAACGGGTCAGCCAAAAATCGCTAATTTCGCCGGACGCTTCCGAGCGGCTCAACAGGCTCCTGTTCGGGCGGGGATCCCTCCAGCAGCTCCGCATTCCCGTGGGAATTTGTTCCTTCCTCATCCGTAGGCACTAGGGGAGAGTCTTTCCGTGCAGATCCCAAAGATCCTTCGCATCCCGGTGCGGATCTTGTCATTATCGCCTAAGAAGAGACGGATTTCTCCTCTTTAACCCTTTTCCGGGACGAAATTCCAGCGCAAATTCCCGCTCGCGGTTGTACGTGCTCCACATGCCAGGGCGGCTTCCAGAAGCACAGGCGGAAAAATTCTTTGGAAAAACCTCTTCCGCCTTCGAAATCTTCCCCAGCTCATTTGCTCCGGGCCAAATTAGCGCTAATTAGGCAACAAATTGCACCACCCCCCGCCGCGCCCAGGATTTTCCCCTCCGGGTGTTTAACATCGGCGGATCTTTTTCTTCCCGTTCTCATGCAAATCGGCACGCATGCTGTGCATTAATTACGAGGATATGCAAAAAAATAGGCAAAAATCTACAAAAAGAAAGGTAATAATGTGCCCCAAATGCACAAAAAGGGCAGAAAAGTACGAAAAAATGTGCAAAGAGGTGCAAAAAAGTGTAAAAAAGTACCAAGAATGTGCAAAAGGTGCAAACAAGTGCAGAAATGGTGCAAAGTGCAAAAAATATGCCAACATGTGCAAGAAAGTTTCGATATTTGTGCAAAAAAAATTGAAAATGCATAAAATGTAAAAAAGGCCCCATGTAAAAAAAAAAGGAAAAACTGTGCCAAAAAAGGGAAGAAGGCAAAAAATGTGCAAAAACGTGCAAAAAATGAGCAAAAATACCTTTCTCAGCAGTGTCAGGATGGCCGAGTGGTCTAAGGCGCCAGACTCAAGGATCTGCCCTTCTCTCTCCTGGGATTTCTGGTCTCTGTATGGAGGCGTGGGTTCAAATCCCACTTCTGACACATCCTTTTTTTCCTGCACGACGATTTGGGGACTTGGAAAAAAAAAAGAGCTGATATCTGGGGAATTTTTTGTTTATTTGAGTCACTTAAAAAGGAAAAGCCCCGGGATGAGTGGATCTTTCCATGGGAGTTAAGATGAGGTTGGATAGCGGCATCCAAAGAGGGACATGGTCCCTGCTGCCGCCTGTCCGTCCGCAGCCAATGTGGGCCTTAAATGGTGGTTTTGGGGTATAAATGGCTGTTTTGGGGCATAAAAACGCGTTTTGCAGACTCTCCTAGCCAGCATGCAACTAATCGGCCTCCCTATATCCGACTTGGTGGCTTCCTCCTGTCCCCGCTTTCCTCATCCCAGGGAGGCTCCAACCTGGAAGCAGCACCCGGATGCAATCGGGAGCAAGGAGGAATGGGAACAACCCTCTTCCGCGTCCTCCCGGATGGGATTTTTGCCAAATCAGTGGGTTTTTTTTGTCGCTTTTCCGTGCCGGTTGCTGCAATCGGCAGTTCCCTTTCCAGTAATCTTGCTGATTGCAGGGCCGAGCGCGTTTTGCAACGAACGGGGTGCATTGCTCACCCTCAAACAATAAACCCTGTTATTTGAGGTTGCTTTTGAGGCGGCTTGTCTGGACATGCAGTAATCCAATACCATCCCAAAAGACAAAAAATAGCAGGAGAAATAAATCAAGGAATCCGCCCTCCGACAGCTCAAGGTGTCCTCGAGTGACACACTTAACTCCTGGTTTCATCACTTAATTCCCAGATCTACCCAATGTCATTATTCATAGGCACGGGTGAAACCTCCTCAGGAGGTTCCTGTGGAAATCTCCAGGTACCAGGAACTAAAAGGAAGGAGAAAAATGAAGCCTTTGATTCGAGTTTCTTTAGCATTTCAAAGGGACGAGTGGGTGGTTTGGAGGACAAAACCTCAAAGTAGCAACAAAAATCCGAGGCCGAGAGAAAAATGAAGCATGAGACACTTTCATTTCCATTTTCCCATCAGGAAAGGTTAAGGGACATTAAGTGATTTGGCCTGAATGAGGACAGAGGGGAACTGGTGTCATGAAAGCTGCTAAATTGGGCACAAATCCAACCATTTTCCCAACTTTGATGCACCAACGCTCAAAGATTTGGCAGCAAAAATGAGACTACGGGAAGACTAAATTGCTCCAAGATTGGGGACCTTCTCTAAGGTGACCTTAGGGTGTTCTGGTAGGTCCCTCAACCCCAGAAAGTTGGAAAAAACGTGGAAAAAAAGGTGCACAACTCACCAATTTTTGCCATTTAGGTGAAGGCATCCAGGTTCCTTCCCAGTTATTGGAGAGAGGATCAACATGGCCGAACACCATGGGTTGGTTAAGAAATCCAAGATGCAGAGATCATCGTCCCCCTTGGAAAGGCCAATTCGGGGTCACATCTCCGTGGTCTCGCGTGACAAAATCCGTGGTAACACTGAGATGCCTGGAAAGAAATGCAGAAATGGGTTGTGGTGGGGGGAACCAAGCCAAGTATTTCCCCACTGCGAGGCCTTCAGGATGTCCCAAAGAGGGGTGCGGCCACCCCAACGGTGACCTGATGATCACAACCCTTTGCTGGATGTCTTATGACCTAATGGCTGAGAATCAAAGCTGTTAATGCCGCCGGGGAGAAAAAAATACGGAGGACTCTATATAATTTACGTAAACTAGTTCCCCTTCTCCTTGGCAAATCACGCTTGGGCTGTGTTGATTGAAAGGACTTCTCTGAGCAAACACGGTTGGGTGGTGGTTTTTTTTTTTTCAAAGCCAGGCTATAAAATGAAAGCAGACGTAGAGGATGACTTGTCTTCGGGTTGGGACCATGGCCAGGCTCGGTGAGTGGCTTTTCGCTCAACGTCTTGGGTCGCTTTGCTTGGCTTTCTCTTCTGGCGGCCTCTCCGTCATCGTATTGGGTGGTTGGTGGCACCTTGGGGTCTTCGGCATCCCCTTGAATGGCTGAGGGACGTGGTTAGATGAATAAGGAGAGTACAAAATGCAGGAATAACCTGAGTTCCTCGGGGACGTTCCTGTAGGAAATCCGCTTGGATCGGGTCTTTCCGTGTGTCAAGGGAGGCTCCTCTTAACCAAATCAAGTGCAAGTGCCGTAGGCATGGCTGGACTTTGGGTCTTGTGCCAAAGACAGCACGCCAAGGCCAAGGAGCAGATAAAACACCTTGAGCTGATATCACAGTCTTCCCAGGGGCAGGATGCCAAGGTCAGGAGGTTGTATGGGGGTAAAACACCCGGAGATGGCATCTCAGTCCTCCTTGAGGCAGGATACCAAGGCCAGGAAGTCATAAATTGAGATAAGACACCTCAAGCTGATAGACGGGGTGGTTAGGTCAAAAAGTCCTAAATGGTATGGGAAAAATGTCAAGAAAAACACAATCCAAAACAGTCTCTTACACCATCCCAACCAAGGAATCTTGAATCAGGTTTCTCCATCCCAACCAAGAAATTTTCTCAAAATGGGTCCATGGTTTCTCCATCCTGACCGCCTTGGTGGAGATCGTAGGTTGCTCCCGAAGGCCTCAGTGGGACTCAACGCATCGCGCTCTTCCATGGAAGAGCTCTCCGCCTTCCCTGGGGTTGAGGCTTGGGATGGGAAGGGAGGCAGCAAGTCCAGGAATGTTTTCGGGAATCTTAGGCATCTGGAAAACCACTGAGGTTTCTGGAAAACCACTCCAAGGTTTCTTTGCAGCAATTCGGGTGCATTTCAAGCCAGACTAGCAAATCCACGGCAGTTTCAAGGAATGTGGCAATTCCTCAGGGAATTTCCAGGAGTATGAGCTTCCTTATGGTTTTAAACCACTTATTTATTTATTATTAATTTTTAATCTTCCTGGAAGGAACCCAGCATCAGCAAGGAAAAGGAGAAGCAGACGAACGTTATCCAGTTGCTTCTTTGGAGAACAGAAAACGCAACTAGAAAACAAAACTGGAAACTCCCCAAATTAATTTCTGCTCAGACTTCCCGTCTCCGTGCAAAGACCCACAGAACGTTGACGCATCTATTGTGGGGAAACCCTTAGTTTAAATGTCTTGATTTCTGCGAATCACACTGCGTTGAGGGCAAAAATTTGCTGATCTTGGGATTGTCACCAATTTTCTAACACTGCCGCTCGTCCCAGCGCTGATTTGCTGCTCGTTGGGGTTTTTTTGGAGCAAGACACCTTCAGTATCATAATTTTCCCCTCTTTCCTTCTCTTTCCAGTTCTTTTCCAAGTGCTCCTCATGGTAGGGCTCCTCAGTGCCAAGAGGTTTTCCGGCTTCCCGGAATATTGCCTTGTTGACCAAGATTACGATGAGCTGCTGGAGATCGCACGGAAAGGGCTGGGAAACGCAACGAATCCGGTGAGGGTGGTCATCGTTGGAGCGGGAATAAGCGGCCTCACAGCAGCAAAGCTGCTCCGTGACGCCGGACACAAGGTAAGGAGTCAAGGATGATCCCAGTTTTCCCATTCCGGGTTCTTTTTTTGGCGCTGGAGATGGTGGGATCTTGAGCAATGCGTAGAGTTTGGGATGTGCCCATGGTCTATTGGCCATAGTGCAGGGATATATCTTGCTCCAAGGGGAGATGTGTGTTTTGGGGGAGTTTTTCCTGAAATATCTCCCATGGGAACATCCATCATCTCATCCCTGCTTCTAGGTGACCGTCCTGGAGACCAGCAACAGGGTGGGCGGGCGGATCTGGACACACCGAGACGAGGGATCGGGATGGTACGCGGAGCTGGGAGCCATGCGGCTGCCGAGCAAACACAGGTAAGGGCACATCCCGCTTCCCAACCGGGATCAGGGCAGGAATCAGCCTTGATGGATGAAGCTGATGAGGCCAAAGGCTCTGGTGATGCTTCAAGGGGCTGCATTGGGGGCTAGTGAGACAACTTACGGTTGGACTTGATGATCTTGAAGGTCTTTTCCAACCCTAACAATTCCATGATTCTGTGGAAAGCGTCCCAGTTTGGACACTTTGGATTAAATGCTGTGGCTTGCATTAAATGCCATGTTTTTTTTTCCATTTTTTCCATTTCTTTTTCCCCTCCAATGGCCAAGGAATTAGGCGGAACAGCAGCATTCCCATGGTGATGGGATGGCCCTTTTTGGGTGGTTTCCATGTGTCCTCACCCCTTTCCACCTTCCTTTCTCCTCCAGGCTCGTCCGGGAGTTTATCCGGCAGTTCCATTTGAAGCTCAACCCCTTCATCCACACGGACAAAAACACCTGGTACCTGGTGAACGGCGTCAAAGCCAGAGCTGGGGACGTCTCCAGGAATCCCGACATCCTCAAATACCCGGTGAAGCCATCGGAAAGGGGAAAAAGTGCCAGCCAGCTTTATAGGGAAGCCCTAAAGGAGGTGCGTGGCTATGGGGATGGGAAACTTTGTGGCCAAGGCTCATTTGTGTCACACCATGTCCCTCTGAGACGGGGGAGAAGGTGCCACTTCCATCCCCACGTTCAAGGGGTGGACAGGGATTTTTTTTTCCAAGTGCAATGCAAATTATTTCCAATATTGTGTTCTTTGGGACTGTTTTTTTCTGGGAAAAGGCACTTTTCCTCATTATAACTCTATCCATGTTTCCTTTGCAGGCCCTCAAGAACTTCCAGTCTACAGACTGCAAGAAGTATCTGGCCAAACACGACTCCTTCTCCACCAAGGTAAAGAGTTTTCTCATGGATACTTTTAATTCCTAGCACCGATAAACCCATTTGGAGAAAGAATCAGAATTAATCTGCTTTCCTCCGTCACCATTTCCTGGTACCTTTTCCTAATCTGCATTCTTAAAATGACAAGAAAGGAGCAAAAAATCCTTCTTT
Source organism: Tinamus guttatus (assembly GCF_000705375.1). The sequence continues at coordinate 66,243 of NW_010588957.1, read as the reverse complement.
TCCCCTAGGAGTATTTGATTAAAGTAGGAAACCTAAGCAGAGGAGCCGTCCAGATGATTGGCGACTTGATGAATGAGGACTCCGGATTTTATTTGTCTTTTCTTGCCTCCCTGTGGGATTTCAGCACCTTCTCAGACGAGGAAAGGTAAGACCAAGTTCTCCTGTTTTGTGCCTGTCCATGGAAATCCATGGGAAAGGGGGAATTGTGGAGGGACATAGAAGAATCTTGGTCTTGGGCAGTTGGAGGCTCTTGGTCTTGGGAGCTGCAGCAACATCACAAGGGAGTTGATAGCTCTACGCAAAACTACAAAGACTTGTAGGGTTCTCCAGAAGAGCTCAAGTCTTGTAGGTCCTAAAATCCAGGCTTTTTGGCTCAACACCTTCTCCTTCCAGCTTCGATGAAATCACGGGAGGGTTTGACCTGCTGCCCAAGGCCTTCCACAAATCGCTGCCGGGTGTCGTGCGGTTCAATTGCACCGTGGAGAAGATCATGACCAACGACAACCAGGTCAGGGTGTTCTACCGCGCTCCGGACACCCTCGCTCCGAGTGTAGCGGCCGCCGACTACGTCCTTGTCACGTCCTCGGCCAAAGCCACCAGGCACATCCATTTCCTGCCACCGCTGTCCTCTGGGAAGACCCATGCCCTCCGCTCCGTGCACTACGCCAGCTCCACCAAGGTGGTCCTGGCTTGCAGGGAGAAGTTCTGGGAGAAGGATGGAATTTGGGGCGGCCAATCCATCACCGACCGCCCCTCCAGGTTCATCTACTACCCCAGCCACAACTTCTCCAGCGGCGTGGGCGTCATCCTGGCTTCCTACACCTGGAACGACGACGCCGAGTTCTTCCTGCCCCTCACGGAGGAGGAGTGCCTGGACGTGGTCTTGGAGGACCTCTCGGTGTTGCACCAAGTGAGCAAGGAGTATCTACAATTCACCTGCGACCGGCACGTGGTGCAGAAGTGGCAGCTGGAGAAACACTCGTTCGGGGCCTTCGCCGCCTTCACCCCGTACCAGTTCACGGACTATTCGCAGGCCCTGTTCGAGGCCGAGGGCAGGGTGCACTTTGCGGGGGAACACGCGGCGCAGCCCCACGCCTGGATCGACACGGCCATCAAATCGGCCGTGAGAGCGGCCGGCAACATCCACCACGAGAGCGGCAACGCGGGGCCGCCCGAGCGGGAGCATCCGGGGCCGTTTGGGGAGAAAAACGAGCTCTAAAGGGTCCCTTGGGATGAGCCCCGTTGGGGGGCATCTGCTTTTGGGGGTATCGACCCGATTCTTTGCGAGCCAAGAGAGCGGGAGCGCTCCGCAACGGTGAAGGGAGATGGAGATTTGCTATCTATCATCTGACCAAAGGTCTAAATATGACCTGGTTGAGTATTTATGTTATTTTTTGGGGAAAAAAACTAAAGAAAACGCTAAGCGTGTTTTAAGAGTC
>NW_010588957.1:27304-62304 GCF_000705375.1 Tinamus guttatus | reverse complement strand
AAACATGGAAAAGAAAGAAATAAAGAAAAAAATAGAAAAGAAGCTGCGAGGCCCCAGCGAGATTTGAACTCGCGACCCCTGGTTTACAAGACCAGTGCTCTAACCCCTGAGCTATGGAGCCTCCCATATTCCTGCTTTTGGGAAAGATCCTCTGTGGTGCTTCTCCCTTCTTTCCCTGCCACCTCCTGCCTTTTCCTGGGATTTTTTCCTCTGGATTTTGGTCCTCCATAACCTGTCCTTGGAAATAAGCAGGAATCACCCCGGGGGTGTGTGTGGAAAAGGCAACTCCAGCTCTTTTTGCAGAGGGATAAAAATTACCTCTGCAGTCGCAGCTCTTTTCCCCCATCCTTTTCCTTGCAAAAGCTGGAAAGAGCCTGGAAAAGTCACAAGCAGGAGCCTCTATAATCCCACTTATTCCCTTTGCTCTCCCTTCATCGCACGGGGACATTAACACTGTTGGGTCCCTGCTTGGCATAAGCGGAAAAGGGTGGAATAAAGACCATATGAACATATATGGACTATATAAAGAGCAATGTATAGAGGGCAATATATAAAAAGCAATATATAGAGGGCAATATATAAAGAGGAGAATATATGTGCCATCTACCTATATTCTTACCCTTGATATTGGCACTTATTTAGGCTAGTGATCTGGATGGCCCTTTAGTCAGCCCAGGGAAAGCAACTTAAATCTGCAGCATTTTAGCAGCTGTTAATAAAAAATAAAAGAGGAGCTCAGGTAGCACCTGCAGATTTTATTGGTAATATGTGGCCAAGTAACAACCTCGGAGGCTTCCGATCCGCTTGTGCAATATCCGACGTTGCAGGAAAAGTGGGATTTGTGCGAGCAGAATTCCCAGCAGGTCCTGGGTGCAATCACGGGTCTCCTGCTAATGTTTCACCTGTTCGAGGGATAGTTTGGTGGAAAGTTCTTGCTCGTATCCAGTGGGACAAGCACCCCCGAGCCGGATCCGAGCTTGGAAAGCACCTTGGAGCCTTTTCCGGAGCAATGTCCCGGAGGGGCTATGGAGAGATGGAGCCCAGAGCACTCAAGACGATGGGAAAAGGCAACCGAAAGCCAAGTGGCTCCTACTTGCCATGAACATCCCTCCATCCTCACGATGGATGGATCCCACACCAGAAAACATCAATTTTCCCCTATTATCAGCCTTGAAATCCCCCATCAAGCACCGATGAAGGTCGTCTTGCTGAAGGAGAGTGCGACTGCTTCAGAGACAGGGATCGCTGATCGATTCCATGTTTAAAGCTGACATGAAGACCCCATAAGGGTGTTTTTGCCCTCACTATGTCCCTACCCACCTGGTGATCTACCAAGAGTCCCTTGTGCTCTTCTCCATTGTACAGAAGACCCCCACAAAGGCCTCCAATGGTGAAAGGTCCTCCAAGAAGCTCCCGGTGGATCTCAATGGCACAGTTTGATGTACGTGACGGTGGAGCAGACCGAGAAAAGGGGGAAGACCCGCTCCTGGAAGCGCACGTTGAAGGTGAAGATGTGCTGCATGGTGTCGGCGTCGTAGAAGGACACCTCTTCCCCTTCGTAATCCAGGTAGACCCGCACCTTGCTGAGCTTCTGGCCGGGGCAGAGCGGGGTGCGTTGGGGCGACGTGACGGCCCAGTAGCGCCCTCCGTTCTGCTGCACGGCCCAAATCCCTTCCTCGGGGGAGAACTGGGTCAAGCCTTTCCTCCGCACGGACTCCCTGGCCACGCCGAAGGCCCAGCCGTCCGCGGCGCCCACTTCCACCTCCCAGTAGTGTCTTCCCGACTTGAAGCCGCGCGTGGCCAAGACCCGCGAGTTGGTGTCGAACCTCTTGGGGTTGTCGGGCAGCTCCTGCTTCCGACAGCCCATCCGCACGCTCTTGAGGTCGGCCGAGAGGATGAGGAGGTGGTTGGCCGACTCGGGATCCAGGGTCAGCTCCTCTGTTGAGGACAGCAATGATAATAATGACTAGTTGTCAAAGTCAAAGGGATTTATTTTCTCATATCTGCTCCCAAATCACATCCCAACCTCAACAATTCTTGCTCCTCTTGGACCAGTCCTAAGATGTCTCCACTCATCCTTGACCCAATGGTCTCATTTTACATCGTTCAAACCTCCCTCCTCTCCATCCCCGCAAGGGACAAGAGTGACAACCTTGGAGGAGGATGAGGAAGGTTCCAGCTAAGGATGTGGGATGGGCAACTTGCACCAATGGAGTCATTCCCTTTAGTAGACATGGTGACGGGGTTGTGGTTGGACTTGATGGTCTTGAAGCTCTTTTCCAACCCTAATAATTCTATGATCCAATGATCCGTAGGGAAAAGAGGAAGGGCAAAACCACTGCTAGAAACCAGAGTATCAATCACACAGGGATATTAGTGGCAAAGGACATGATAAAACCACACATGGATGGTTAGCAAATATATACAGTAAAAATAGACCTTAGGTCTATTATTTTCCCCCAAGGAAGTGGATTTTTTTCCCTATTTTTTGTATTTCTGGCTCATCTAACACACAACACATAGGATGGGATGAGCCACCTCCAAGCATCCATTTGGGGGTATTTTTTTGCCTTTATCAACAAATCCTTATGGAAAACCATGACCTAAGGGCATCATTATCCACCTGGTGGCATCCGGGTGGTCCAAAAGGAGATGGATACCAGATAGATTCCCCCCTTCCCAAGCCAGGTTCAAGAGAAACAGCTCATTAGCGACCTTAAATTGTGGTTGTCATTAGCAAAGTCTCTACGTAAGAACTTTAGGTGGGTCTCGGGGCATTCCAAGATTTGCATCCGATGGGACCCGATCCAGGGCTCTGCTCCCTCCGAGCCTCGTTAAGTGCAAACGAGCAGGAAGGACCAGGCTTAACCCACAGGTCCCCGGCGTCAGCTACAAAAAGCGTCTTTTGGCTCTCGAACGGAGCAGGCTGGATCTGGAAATCATCGAGAGAGAAGAAATTAAAAAATAATAGATATATATGCATATATATGCATCTCCAGGTGACCTTTTTCTCCTGTTTTTTCTTTTTTTCTTTCCCTTTTCCCCCCCTCTCTTTGGCTTTGCCAATTCCAACCACAATTTAAAGTCATTGCTCTGGGGCTCCAGCGTTTCCCTTTTACCTTTTTCACCTTTTCCCAGTTCGTCCCGCAGGTTTTCTGGAAGGAGGAGACAGGCGGGAAGCAGCCAAGAGGAGAAGTTGAGAAAACCGAGGGGAAAATCAAAATTAATTAAAATAAAATAAAAATAAATAAAATAAAAATAAATAAAATAAAAATAAATAAAATAAAAATAAATAAAATAAAAATAAATAAAATAAAAATAAATAAAATAAAAATAAATAAAATAAAAATTAAAAACACTTCTTTACAGGTACCTTTGCACCTGATATAATTAGTGTGGAGGTTAATTATTAGCTCAGCCCTTTACCCAAACCAGAGCCCCTGCAGATTTCCAATTCGCTGCTTTTAGTCACCCAGTCTCCTAGCACCATCTCGTGGCTTTTCTGCACTGCTACAGTTCTTAAATGCAACGTTTTAAACCCAAAATTTGGCTTTGGGCTTAAATCTGATACAAGACCGGAAAAAAATGCGTGTTTTATCATATCGAAATCAGGCTTGTTTGGGTTTTCTCCCTCGAAATACAGCTGATTGCATCTCTCATCCCCTGTTTTTCCGCTCCTCCGTAGTCTTTTCCAATGGGGTTTATTTTGGTTTTGGGGTATTTTGGTTTATTTTGGTACCTTGGCAGGCACTAAGGGGCCTGGGGACACCCATGACATCCTCATTGACCCCCTCCTGGCACCTCCTAAAGGAGGATTCTTATTTTAAATCCGTTTTCACCCACCTCGGAATTTCTTCAGGATTTTCTCGAGGACGACGTTTTTGAGGGCAAAGTTGCACACGTGCATTTTCATATCCGTGCAAACCGGGACGGGTTTCTGACACTTCACTTGGTCACTTCTACAAAGGGGGACAACCCAAATCCATAAGGAAAATGTCACTTTTGTGGCTCAAACTCTCCCCAAACCTCCCAGCTTTTGTCCCCAGGTTGCAGCCACCGCGTCCCCAAAGGTCTCTATGTCCCCTGAAGTAACTGCCCTGTGTGGAAGCAAATCCCAGACTTTGCAATAGTGCAAAATAACTTGCGATAATTCCAAGAGGCTGGAAGCAAATTGGGATTTGCAAGGATCCAAGGTGCAAGCACTGACCTTGCGTGGTGCTGATTTGGGAAAAACGTGGGAGAAGGGGACAAGCAGCGCTCCGTACCTGCTTAACGTGGCCGTTACATCCTAGAAAGGGGAAAATAAAAGGGAAAATGAGTGAAATCCCAGTGTGATGCATCCCACCCCAGTGTCCGGATGGAGCAAACGATGCCCTGAGGCAAATTATGGGTTAAAAAACACCTTTTGTAATCAGATACCACGCGGCTACAGTGCAACATCCCAACGCTCGGAGTTACTATTTACCCTTTCTGGTTCATTTGGAAGGATTAGGGAAAGGGCATCATCTCCTAGGGAACGGGAAGGGATTTCCAGCGTGCGTTTCCAGCTGAAAAATGTCCCTTATTGTCACGTGTCCCCCAATGCTCACGTATAGCCAAGTGCTAAACCCGTCACACCGCTTGAGCTGGGCAAATATTGACTGTTTTCAGGGCTGCGTTGGCCCTTGGGATGCCCAGGAGGGAATTTAACCCCTTTGAGGGAATTTTGCCCCAAAAATGTTCTTGCTCAGCCAGGTCTCTGGTAGAGGCAGAGTCTGCGGAAAAGCGGCTTTTTTGGGCAAAACCACATTTAAGACCCAATCACTCCAGGTTAGAAGTGACCCCTGGAGCTCAAGGCAGCAGTCTGGAAAATCTCCTTTTCATTCCCAAAATAACCACCTGGAAAGCGCCACCGTTTCCTCGGTGAGCAGATGTGGGCAGACCATGAGCCAGATCCCTCATTTTGCTCCAAAGAAAATCAATTAACAGGGAATCACCCATTAATTTGGGGTGTTTATGCCTGAGGAGGGGGTCGGATTGCTCAGTTTTGGGGTTGTTTTTGCAAATCCCATGGGTGACACGGGAGGCTGGATGCTCTCCAGCTCCTTCCCTTCTCATGCAATCAATCCCTGAGCTCCATCTGCTCTCCCTCATACTTTCCAGCTTGGTAATAGTTCACTTAGACTCAAAAACCCAGCTCTGCTTTCAGGTCCTCAGACAACCTTTCGGAGCCAGGAGAAAATTGGCCCATTTGGGTCCAGCTCCACACGCTCTACGCTCAATTCCATTGCTGGATCCTCCCAAGCCCTATTCCAAGAGGGAAATACGCTCCTTCAAGCCATGCAACTTGGCACATGGCAAATTTTAGGTATTGCAAAGCCACCGAGGTCCATATTTGCAAAAGGAGTCGCTTGGTTTAAGGATCGAGCTGTGGTGGCTCTTCCTGCAACATCTCATGGAGCTTTGAGGCTCCTCAAGGCAGGAATCTGTGCACTGGAAAGGCCCAGGAAAATCCATGGAAGAAAAATCTATTGCTATTCAAGACTAAAAGACGCGTCGGGACCTTCCCAAGCCCCAGGGAGCTGCTGTGTTTTATTAAACAGAGCACGGAAAGGTCCTGAAGACCTTCAAACTTGGAAGCTCATGTCATTGCCCAAGACCTCACCTTGAGGAAGTCCAGCATGGGCTGCTGGATCTTCTCCTCCAGCTCCGTGATGAGTTTGTTGAGGAGAGTGATCTCCTTGGAGAGGTCCGTGATGTTCTCGTTCTGCCTCTTGGCGATGCCCTTCTCCATCTTCTCCAGCTGGCCCAGCAGGAGATGCTCCTGGTCGTGCAGGAACTGCCGCAGCCCCTCGAACTCGGAGAGCAGCCTCTGCCGCTCCGTCTCGATGGTTTTCTGCAAAGAAAGCAGCAAGAAGTTGGTTGTTCTTATGTGACATTCCGTAATGCCGAGCACAGGGATTCAAGGGACAATGAAGGAATGGGGACAGCTTGGTGGGACCCAACGGCATCCCCAGGATGGCAGCCACGCACCAGCAGCTCCTGTGTCTTCTTGTCATCGTTCACCTTAAACTCCAGCAAATCTTGTCTCTCCTTCTTCAGGAAATCCAGGCGACCCTGGATTTTCTCCTAGGACCAAAGAGGGGAAAACATGATTACACTTTATAAATTATTTTTTATTATTTTACCCCTTTTTGGGGCATTATTCTGCACACAGTTGGTTTTTCCAAGCAAGCAAAGACAAAGCAAGGACAATTCAGGGATGCTCTTGCAACAGCTCTCGCCTACGTGTGTGTCTACAGCCCCACATGTCCCACAAGACCCCAAAGGGATCCATGATCCTGTTCTCCAGCATGGATGGATGGATGGCTCACCCGGATGCACTTGTCTACAGCCCCACATGTCTCCCAATGTCTACAAGACCCTCCAAGGGATCCATGCTCCGGTTCTCCAGCATGGATGGATGGATGGATGGCTCACCTGGATGCACTTGTCTATAGCCTCACATGTCCCCCAACATCTAGAAGACCCCAAAGGGATCCATGCTCCTGTTCTCCAGCATGGATGGACGGATGGCTCACCCGGATGCACTTGTCTACAGTCCCACATCTCCCAATGTCTACAAGACCCCAAAGGGATCCATGCTCCAGTTCCCCAATGCAGATGGACGGACGCACAGATCTACAGCCCCACACGTCCCCCAACGCCTACAAGACCAACAAGGGGATCCATCCTACAAAGGGAACCATCCCCAGAACGGATGGATGGATAGATGGGTACCTTGTACTCCTCGGTGGCCTCATCGATGGGCACCACGGCGTGCGGCCGGTGCTCGCGGGAGCGGTCGCACACGACGCAGATGGTCCTGCGGTCGTCCTTGCAGTAGAGCTTGAGGGCTTCGCGGTGCTTGGCGCAGAGCCCGTCCTCCTCGGCGCCCTTGGCCCCGCGCAGCGCAAACTGGCTCACGATCTCGGCCACGTTGGCCAGTTGACGGTTGGGTCGGAAGCTCTTGTGCTGGAAAACCTCCCGGCATTGCGGGCAAGGGAAGTCGAGCTCCAGGTCCTTCCAGCTCTTGGTGATGCAGGCGCGGCAGAAGTTGTGGCCGCACTCGATGGACACGGGGTCCTTGAAGAATTCCAGGCACACGGAGCAAGTGGCTTCGTCCTGGAGGTTGCCCGGGAGGAAGACGGCGGCCATGGCTCCTCTCCGACGGGAAAGGGCTGGGTTTGCTCAGACACGGAGCGCTTGGAACACAGCCCTGGGGAGGCGGCGCCGTTCCCGGAACACGTCCGAGGTCACTCGTGCAGAGCCCAATTCCTTTAAACTGCCAGCAAAGACCTTTGGCAAAGCCAGAACATCGGGAGGATGAGGAGGAAGGCGAGGAAGAGCTCCCTGCCCTCTGCTTCTCCTGCAAATCCAGCACCCAGGGCTGCTCTCCGCTTGATTTTTTGGATAGGGAGCCACTTGGGATACAATCCCAACCCCAGAGCCAGAACCTGTTGCTTTTTTCAGACGTCCTGGCACTAAACGCAAGATTTGAGCCCCAGGCTTGTGTCCGACAGCTGCTCCAGGCTCCGATCCAGGGAACATCCGAGCTCTCGTTAAAGACCCATTTGAGCCTCCGCGTTTCGGGCGCGGGATCGGATGATCTGGGCAGATGCCAAGGGCTGAACGGGGCCGTAAAAAGCAGCAGGAGGAGCAGAGCACACGTGGCTGCAAAGCCCATATCCCAGTTTAGGGATTTAGGGAAATCCACCCCTAATGATCCCAGACTTGCACCTATGAATAAGCAAGGTGCTGTTTTGGGAGACAAACTTGGTGTTTAGGGTCCAAAATGAGCTTTTTCACCTTGATTTAGAGACAATCCCAGACTTCCCTGGGATTCCCATAAGGAATCCTCCTGTCTGGTGCCAAACAATCAAATCTGCCTCCTGATGCTCGCTAGGATCCACATCAGTTATTGGAGATAACATGGGACAAATTTCTTGGGAAAATGCCCTTGATTTCTCTTAGCATCTGCTCTTCCCCAAATACTCCCTTTCACCCAGTGGTAGATGTCACCACAAGGCACAGGGGACCACAGGGGACACAAATAGGGACGAGCCACCTTGGCCCGTCCTTGGGGGCTTAACACAGGATCAGGTTTAGAAGCCGCTCGAGACACCCCAAGGACCAGGACATGCGCCGAGTTATTAATACCCATGTCCAGAGAGCCAAAAACACAAAGAGGAGCCAAATTCCACTGTGGGTTTATTGACAGAGAGGGTCCAGCCGTCCCAAGTGAGCCAAGAAACCCCCCAAAAAACCCATAAAAAGCAAAAACACCCTTGGGAAATTGGATCTGGAGCTCTGGGCGTCCTCCCTGTTAGTCATCCAGGCTTCCATCCCATTCCTCGTTGCACAAGTCGGTCTCGCAGCAGGCGTAGAGGGACGTCAGGCGGGACTCGGTGTCCGACGCGCGTTGGCGGCCGCAGTTCATCACCGACGTGCAGCCTTGTTGGTAGTAAAGCGTCACCTTCCCTATAAGGGGGACAAGCACAAGGTGATGCCACCTTGCAGATACCCCCCTCAGGGGAATCCAGGGGCTCTCCAGCATCCAGAGGTGCCTCCAGATGCTGAGGAATGAGCATGGGGAGATGCACCATGGGGCAAAAAGGTGGTGTTGAAACAACAAAATGTTGGAATTTGTGCAAAATTTGAGGTTACCACAGGGCTAATCCCTCCATGGAAAACACCTCCTTTAAGTAGAAGTCAAGTCTACATAGGGAGGTCTCCTTGCTTCCCCATTGGTCCTGCTAATGCGTTTGGTCTTCCGCAAGAGATCCATAAGCCCCAGATGGAGCAAGATGCCCATTTTGGAGCCATACGCACCCAAGGACGTCTTGATGATGACGCACTTCTCCCTGGGCTCACACATGGTCTCGTTGGCTCCCTGGAAGCAGCCGATGAAGGGGAGTTTGTACTTGCAGACCTTGCAATAAAGAGCCTCAACTGGAGCAGAAAGAGAAGATGCCATGAGGTCCGGGCTCCCTTCTATGGCTTTGAATGTGCTACAAGACTGGGGAGACTCCAGGGAAGGTTTTGAGCCCTCCTGGGAAGGGATGGAGCATTTCCCTCACCCCAGTCCATAGGATAGAGCAGATGATGCCCATGGACCCAATGTCCTGGCAGAACTTCCAAATGTGGGTGGAGAGACCCTAGACCCAACCTCCAACCCATGGAAATGTGTGGAAATGGGCTCTGGGAAGTGATTCCTGCAGCTGAAGCCAAGTTATCCACAGCAAGACCATCACAACAGCCCTGGGTGCAACTACACATGCATCTACCCCACAATCCAGTGACCTACAGCTCAAGAGATGGCCAACTTGAAGGTGGCATCTCCTTTAACACCTCCTTGGCAAACCAGTGGGGAGAAATGGCCAAAAACGACCATTTCCAGGGGGTTCTGCCCTTCATCGCATCCCACGGACCCCCGTGAGCTTCCACTTACCAACCCCAATGCACAGAACCGCAGCCACCACCACGAAAAGGACCTTCATGGTGGCCAACGGGGACAGGGGGTGACCACCCAACTCCGCAGCACAGACCAGAGAGGCCAAACCTGCAAATGGAAACAGCTCAGGAGCATCATTAATCCTCGTAACGAGTTTCATCCGTGCTCTGGCAAGGGGGGAAGAGGCAGCAAGGCAAAATCCCACAGGACAACTTAAGGAAAAAGCAGAGGAAACTGAAATATATTGCTTAGGGCACACTTAAAACAGCAGAAATGGAGTAAAAAAAGGTGGAAAAGGAAGAAAACTAAAGCTCCTAAGCAAAAATGCAATAATTCTGCAAGGGAAAAGGAAAATCTTCCCTTTTCTCAGCTGCTTCCCCCTTTTGCTTAGGAACAACTGGGATTCAGATGCTCCTCACATCCACAGAAAGAGGCTTGGAAAGTCTTGGAAAACTCGTTCTGCCAGCAGTTTTCCGTATCCAGAGGTGGACAACTTTGGATAGAGGGTTATGCAGGAAATGAGAGGGGGAAAAATGGAAAGGAGGGAGCGAAAAAAACATAGCGCCCAACGTGGGGCTCGAACCCACGACCCTGAGATTAAGAGTCTCATGCTCTACCGACTGAGCTAGCCGGGCTCCCATAGGAAATAATTAATTGGGCTCTTCCTCGAGGGGGCTGGAAAATTGATTTTTTCCCCCCCCAGGATAAACTTTTTACCCCTCCAATTAAAAAAGTTTATTAATATAAAAACAGATATAAAAAAGTGGAAGCTGATGCACGCGGTTGCATTCGGACGGTGCAAATCCCTGCAGCAGGAGGGAGATGCACAACGGAGGGGAAAGGGAAGAAAAAGCCTTTTCCAGCCCGAAAATTCCAAGGAAAAGCAGAAAGGGGATCTTACCAGGCTCTGCTTCCCGCTTGCGATTGGAGCATCCACCCAGCTGGGAGGTGCCGCTGCTTTTATAGCTGCTCTCCGGTGGGGACCGAGGGGCTGAACGACCTCGGGAGCTTTGGGACATTGTTCGGCTGGAACAATAATTCCCTGCACACCTGGGCAAACATCTGGAGCGAGGCCGGCCGGTCCTTTTGGGACACGGAGACATCCATCATTTGGGAAGCTTAGAGAGCATGGAAGGACTTGCCGAATTTGCTCTGTAGGGTAAAAAAAAAAATCACCAGAAAAATATTAATAATGCTGTTATTTCGGCAAAAAAAGCAATAAAAAGGGCAATATTGCTGCAAAAAGCAGCAATAATGACAAGGCAAAGTCAGGGCCAATAAATGAAAATGCAAAGGCTTGAGGCAGGAGAAAAATCCCCTGCTAGGCTTAAGGGGGGAGCACTGAGCAGAGCGGGGAAGGTCCCTTTTTTGGGGCACATTTTGCATTTTTTTTCCCATTAAAAAAAATAAGGAAAAGAAGCGCCCAACGTGGGGCTCGAACCCACGACCCTGAGATTAAGAGTCTCATGCTCTACCGACTGAGCTAGCCGGGCTCGTGGTGTTATACGGATAGGGAAGCCCTGAGGCTCCAATCCTGGGGGAATAAAGTGGGAATTCGGTGGGAAGGAGAGAAATGGGGGCAGCTGCGACCTGGCAAAACTCGTTGCAGCTGTAGCACGAACTCCTGTTGCCCCGGGGCGCGTTTCCACGGCCAGCCCTGGGGAAAACACGATGTCCCGCTTTTTTATGAGGAGGGAAAAGCATAATAATAAAAATGATAAGATGGGAAAGTTTTAAAAATTCGCCTTCCCTGACCGGGAATCGAACCCGGGCCGCGGCGGTGAGAGCGCCGAATCCTAACCACTAGACCACCAGGGAGCGATAGAAATCCTGTTTTCTGGATACAATCCCAAATTTGGAGATCCCTTGGGGTGGGAGAATAAAAAAAGGCGGGATTTAATTCAAAGGCACTTTCCTTGCAAAAAGAGACATCCCCAGCGAGGGTAAAACCCTCCTGGGTCACCCTGTCCTGGGGCTCATTTGCTTTTTGGTGGTTTCTCCAACATTTTGGAATCCTCCTGGAGCAGCCATAGGGAAAAAGGGGCTCCCTCTTGGTCCTAATCGCACTGCAAAGGGGTCCATCCAGCTCTGCTCATTATATTTAATGCCACATTAGCACTTTTCTGCAGTGAAAAATAATTTTTCTGCAGGAGAGAGAAAACAGGTCAGCTGAAAAAAACAATGCTGAAATTTCCCCATCCTTATATCCAAGTCCCTAAAAAAAACCGGGAATAGCAGCAGGGATAGGGGCTTTAACCAAAGCTGCCCAGCAATGTAGGTCAGCAGAGATGTAGAGGGGGAAGATGCTGTTTTTTCCAGCACTGTTTTGTGCTCCAGGGAGTTTATTGAACGTGGAGCTGGGGATTTTTGGCTGCTTTTCCAGGTCATAGCCAGCAAACAAATAAATCCATGAAGGAGCAGCAATGCGTGACCACAAAGCTGCCCCCTCTCACCCAAGTTGTATTTTGTAGCTTATTTTCAAAACCAACCACTCACCCCTTGGGTTTGATCCTGAAGATAAACTGGATCCTCGGTAAGAGCTGGGATGAACTGGATCCCAAACAGGTGGGTGAAATGATGGGATGAAGCTCAGCCCTGAGAGAGAAACTTGATGGGAGACCCAAGGACCTGCAACAGAGCTGGGAAAAGGCTGAGCCCTTAGGGCTGAGCTTAAATAGAGCCCTGGAATGTGGGCAGGATGATGATGTGGGGCTCAGATGGGGCTGTTTGGGGCAATTAACACCAATTAGCACCAGCAGCACCCATAAAACCTGCTGTTGGGCATGGGACAGCTTCACAGTTTAGGTTGGAGGCATCTCCAGAGCTTTCTGCCCTTGTGTGGGGACCTTATCTGGTTGAGTATCTCCAAGGATAGACATGCCAGTTTCTCCAATCTAATATCTCCATAAGCTGAGGATGTGTTTTCCTACTTGGACGGGCCATAGGAGGACAAATGGATGCAGGATTGAGAAGATGGTTGCCCAATGATGTCTATTGATGGAGAGGACCCCAAAAAGCCTTGTTTCTGCCTGGTTTCGAACCAGGGACCTTTCGCGTGTTAGGCGAACGTGATAACCACTACACTACAGAAACCTGCAACTCTTCCCTTTTTTGGACGTGTTTGGTGGGAATGAGGGATCCAAGAAGAGGATCAAAGGTTGAAAAATGTCCCAACATCTTCTTTCCTACTGGGTGGGGATGGTAAAAAGCATAAGGTTGTTTCTGCCCGGTTTCGAACCGGGGACCTTTCGCGTGTGAGGCGAACGTGATAACCACTACACTACAGAAACTTGGTGGATTCTTATGTCCTGCATGGAGCCTGCAAAGGGGAGGATCTCCAGGGCTTTTCCTCCAGGATCTCTGGGACATTTGCTCCAAGATCTCCAAAGCATTTGCTCCAAGGAGTCCAGGATGTCTCTTCCAAGATCTCCAGGATCTGTGCGACATTTGTTCCAACATCTCCAGGGTTTTTCTTCCAAGATCTCTGGGACATTTGCTCCAAGATCTCTGGGACGTTTGCTCCAGGGTCTCTGGGACATTTGCTACAAGATCTCCAGGGCTTTTCCTCCAAGATCTCCGGGACATTTGCTCCAAGATCTTCAAGGTCTCTGGAACGTTTGCTCCAAGGTCTCCAAGGCGTTTGCTCCAAGGTCTTTGGAACATCTGCTCCAAAATCTGCTGGGCTTTTGCTCCAGGGTTTCCAGTGCTTTTTCCCTAAGATCTGTAGGGCTTTTGCTCCAGGGTCTCCAGGTCTTTTATTCCAAAGTCTCCATGGATTTTGTTCCATCCTCCTGCAGAGCAGGTGCAGAGAATTGGGTACACTGCGTTTCTGTAGTGTAGTGGTTATCACGTTCGCCTCACACGCGAAAGGTCCCCGGTTCGAAACCGGGCAGAAACAAGTTTATTTTTTCTCCATCTGCATGGTGGAAAATTAAAGCCTTTTATTTTATCATTATACTGTCGAAAAGGGAAAGGTTTGCCGTGCTGGAAGGGAACGGAGCCAGGGCTTTTCTGCTTTGAATTTCATCCCCACTGCTCTGCATTTGAAATACAGTTTTCTGAAGGAAGTGGAAAGGAAAAAGTCAGGAGAAAAGGGGGAAAAAATGGAATTTACAGTTTTGTTTCTGCCCGGTTTCGAACCGGGGACCTTTCGCGTGTTAGGCGAACGTGATAACCACTACACTACAGAAACCACATGCAGGTACTTTATTGGATGCAAAATCCAGCTAAATCCCCCAAAATTCCCAAATCCCACCTGGATACAACCAAAAGCAAGGAGATTCTTTGGAGGGGATTGATGCAGGGCTCTCCAAAGCCCCTAAGCCTCCAGGATGGGCCAATATCTCCATGCAGAGAAATCCTGCTGGATCTCCCCCTCTGCCCGGAAGAAACGGAGGGAAAAATATTATTATATTGATTTTTTTCCCGTTTTTTTGGAAGAAAAACCATTCCCTGGCCGGGAATCGAACCCGGGCCACGGCGGTGAAAGCGCCGGATCCTAACCACTAGACCACCAGGGAGGATTTTGGGGCAAATTCGTAGTTATTTCTGCTTGTGCAGAAGAAAAGTTCAGTTTTTGCTAATCAGGGTATAATGTGGGCGAGCCTGACCCCGATGTGGCTGCTTTGGCCCCCAAAAGCGGCAGCTTTAAGGGGCAAATAATTCTAGAAATAGGTCGGCGCTGCTAATAAAAATGCAGATTTTCTATTTTTCGCCTTGAAACCCGGCGGATTTTCTCTCTCTTTGGGACTTTGCTGAGAGCCAGGCGGACGAAGCCGGCGCTAACCCAGCCCTTCTGCTTGCGCTTTGCAAGAAAAGCCCCAAAATGTGCAAAAATAAAAGATGAGATTGCCAGAAATACCCCCAAACCGCCCTCCCTGGTGGTCTAGTGGCTAGGATTCGGCGCTTTCACCGCCGCGGCCCGGGTTCGATTCCCGGTCAGGGAAAAAATGTTTTTTTCCCCCCTCAAAATTCACCAGTGTTTTACTCTGTTTTAATAATTTTGATTTACTTCTGCCAGAAAATTGACCGCTTAGATCCAAAAGCACCCATGGGACATGAGAAGTCCCGAGTTATTGCTACAAAAAACGACATTTCCCCAGCGGTTATTTGCCCTTCCGGCTAATTAACATTGTAAAACGCTGTTTTACAAATCTCCCCCTAAAAAAATGGCAAAAAAATATTTCTTTTCCAGGAGTGTTTCTGCCCGGTTTCGAACCGGGGGCCTTTCGCGTGTGAGGCGAACGTGATAACCACTACACTACAGAAACCACCTGTGAATGCATTTCCCCCTCCTTGGCCACTCACTTTTATTCCAGAATTTAAATTTACCCGGATCCCTGGGTAAAAAAACACGATGAGAAAAATATAGGTCCTTTCTGCTATTTCTATTTTCTATTTTCCCTCTATTTCCAGCACTTAAAGTCTCCAAAGCAGAAGGAAAATGACTGAAGCTAATGCTTCATAATTTCATCCCCATATTCCCTAATTTCATTCCCGTAGGAAAAGGGATGAAATTGGGGAAAAAAAGCAGCCCGGCTAGCTCAGTCGGTAGAGCATGAGACTCTTAATCTCAGGGTCGTGGGTTCGAGCCCCACGTTGGGCGGGTGGTTCTTTTTCCCCTCCCCTTCTCATGTTCCCATGGAGTAGCCAGGAGAAATTCCCTCCTTTCCAGCTCGAAATCTTCTGTCCCAGCCGCTGCAAATGCAGCAGTGAAATAATCACCCCCAAAACGCGGCCGGAGGGGATATTTTCCCTTTTCTGCGCGTTTTTTCTCACCGTCAGGATGGCCGAGTGGTCTAAGGCGCCAGACTCAAGGCTCTGCCTTCCTTCTCCGGGGAATTCTGGTCTCCGTATGGAGGCGTGGGTTCAAATCCCACTCCTGACAGGTGGCTTTTTTTGGTTATTTTACTTTTTTCACATATTTTTGGGCCACAAAAGGATTTCTCATGCAAGCTCGTGCTCCAAGGATTATCCATGGAGCAGAAATGTAGCTTTTAAGAGGGGACTCATTTCATCTCCATATTAAACTCCCTGCTCAGATACCAAACAAGCCTTTTTTATTATTTCTTTTCTCTTTCTTCCCTTTTTTTTTTTTCCATTGGGATCCAGCATCCATTTTCTAGATTTTTTGGGGATGGGGGGGAATAATTTGGGATCTGAGGAAGGGGATGGGAAGGAAAACTGGGCATAACCTGGTTTCTGTAGTGTAGTGGTTATCACGTTCGCCTCACACGCGAAAGGTCCCCGGTTCGAAACCGGGCAGAAACATTCGTGTTTTTTTCCCCCCTTTTTTCTTCCCATTCATTCCTGTTTTTAAAGCAGCTCCAGGTACAAAAACACCCCCTCATCCCACACTGCTCCCAAAGCGGACTGGGAAGATGCGAATGAGAGGGAAAGGGAGGCAAGAAGCGGGAAAACAAGCATTTTTTCGGAAACTCTTTATATCTTTTAATATGAGAGGCATTCCTTGAAAAAAAATGGGAGGGGAAAAGAGAAAGGAAGGAATAAAACGAGATTCCCTGACCGGGAATCGAACCCGGGCCGCGGCGGTGAGAGCGCCGAATCCTAACCACTAGACCACCAGGGAGGCTGTGCACAACTCATTGCACTCTGCATCCTCCTGCTGAGCCAAAATCCCTCTATTTTGGGGCATTTTCCTCTATTTCAGGGGCGTTTTGTTCTATTTCTCGTCTATTTTCTGCCCTCTCACATCGGCAAAGAGTAAAAGAGGCAGCTCCTCTGTTATAATCCCTGCGTGTCACTGCGAGAGGTGGAACAAAGTGGGTGTTTCCAGCAACATTGGTGCAATTGTTTGGGGTCATCCTCTGCACCAAAAAAAAAAATGGGAAGAGTCCATATGAGCGTCCTCCATCCCCTTTGGAATCCTCTTTGCGTTTGCAGGCATCAAAAAAAAATGGGAAGAGTCCATATGAGCGTCCTCCATCCCCTTTGGAATCCTCTTTGCGTTTGCAGGTGCCAAGGACTGATCCAAGAGGACCTGGGGTGGCTGGAGCCGGGGATGTCCCCAAAATGGTCACGGGGACAGCGTGAACCGGCACCCCCTGCCCAAACAGAGCAACGGGAGCATCCGCTCGCCCCCGAAGGCGGCCGGCGGGTAGGCGAACATGGGCGCCCCGTTGGTGGCATCGAAGAAGGCCACTCGCCCGGCCTCGTAGTCCAGGTAGACGCCGATGGCCTTGGGGACAGCGAGCAGCTTGATGGGGACGCTGGGGACAGCGAGCGCCTGGTAGCGGCTCCCGCACTGCCCCACGGCCCAGATGCCCGAGCCCGGGTTGACGCTGAGCCGGCCCTTCCTGCGCACGGACTCCTTGGCCACCCCGATGGCCCAAGCGTCGCCGCCGGCCTCCCCGGCCACTTTCCCAAATTTGCGCCGTGTCCGGATCCAGGGTGACGCTCACTGGGGACGGCAAGAGATGGAGGCGTTAGAAGCACCCCATGGGCATCCCCTATGGATGCCCCCTTCATCCTCAGCCTTCGCCCTGCTGCAAAACCCCCCGTGCAACCTCATCCCTGCTCCGGACTGGCTCCGTACCTTGGAATTTCAGCAGCGTCTCCTTGAGCGCGGCGTTTTTCCCAAGGCAATCCAGGGGTTTCTCTCCCAGCTCTGGCTTTGGGATCTCCTCCTCGTCAATCCTGGGGAGAAACGAGAGCTTTCTGATAAGCATTGGGGTCCCCAGAGCAATTTTCATATCAAGAACAACTTCATAGAGGATTTTAGTGAAGATTTGGCCCCAAGGAGTCATTAACGACCTCCCCAAAGAGCTTTTGCTGGCCCAGAGCGCCCATTCCCTGTGTTTCCACCCCAGTTAATGCCTACAGGGCCTTGGCTTTCCGAGGAGGGACATGACTCATCCCAGAGGTTCATTCGCCATCAAATGGGTCAGAGGAAACGTCCCCTCCCTGTGTCAACAGCAGGGCCAAAGGAACCAGCTCTTTGCCCTGGAATGAGGAGAAAACTCGGTCCCAACCCCATCTTCATGGTCCCTAGAGCCTGAGGGTCATAAGAGGATGGGATTTGGGTGTCCATCACCATAAGGAAGATGCATAAAGGAGCCACAAACCTGCTCAAGATGCTCCCGATGTCCTACAGGAGAAAGATGAGAGAAGGAAGGTGAGTTCAGAGCAGAAAACCCAACGTGATGGTCAACATGACCACGCGGCTGGTGGCACCAGCGATGCTCTTGGTCAAGGGTGGTCCCCAAGCTCCCACCTGCAGGAATTCCCATGCCGGCTGCTGGCACTTCCCTTCCAGCTCCGCAATGTCCTTGCCGATGGATGCGACCTCCTGGGAGAGCCGCTCCGCGTTCTCCTCCCGCTTCCTCACGATATCCCGATCCAGCTCCGCCAGCCGCTCCAGGAGGAGCCGCTCCTGGTCCTCCAAGAGCTGCCGGAGCTCCGCAATTCCCGACGTGACCTTCCGCCTCTCCGCTTCCACCCGCTCCTGCCAGGAAGTCCAGGACATGGGATGGGAGATGGGTTGGGAGATGTTATGGGCAAGCGGTTTTGGTGCAGAGCAACACTCAAAACTATTTATTTTTCCATCTTTTCTAGGTCAAATTTGCTGTTTCTGGGCATTTTGTGGGCTGTCAACTTTGCACCTCCGGTGCCACGGACCTTTGACCAGCGGGAGAGGCGGAGAAGCAGGATCATAAATTGGGGAAAAAGGTCAGAGAAAAGGAAAACAAGGCAGGAAAGAGGCCTCCCATTGCTGGGAATCCTGAACATTCCCAGCCTGCCAAGATGTGTGAGGAGACATGGGAGAAATGGGAGCATCTCTGCATCTACCCCAGGGCATTCCCAATTCCCATGTGCCAGAGGAGCAGAAGACCCCAGAAACACAACTCATGTCCATTAATCCCTGTGTCCATGCAGGATAACTCCAAGAAAACAGGGAGAAAGCCACGGAGAACAGAGATCCAGATGCTTACGAGGAGATCCAGGCTTTTCCCTTCCTCGGATGCTTTCAGTCCCACAGAGGAGCAGAAGACCCCAGAAACACGAGTCGTTTCCATTAATCCCTGTGTCCATGCAGGATAACTCCAAGAAAACAGGGAGAAAGCCACGGAGAACAGAGATCCAGATGCTTACGAGGAGATCCAGGCTTTTCCCTTCCTCGGATGCTTTCAGTCCCAGCAGTTTTTCCCTCCTGTCCTTCAGGACTTGCACATGGGCCTGGAGCTTCTCCTGCAGGGAAGGACCATCGCATGGATGCATTTTCCCCCCTCCATCCCGTTCATCCCACCCGGCTGGACCCACTTCCCTGGATTCCCCTTTGCTTATTAATGGGATAACCTGGAATTTTTCCCCATTGCTGGGGAAAATTCCTGATGTTCCAGGGAGAGGAGAAAGGCTCAAGCCAAGGAGTGGAGCAGACTAGTGGCTTTAAGTCCCTGTGGAAATTCTGGACCCCAAATGGCCCTGGTTTAACCAAGAAGTTGGTCCATGTGACCTCCTGAGGTCCCTTCCAGCCTGAATCAAAGGATGCTCCTAAATAATTCCAGGATCAACATTTCCAAGCTGGAAAACCAAGGAAACCCGGAGCAAGGAAACCTCGGATCTCCTCCTACCTTGTACTCCTCGGCCGCCTCCTCGATGGGGACCACGGCGTGATCCCGGTGTCCCGGCGATTCCCTGCATTCCAAGCAGATGGGCACCCGCTCCCGCTCGCAGAAGAGCTTCAGCGCTTCCCGGTGCTTCCCGCATTGCCGGTGGCCGTTCCCGCGGAGGCTCAGCCGCTGGGCCACCGCGATGACCTTGGCCAGCTCCCGGTTGGGCCGCAGATTCCCGTGCGGAGCCGTTTCCCGGCACCGCGGGCAGGAGAAGGGGCTCCCGGCGCCTTCCCAGCGCCGGGAGATGCAGCCGCGGCAGAAGTTGTGGCCGCAATGGATGGACACGGGATCCTGGAACAGCCCCAGGCAGATGGGGCAGGAGGCTTCGGCGCGGAAGCTCTCGGCCATGGCGGGATAACGGGAGCCGCGAGCGCCCGGAACACTCCCAATTTATCCCCAATTTATCCCCCAATTTATCCCTTAACCCCACACCTTTTCCCACTCCCCACCTTTGCAACCTCCAAATTATTAATTGCAATTAAAAACAGCCAAACTGCAAATTATTCTCCCTCCCCATCGTCAACCCCTGCTGCTAATTTGAGCCGCGGGCGACGCGACCGCAACCGCCGGCTTCCGCATCAGCCCTGGGCGGGACGCGGGCCTATAAATACTTTTATTGCTGCTTTCGCTTCTCTTTTTTAAGCAGAACGCTGTTTCTTTTGCATTTTTACAGGCTTGGGGCTATGCTCGCCTTGCTTCTCCCCCAAACTCCCCATAAACGGGACAACACCAGGATGCGCAATGGGATTTTTCCTTTCTCTTCCCCACCAAAAAAACCCTTAATTCATCCAAGCTGCAGGAGCAAAAAATAAAAGGAAATCACTCACTGTGTTGCTGCCCCTGGTGTTTTTTAAGTGCAAATGGGGCCAATTTGCATTGGGATCAAGATGAGCAAGGAGGTGACGCATTTTCTGATTGCATCTTATTTGCTTATGAGCTCCTTGGGGTGCTGCTACTTTCCGGTGCAAAGAGCTCAACGTGCAAATACAATTTTGCACTTGCATTTTTTTTGGATAATTCAGCATTAACGAGCA
The DNA here is from genome assembly GCF_000705375.1 of Tinamus guttatus. The sequence continues at coordinate 42,166 of NW_010588957.1, read as the reverse complement.
GCCGGAGCGAGGAATAAGCCAGGAAAAATGCATGGAGCAACAAGGATACCCCAAAGGGGCATCACTGATTCTTGCATGGGGGCTATTCCTCTTCTTCCTCCCACAGGATCAGAAAATCAAGGACTTCTCCAGTAAAATGAGGCTGTTAATGAGTGTTAAATCACCTTGAACAGCCCCATCTGGGTCTTCCCCACACCTTGCCCATGTCCTGGGCTCTATTTAAGCTCAACCCTGGGTTTTTAGCCCCAACTTCTGCTTGTTTTCTCTTCTTCTTTCTATTTGAGGTTTGTTTTACTAAGATTTTCCCCCAAAGTTTTTTTTTTCCCTAATTTTGACTTTCTAGTATAGTAATCTAGGTAGAAAATGGGCTGGAGAACGAAGCAGCCCCAAAAATGTTACTTCCTTTGCAAATTAGCCTTTAATTTGCCCATAAAGAGCATGATGCAGGACCGGTCTCAAGAGGGAGCTGGCGGCTGCTTTTTGGGTGAAGAAACACCTGGATTTTTTGCAAGAAAAGCAGAATTAGGCGCCTCATTCCTTGCAATAGGCAATTCCCACCTGGATTTCCCATTCGACTTCCCTCTTCCATGGACTCTGCTTTTTATCCATGTCTTTTTCTCCAGGTTTTTGCTCCCAGTTTCCCCCTGGACTCAGTGGGGTGACTCTTCCCTTGTTGAGTGGTGGATGCCAGGTTTTTTGGGGGGAATAAAGGGATATTTGGATATTTTGGGAGGGTTTTGGACCTCCAGGGCCCTCTCGGAGGGCTCGGCCCATGCGGAGCGCTGGGGACGGAAACGCCTTTTCCTGACCCGGCGTCAGAGGAAAAGGAAAGCGGCACCGGGGGCCCCCCATGGCCGCGCGGAGCCCGGATGAAAACCTACGGAGCGAAGCCTCCTGCTCCATCTGCCTGGAATATTTCCGGGATCCCGTGTCCATCCACTGCGGCCACAACTTCTGCCGCGGCTGCATCTCCCGCTGCTGGGAATGGTCCACGGGCGACTTCCCGTGCCCGCGGTGCCGGGAAACGGCTCCGGAGCGGAGCTTCCGTCCCAACCGGGAGCTGGCGCGGGTGCTGGAGGTGGCCAAGAGGATGAGCCTGGAGGTATCCCGGGAGGATGCGGCGGAGCCGGGCGGATGCTCCAGGCACCGGGAGCCTCTCCGGGTTTTCTGCAAGGAGGACGCGGCCCTGCTGTGCGGAGTGTGCCGGGAATCGCGGGCGCACCGGGCGCACGCCGTGATTCCCGCAATGGAGGCTGCCGAGGAATACAAGGTGAGGGGGATATTTCCATGCTCATCCCTGTCTGAGCATTCCCGGTGGGATGCGACGGGACCCTCATTACCCTCCAGTGGGGTCCTCAAGGCAGCGCAATCCCTGGAACCTCATCCCGGCTCCTTGTCCCCAAAGCCGAGTTGTCCCTTGGGAAGTAGCAGAGCAGGGAGCGCGATGGATTTTCCGCTGTTTTGGTGCCCAATGTCTAGTCCAAGGATTCCCTATGGAGGGAATCCTTCCCATCGGCATTTGCTGAATCATCTGCAGATGTCCCCAACCTCCAAGAAGCCACTTGGTCCCCCATTCCGATGGCAAAAGGTCCTTTTCCTTCCCGCAGGGACAAATCCAGGCCCGGGTGCAGGTCCTGAAGGAAGAGCGAGACCAACTGCTGGCCCTGCGAGAGGCTGAAATGGGAAGGAACTGGGAATACCTGGTACGAACGGGATGTCACCTCGGGATGAGGTTGGGATGCAGGAGCACGGGTTGCTCTGCCACAAATGGGACCCTTTGGAGGTGCCAAGCCAAGAATTTGTGTGATTTTTCTGCTAAATGGCATCAGGAAAATAACAGGAAGAGTCTGGAGTCTTCCAAGGGATTTGGTTGCTCCTTCCTCTTCCCTTCCTGTGAATAGGAGAAGACCGAAGCGGAGCGGCGCCAAATTCTGTCGGAATTCCAGCGGTTGCGTCTCTTCCTGGAGGACCAAGCGCGGCATCTCCTGGCCCATCTGGGACAACTGGATAGAGACATAGAGAAAATGCAGGAGGAAAACGTCACCAGCCTCACCAAGGAGATCTCCCGCCTGGACACCTTGATCCAGGACATGGAGGAGAAGTGCCAGGAACCAGCAAGGGAATTTTTGCAGGTGAGGATGTCGGGAGGGGAGGAATTGCTTGGATCTCTCTGCCTCCTGGATATGTTTTGGCTCTGGGTGTTGCTTCCCAATGCAGCCAAATGTGGGTTCCGAAGCCCCATTTCTGCTTTTGGGGTTGAACTAGACGGTTTGCGGTCAAAATTCCCCATTCATGGCGTTTCCTTCTCTCCCTTTCAGGACATCAGGAGCACCTTGAGCAGGTACGGGGCTTCCCGCCACCACCGCGGGCTTGGGAAGGGGACTTGGACCTTGTGCCCAAGGGCAGGAGAACGTTCACCAAGCAGGGACCAAATGCCCAAAGCTGCAGTCAATGAAGGAAAACCCATCCCAAGCTCCAGCATCCATAGGAGAAACCTTCCCTCCTTGCTCTGCTGGAGCAAGGAAACCTCGAGGCCCCAGAGCGTTATCGGTTAGAGGCGCCAAATGCTAATTTTTTATGACCTAAAACAACTATTTCCACCCATTTTAACATGCTGCTTAAATCCCGTGCCCCAAAAAAAGCAGCTAGACACATGCTGGAGCAATTCCCTCTGAGCAGATGGATCCTCACCTCTTTCCTCCTTCCTTTCCTAGGTGCGAAAAGGGAAATTTCCAGCAGCCCCCGTTGATTCTTCCGGAGCTGGAGAAGAAAATCAGTCACTTCAGGGACAAGACCCTCACTCTGAAGGAGACGTTGAGGAACTTTCAAGGTACTTTCAAGCAAGGACCCTTGATACATGATGCTTCTCCAGGCCCATGTTATATTGACCATCTCAGTGTCCCTTTTCTCCCCTTTTTTAGACATCCTGATGTTTGAGCTGCCTGAAAAGAGTAAGTTCTCTCCCAGCGTGGGAAGGAGAAGCCGATGGGTGAGGACCTCTGTGTCACCCCTCATAGATGTGACATTTGGGGAAGGAAACGTGTGTTTTGGTCCCTAGAGAGAAAAAAAGGAGGAATCTCCCCATCTGATGCTGGTGTGTCCTCCTCTTGCCATGGGGCTTGGTCTTTCCTCCTGCCCCTTTTCCTACTGCCCTTGGACCTCAATGTCCTTCTGATCTGGCCAAACGGCCTTCCGATGCTTGGATGCGTCCAAATGTCCCCATCCCAATGTTGAGAATGGAGGAAGGGGGATCATCCCGTGGGATAGAGCAGGGGGACGGGCCCTGAGGACATCTGTCCATCTTCTCGCAGCGAAGGTGACTTTGGACCCCAGCACGGCCCATCCCCAGCTCGTGGTGTCCGCGGACGGGAGCAGCGTGAGATGGGAAGACGCTCATGGAGATCCGGACAACGTGGGCCTCAGCGCCGACCCCTGCGTGTTGGGACGCGAGGGAATCGTCTCGGGACGGCTCTGCTGGGACGTGGAGGTGGAACCCAAAGGTTCCTGGGCTCTAGGGGTGGCCAAGCAGCCCACGAAGAGCACGGACCGGAGCAACGCGAGCCCCGAGGTTGAGCTCTGGTCCATGGGTCTCTGCGAGGGCCAGTTTTGGGCTCTCACCTCCCTGGAGCGCACAGCGCTATCCCGGAACCAGATCCCCAGGAGGGTCCGGGTCTCCCTGGACTACGAGGGGGGACAAGTGGCGTTTTTTGATGCCGATACGAGGTCCCTCATCTTTGCTTTCCCGGCAGCCTCTTTCCATGGGGAGAGCGTCCATCCCTGGTTCCTGGTCTGGAACGAGGGCTCCCAGATCACCTTGTGCCCGTGAGGGGTCAAAGCTCCATTTTTCCCACCAAACAAATGTCATCCTTGTCCCCAGCTTGGCTCTTCCTACTTTCTGAAGGACTGAAGGATGCTGCCACATTCCCGCTTGGCCTCTCCCCCAATTCTGTTATCCCATAGGATTAAGCATCAACATGGGTCTGTAGTCACCTATTTTGGGGACATCAGTGGGTGCCCCTTGGCCCAACGGGGTCTTGTGTTGGTCTGCGGCCAGCCTGGCTCTGCAGACTTCAATGGGATATAAAGATTTCCATGCCGGAATGGTCTTCCCTGTCTGGTTTTTCAGCGGATAAGGAAAGATGCAAGAGCATCATGGATCTCTCCATGGTTCATGGGGTGGTGCAAAGAGCGTGGTCCCCTATGGATAGGGTGATGTGGCTCTTGGCGTCTCAAGGATGTTGGTGACAAGGTCAGGGCGAACTGGGTCCCATTGGCTGCAGGGAGGGGGGGCAGAACCTCTTGGCTGGATGGAGATCCCGCTCTTGGAGCTGGGATGGTGCTGGGATGGTGGACCAGGAGGAGCATCCCAGATGCTCTTCTTGGAGCAGAAAGACTATTCTTAACCCTCAAAAAATGAAGGGAAGGTGCACAGTGAGTCATGGTCACAAGTAGAGTCTCATGTCATGGTCATGAGTAGAGTCTCATGCAAACCTTTCTGTAGACCTTTGGTTACTTTATTGGGCCAAAAAAGAAGCCTTTTAGGCTTCTTATCGCACCCATTTCTCAAGAGCGATAGGAGGGATGGATCCTCGTGCTTTTGGTGGGGACATTGGAATGGGGCTTGGTCACGGGGTACATTTTTTATTTTCTTTTTCTGCACTCAACTTCCTCCTGTTCTCTCTTTTAGTTCCCCTTCTTGGTTCTGTAATTGATAACGCTGATTTATTTCAGTGGTGCCTCTTCCTCTTTGGGGCTTTCTCAGAAGAAAACAGAGTTTTTCCAGGAATCCGTTCAGGTGAATTCAGCTGGCAGGGCCATTTCACCCCATCCTTCCAGCTTCTCCCCCCTCCAGCAATTTCTATTAAGCGATTAAAACCTATTAAGCTTAATCACCCAATCCTGGACGGTCAACAGGGAGAAATAGGATTTTGGAGGCAAGGAGGAGATGTATAATAGGGTGGAAAACCTCTTTTTGGAGGAGTTTTGTGGTCCTAAGGGCTGGAGATGATGAAGAGGTGAGATGCACCTACCTCTTGAATAGATACCAGATAAATAACCCTCCAGAGAGGTGCAAGAAGATAAAAATGGGCTTTTTTACTTAAAATAAATAGCAGAAATACAGGCAGAAGGGGAAAGCAACTCTCCAACACAAACCAAGCGTTGTTATTTATGGAGAAAGGACATGTCCTTGTGCAGAAGAACATGGGAACAAAACACACTGGGAAGAGCCATAAACTCAACGTGAGGATTCGGTCCATTGGTTGCAATGAAGAAGAGGTGTCCCCAGGGATGTCCCTGCATGGGGACATGGGAATAAGCTCCAGTTTTGTCTACTTGCTCCAGCATTACGGTGTACCAAGAAGCCCTGGATGCCACCCTGGATCATAGGACCTTCCTGAGGGGCTCCTCAAGGACAGATCCTCAGCGGAGACCCGAATCCCACCCAATCCAGGGGGGACATCAGCCTCCCAGCCCCGGACCAGTCCTCAGCGGGCGCCCGTTGGCCGATTTCTTGCAAACGGGCCCCAATTCCCATCTTGAACCACGGGAACATCCTCTCGCCACCGAACGACGCTCCGGCGTAAGCCAAGATGGGAGACGCGGCCTCCGGGCTGAAAAACGCCACCCGGCCCCCGTCGTAATCCAGGGAGACCCGGATCCGCTTGGGAAGGGGGCTGAGGCGCACGTTGGCGCGGGGGGATGTTAGGGAATGAAACGCTTCCAGCGCCCAAATCCCGTCCTTGGGGCTCAATCCGAGGGGACCCTTCCTCTTCACCGACCCACAGGCCACCCCCAAGGCCCAAACGCCCCCCGGATCCACCTCGACTTCCCAAAAATGTCTTCCCGCCAGGAAGCCCTCGCGGGCCAGGACGCAGGGCTCGAAGTCGAATCTCTCCGGGTTGTCGGGAAGCTCCCGAGGAGCCAGGTGGCCCCGGGCTTCCTTCAGGTCCTCGGAGATGCGGAGGTTGGGATGAGCTGTGGACGGATCCAGGGTGACCTTGGCTGGAGACGGAAGCGGGAATGAGGTGGGCGGAACCCTGGGAGATGGTTGGGAGGCTCCTCCGGCTCCAGCTTTGGGATTCTCCAGCTTTTGGGATTTGGGAAAGGGAAAACCCCATGGAAAGGGAATGGGGGAGGCACAAATGCACCTCGAGCTCTTGGATCTTCCCTTCCAGTGTCCCCAGAGGAGCCAATTTGGGTTTACAGGACACCAGGAGCATCAAACCAGGGCCACCCGCCCCATCTTTCCCTTTCCTTAATGCAGGGAACCCCTTTTCCTTGGATTTTGCCTCTTCCATGAGGCGGAATTCCCATCCCCTGCCATTCCCGGGATGACTTACTTGGCTCTTGCAACTGGAACATCAGGCTGTCTAGAGAGGAGAGAGATATCACGGGATCAGCTCCTTTTCCATTTGTTTTCCCATGGGATAAACAGGGGAAGGAAGAGGGGACTCATCTCTGCTTCCCAACCAACTCATTTTCCTTGGGGAAAACTATCCCAAATTGTAAGTTTAGCTGCATTTATTCGTTCTCCTGGATTTGGGAAGCAACGTGCCCTCTCCCAATCCCGCTGGATACCTTGGCATTTCCTCAGCGTGTATCCAACGAGGATGTTTTTCCGGACAAATTCTTCCAATCGTCTTTCCAATTCTGGGGAAATCTCCATTGGAGGGTGGAATTTCAGCTTCTCCAGGCTGCAGGGAGCAAAATTCGTGTGATCCAGCTGATTCCTCAGTGCTTGGTCCCCATTAAGTCACCAAATGGGGGGATTTGAACCCAAAATGCCACAAGGGGACAGCTAGTGATTCCAGCTTGGGATCCAACCTTGGGATCCCACATGGAGGACCCAAAGTTCATCCCAAAGTGCAAAGGGGCCACAAACCTGTTCAGGAGACCTCGGATTTCCTAGAAGGGGAGAGAAGGAGAGAAAAGAGGGAGTTAGGGAAGAGCAATAGGGAATATTATCCTTTTTTTTTACAAAAATGATGTGTTTTTACAGCGTTGCGATAGCAGAGGAAGACCCCACCGATGGCGTCGTGTTTGCAGCAATGCAGGAACAGAGCAGGGAATTTGCGCGCCCTGGTCTCATCCGGCCGCTCAATTCCTGCTTCTCCCACTAACCTGGATCTTGGGGCTCTCACCTGCAGGAATTCGCTTGGGGGCTGCTGGAATTTCCCCTCCATCTCCCAGATCAGGGTGTCCAGGTGGGACACATCCTCCATGATCTTGTTGTCGGCCTCTTCCTGGACCTTCATGATGGCCCAATCCAGGTCTTCCAGCTGGGAAAGGAGGAGATGCTCCTGCTCCTTCAAAAACTGGCACAAACGCTCGAATTCATCCACAATCTTCTTCCCTTCCTCTTTGGTTTTCTCCTATCGGGACCAGAAATGGAGACCAAAGGGATGGAGGAGCAACAGGAGACTCCTCCGAACAGCAGAAACTTGGATAATACTGGGAATTTCTGGGGAGGGGAAGCCTCAAAGTGAATCCAAGTGCGGCCCAGCTCTCCCTATGAGCTTTGGGATGAGCTCCAAGTCGTTCCCCATCCAACAATATTATCTCTCCGGCACAGGGATCGCAGGCTCCGTCTGCCTTGGTAGATAAGGACAAGGTTGCAAATTGCAAAACACCCTGGGAAGGGAGTCGGAGCCGTCCCGCTCCAATATATAAGCAAGGAAAGTTGGGATAGGAGGGAATGGGATATTTCGGTCCTCCCGCTCTCTTCCTGCAGGCTCCAAGGGTCTGCTCCTCCTTGGAGCGAGGCAAGGCTCGGGATTAACCAAATCACCCCCGTTTAGCCTCAAAACTCACTGCGGAAGCACGGGGAGAGGCTCCCATCGAAGGCACCTACCAAATAGGAGCTCCCGGTCTTCCCGGATCTCCTGCTTTCCAGGAATTTTCCCCGCTCCTCCTTGAGCGCCTGCAGACGGGCCTGGATTTCTTCCTGAGCGAGAAGATGCTCTTGGAAAAGGCCCAAAGGGGCATCCCGGAAAAGAAGCGCTTCCCGTTTGGCTCCCTGGGAAAAGAAGCGCTTCCCGCAATTCCGTACCTTGTATTCCTGGGCGGCCTCTTCCACGGGCACCACGGCGTGGAAGCGGTGGGCCCGGGAGCGCTCGCACACCACGCAGATGGGGCTCAATTCCACCTTGCAGAAGAGTTTTTGGGGTTCCTGGTGCTCGGGACACGTCGCCTTCGCGCCCATCCGCGCCGCGACGCGCGCGATGCTGCCCAGCTCCCGGCTCGGTCGGAAACTCCGCTCCGGAGCCGCTTCCCGGCACCCGGGGCAGGAGAAAGGGCCCGACCATTCCCAGCAGCGGGAGATGCAGCCGCGGCATAAGTTGTGGCCGCAGTGGATGGAGACGGGGTCCTGGAAGAGCCCCAGGCAGATGGGGCAGGAGGCTTCGCTGTGCAGGGTGTCTATGGGGCTCCAAGAGGCCATGGTCCCGGGAGCTTCATGGACCAGGAGGAGAAGGAGGAGGAGAAGAAGAAGGAGGAGGAGAGAGGGAAGGAGAAGGAGGAGTAGGAGGAGGAGAAATAGGAGGAGGAGGAGGAGAAATAGAAGGAGGAGGAGGAGAAATAGAAGGAGAGAAAAAGGAGGAGGAGAAGAAGAAAGGAGAAAGGAGGAGGAGGAGGAGAAGAAAGGAGGAGGAGGAGGAGAGAAAAGGAGGGAGAAGGAAGAGGAGGAGGAGAGGGAGAAGGAGGAGGAAGAGAGAGAGAAAAAAAAGAAGGAGGAAGAGAAAAATGAGGAGGAGAGAGAGAGAAAAAGAAGGAGGAGGAGAAAAATGAGGAGGAGAGAGAGAAAAAGAAGGAGGAGGAGGAGAAAAAGGAGGAGGAGAGAGGGAAAAAAGGAGAAAAAGGAGGAGGAGAGAAAGAAAGAGAAGGAGAAAAAGGAGGAGGAGAGAAAGAAAGAAGGCAGAGGAGGAGAGAAAGAAAGGAGGAGGAGGAGAGAGAGAGAAAGAAGGAGGAGGAGGAGGAGAGAGAGAAAGAAGGAGGAGAGGAGAAGAAGGAGAAAAAGGAGGAGGAGAGAAAAAGGAGGAGGAGAGAAAAAGGAGGAGGAGGAGAGGGAAGAGGAGGAGGAGAGAGAGAAAAAAAGAAGGAGGAGGAGAAAAAGGAGGAGGAGAGAGAGAAAAAGAAGGAGAAAAAGGAGGAGAGAGAGAAAGGAGGAGGAGGAGGAGAGGAGAAGAAGGAGGAGGAGGGGGAGAAGAAGGAGGAGAAGGAGGTGGAGGAGAGGAAGGAGGAAGAGGAGGAGAGAAAGAAGGAGAAGAAGGAGGAGAGGGGAAGAAGGAGGAGGAGAGGGGAAGAAGGAGAAGGAGGGAGAAGAAGGAGGAGGAGAAGGAGGAGGAGGACAAGGAGGAGAGGAAAAGGAGGAGGAGGAGAAAGAGAAAGAGAGGGAGAAGGAAGAGGAGGAGGAAGACAGAGCCTTGGGAAGGAAACAAATCCCACCCTTTTGGTCTCCAAACTGGCTTGGAGAAGGGGACAGACATCCAGGACAGCCTCAAGGGTGTTTGGGACTTGCTGCCTTCGAGATCTGTGTGGCTTAGGGTGTATAGAAAACATATAGGTGTTTTAGGGCGGAATCGGGATGTTTTGGAGGCGGATTTGGTTGCTTTCGGCAGGAATCCGGCTGTTTTGGGGGTTTAAAGCAATTTTTGTGGGGGGGAAAAAAAAGAGCTAAGCGCCCAACGTGGGGCTCGAACCCACGACCCTGAGATTAAGAGTCTCATGCTCTACCGACTGAGCTAGCCGGGCTGCTTATAGATACGTTTTGGCCACTGGGTCCTGTCAGGTCCTGTCACTGCGCGGGGACAGCCGCTAATTAGCGCTAATTACCTAAGAGCGGCGGGTTGCAGTGCAGGGAGCGTGCGCCGGCCCTGACAAACCCCGAAAAGCGGGGAAAAAAATACAAATAAAGGAAAAAAATGGGAAAAGAGTGAGTGTTTCTGCCCGGTTTCGAACCGGGGACCTTTCGCGTGTGAGGCGAACGTGATAACCACTACACTACAGAAACGCAGTGTACCCAATTCTCTGCACCTGCTCTGCAGGAGGATGGAACAAAATCCATGGAGACTTTGGAATAAAAGACCTGGAGACCCTGGAGCAAAAGCCCTACAGATCTTAGGGAAAAAGCACTGGAAACCCTGGAGCAAAAGCCCAGCAGATTTTGGAGCAGATGTTCCAAAGACCTTGGAGCAAACGCCTTGGAGACCTTGGAGCAAACGTTCCAGAGACCTTGAAGATCTTGGAGCAAATGTCCCGGAGATCTTGGAGGAAAAGCCCTGGAGATCTTGTAGCAAATGTCCCAGAGACCCTGGAGCAAACGTCCCAGAGATCTTGGAGCAAATGTCCCAGAGATCTTGGAAGAAAAACCCTGGAGATGTTGGAACAAATGTCGCACAGATCCTGGAGATCTTGGAAGAGACATCCTGGACTCCTTGGAGCAAATGCTTTGGAGATCTTGGAGCAAATGTCCCAGAGATCTTGGAAGAAAAACCCTGGAGATGTTGGAACAAATGTCGCACAGATCCTGGAGATCTTGGAAGAGACATCCTGGACTCCTTGGAGCAAATGCTTTGGAGATCTTGGAGCAAATGTCCCAGAGATCTTGGAAGAAAAACCCTGGAGATGTTGGAACAAATGTCGCACAGATCCTGGAGATCTTGGAAGAGACATCCTGGACTCCTTGGAGCAAATGCTTTGGAGATCTTGGAGCAAATGTCCCAGAGATCTTGGAAGAAAAACCCTGGAGATGTTGGAACAAATGTCGCACAGATCCTGGAGATCTTGGAAGAGACATCCTGGACTCCTTGGAGCAAATGCTTTGGAGATCTTGGAGCAAATGTCCCAGAGATCTTGGAAGAAAAACCCTGGAGATGTTGGAACAAATGTCGCACAGATCCTGGAGATCTTGGAAGAGACATCCTGGACTCCTTGGAGCAAATGCTTTGGAGATCTTGGAGCAAATGTCCCAGAGATCTTGGAAGAAAAACCCTGGAGATGTTGGAACAAATGTCGCACAGATCCTGGAGATCTTGGAAGAGACATCCTGGACTCCTTGGAGCAAATGCTTTGGAGATCTTGGAGCAAATGTCCCAGAGATCTTGGAAGAAAAACCCTGGAGATGTTGGAACAAATGTCGCACAGATCCTGGAGATCTTGGAAGAGACATCCTGGACTCCTTGGAGCAAATGCTTTGGAGATCTTGGAGCAAATGTCCCAGAGATCTTGGAAGAAAAACCCTGGAGATGTTGGAACAAATGTCGCACAGATCCTGGAGATCTTGGAAGAGACATCCTGGACTCCTTGGAGCAAATGCTTTGGAGATCTTGGAGCAAATGTCCCAGAGATCTTGGAAGAAAAACCCTGGAGATGTTGGAACAAATGTCGCACAGATCCTGGAGATCTTGGAAGAGACATCCTGGACTCCTTGGAGCAAATGCTTTGGAGATCTTGGAGCAAATGTCCCAGAGATCTTGGAAGAAAAACCCTGGAGATGTTGGAACAAATGTCGCACAGATCCTGGAGATCTTGGAAGAGACATCCTGGACTCCTTGGAGCAAATGCTTTGGAGATCTTGGAGCAAATGTCCCAGAGATCTTGGAAGAAAAACCCTGGAGATGTTGGAACAAATGTCGCACAGATCCTGGAGATCTTGGAAGAGACATCCTGGACTCCTTGGAGGGCCGGCGTCCGGGGCCCCGAGCGCCTCCGGAGCGGGAAGCCGGGGCTGCCCGGAGCTGTGCGAGAAGCACCAGGAGCCCTTGAAGCTCTTCTGCGAGGTGGACGAGGAGGCCATCTGCGTGGTGTGCCGCGAGGCGCGGAGCCACAAGCACCACAGCGTGGTGCCCCTCGAGGAGGTGGTGCAGGACTACAAGGTACGGGAACGCCGGGAAGGGCGGAGGGATGCGGATAGGGGGGTGCCGGGGGGACCGGGAGCTGCACGAGGGGATAAGGGGGCGCCTGGGGGGACCAGGAGCCACTGCGGGGACCAGGAGCCACTGCGGGGACCAGGAGCCACTGCGGGGACCAGGAGCCACTGCGGGGACCAGGAGCCACTGCGGGGACCAGGAGCCACTGCGGGGACCAGGAGCCACTGCGGGGACCAGGAGCCACTGCGGGGACCAGGAGCCACTGCGGGGACCAGGAGCCACTGCGGGGACCAGGAGCCACTGCGGGGACCAGGAGCCACTGCGGGGACCAGGAGCCACTGCGGGGACCAGGAGCCACTGCGGGGACCAGGAGCCACTGCGGGGACCAGGAGCCACTGCGGGGACCAGGAGCCACTGCGGGGACCAGGAGCCACTGCGGGGACCAGGAGCCACTGCGGGGACCAGGAGCCACTGCGGGGACCAGGAGCCACTGCGGGGACCAGGAGCCACTGCGGGGACCAGGAGCCACTGCGGGGACCAGGAGCCACTGCGGGGACCAGGAGCCACTGCGGGGACCAGGAGCCACTGCGGGGACCAGGAGCCACTGCGGGGACCAGGAGCCACTGCGGGGACCAGGAGCCACTGCGGGGACCAGGAGCCACTGCGGGGACCAGGAGCCACTGCGGGGACCAGGAGCCACTGCGGGGACCAGGAGCCACTGCGGGGACCAGGAGCCACTGCGGGGACCAGGAGCCACTGCGGGGACCAGGAGCCACTGCGGGGACCAGGAGCCACTGCGGGGACCAGGAGCCACTGCGGGGACCAGGAGCCACTGCGGGGACCAGGAGCCACTGCGGGGACCAGGAGCCACTGCGGGGACCAGGAGCCACTGCGGGGACCAGGAGCCACTGCGGGGACCAGGAGCCACTGCGGGGACCAGGAGCCACTGCGGGGACCAGGAGCCACTGCGGGGACCAGGAGCCACTGCGGGGACCAGGAGCCACTGCGGGGACCAGGAGCCACTGCGGGGACCAGGAGCCACTGCGGGGACCAGGAGCCACCTGGGGGGACGAGGTTCCACTCCCAGGATGTCCCAGGGGATCAGGAGCCACCTGGGGGGACCAGGATTCACTCCTGGGATGTCCCAGGGGGATCAGGATTTGCTCCTGGGATGTCCGAGGGAATAAGGAGCCACTTTGGGGATCAGGATTCACTCCTGGGATGTCCCAGGGAACAAGGAGCCCCCTGGGGGATCAGGATTCACTCCTGGGATATTCTGGGGGACCAGGAGCCACCCGGGGGGACCAGGATCCACTCCCAGGATGTCCTGGGGGACCAGGAGCCGCTCCTGGGATATCCTGGGGGACCAGGAGTCATCTAGGGGGAGCAGGAGCTGCTCCTGGGATGTCCCAAGGGACCAGGATTCACTCCTGGGATGTCCCAGGGAACAAGGAGCCACCTTGGGGATCAGGATTCACTCCTGGGATGTCCCAGGGGGACCAGGAGCCACCTGGAGGGACCAGGAGCTGCTCCCGGGATGTTCTGGGGGGACAAGAAGCCACCTGGGGGACCAGGATTCGCTCCTGGGATGTCCCAGGGGGATCAGGAGCCACCTGGGGAGTCTGGGAGCCGCTCCCGGGATGTCCCAGGGGGATCAGGAGCCACCTGAGGGGACAGGGAGCCGCTCCCGGGATTTCCTGGGGGACCAGGTTTTGCTCCTGGGATGTCCCAAGGAACAAGGAGCCACCTGAGGGACCCAGGATTCACTCCTGGGATGTCCCAGGGGGATCAGGAGCCACCTAGAGGACGGAGCTGCTCCCGTTCCCGGGATGTCCTGGGGGGACTGGGAGCCACCTGAGGGATCAGGATTCACTCCTTGGATGTCCCAGGGGGACCAGGAGCCTCCTGGGGGACCGGGAGCTGCTCCCAGGATGTCCTGGGGTACCAGGAGCCGCTCCTGGGATATCCTGGGGGAATCAGGATTCGCTCCTGGGATGTCCCAGGGAACAAGGAGCCACCTGGGGGATCAGGATTCACTCCTGGGATGTCCCAGGGGAACCAGGATCCGCTCCCAGAACGTCCTGGGGGTCCAGGATCCACTCCCAGGATGTCCCAGGGGGATCAGGAGCCACCTGGGGAGACCAGGAGCCGTTCCCGGGATGTCCTGGGGGGACCGGGAGCCACCTGAGGGATCAGGATTCACTCCTTGGATGTCCCAGGGGGACCAGGAGCCTCCTGGGGGACCGGGAGCTGCTCCCGGGATGTCCTGAGGGATCAGGATTCACTCCTTGGATGTCCCAGGGGGACCAGGAGCCTCCTGGGGGACTGGGAGCTGCTCCCGGGATGTCCTGAGGGATCAGGATTCACTCCTTGGATGTCCTGGGGGGATCAGGAGCCACCTGGGGGGACAAGGAGCTGCTCCTGGGATGTCCCAGGGGGATCAGGAGCCTCCTGGGGGACCAGGAGCTGCTCCCGGGATTTCCCAAGGGGACCAGGATTCACTCCTGGGATGTCCCAAGGGGACCAGGAAGCGCTCAGGTGGAGCCAGAGCAAAACAGGGCAAAACAGGATTCCCAAATCCCTTTTCCCTCCCTTTTTCCCTCTCAGAACAAACTCCAGAGCCACCTGGAGCCCCTGAAGAAGAAACTGGACGCGGTGCTGAAACAGAAATCCAGCGAGGAGGAGAAAATCACGGAACTGAGGGTAAAACCGGGCATTTTGGCCGCGTTTTGGCCGCGTTTTGGCCGCGTTTTCGCGCTGACCCTTTCCCCCGCCGTTCCCGCTTCCCGCAGGACAAGATGAAGCTGGAGATCAAGGAGCTGGAGTCGGACTTCGAGCTGCTGCACCAGTTCCTCATCGGGGAGCAGGTCCTGCTGCTGCAGGCGCTGGAGGAGCGCTACGAGGGGCTGCTGGCGCGGCAGGGCCGCAACGTGGCCACCCTCGAGGAGCAACGCGGCGCCCTCGAGCGCCTCCTCGCCGCGGCCCGCGCCCAGAG